>QLSR01000219.1:139873-542489 GCA_031780015.1 Citrullus colocynthis | reverse complement strand
AAAAAAAAAAAAAAAAAAAAAAAAAAAAAAAAAAACCCGGTGACCCAACCAAAAAATATTAAGTTGGGTTGACCCTTCAAAATGGAACCCATAGGGTTGAGTGTAAGCTAACTCGAATTTTCGAGTTGGTCCAAAAAGACCTAACTCAGCCCAACCAATCCGTGTACACCCTTACATAAAACCATGTTCATAAATAAATTAATAATAGTTTATTGTCAGCTAATATTTACTGGGTAACTACAACTAGTTTTCAATTGTTTAAATTAGAATCTAATTTTTGAATTCTGCTACCAAACACATATATGAAAATATGAAATACAACTATGTTTTCATTTAATCCTTTGTTTTCAAATTTTTGTTTTCAGATTCTCTACCATACGGGCCCTAAACTTTTGAAATGTCTCAACACAGTAAATGTACATAAACACAAAGAAAAAGCTAAAAACTGAGGCTGGAAGGTTCACCCCATCCCACCAAGAAGAAAGCTCAGCGCAGATCATATGGCTAAATGTGGCAAGAACGGTTTTAAAGGAGACAGAAGCATTTCGGGACCTCATTTGGGATGGCATTTTTTATTCTCATAGAATTAATCTTCATAGAGTTTGCATTGATTAAGGGGGAACACCCTGACATTGTAATTAACAACAGATAGGTCTCATTCTCAGTTAGTGCTCGGTTTCCTTTCTGTTTTTCACTCTTGTGTGCCCTTGTAGATACAACAAGGACACACAAAAGATTCCCCTGATGGCAACTAAAATTATGTACAACTTTACTTCAATCATAGCACTGCCAACAGATTCCCCTGATTTTGTTTCTAAATGTTCTACCTTAACATGTACGTACCCTATGGTTATATTATAATCTAATTGAAATACTAACATGTGCGGAATGGCCAAATACAAAGACTAAATTAAAGCCATGAATGCTGAATTCCAAGATCAAAATCATGAAGTTGAAAAGACTCAATGCATCTTTCAATAGTGTTTGATGTTCTTAATCTAAGCAATGGAAGAAAGAGATTCATAGGTAAAGTAAATACTGCATGATTTATTTTATCTCCACACGAATAGATACTTGATCCACGCAAGGATTAAAGTCAAGTTCTCAAAGACTTGCAGACCTCAATAGTAAATATTCTATCGAGAATCCCAATCATGGGGTAGAACTTGATTGATGAGCTTGACTGTCTTTTGCTTTTGCTCTTTAGGTCCAAATGATGTTCCTTTTTCCCATTCTTCATTCCATCACTACTCCATCCTCCATATCCCAGTGGTTATCCCCTAAAGTAAGCAGGAGAAGAAGACTCCCGATTGTATGGATCCTTTTTTTATTACCTTGTGAATCTTTATGGGCTTGTCTTCTTTCTTTCCTCCCCTTCTCATCTCTCTCAAAATTTTTTTGAATATTTTATCCTAGATTCCGTATATCTCCTCAAATCAATATACAATCTCTTTACAAAGTTTCAGCATCTTCATGGTCTCCATCCAGAGTTCACTTTCTTCTTCATTTTATCCTACTCTCTATCTCTTCAAATAAATTTGAATATCCTCAGCATATTCTTCTCATATAATTAATACAATCTGATGTCTTTTTATCCGGTAGCACCCATCAATCCCAAGCAATTCGAAGCAATTTAATCAGCTGCAAGGCATGATAATGAATTCAATACTATGAACGAAAACTTACTCGGTTATTTCTATGATGATATTCAGCTTCAATCCCAGCAGACTCATCCATCTGTAACACAGACGAACAAAATTCATCCTAATACGTGCAATTTATATAGTTTTTTACAACAGGAAAGATAAGTAGGCTAATATCAAAATACATTTTATTTGAAAAGAAGATGACAAAATGGTTAACATTCCAATTATTCAACTCGAGGAGTAAAACAATGTGCTTAATATGCTTACATCTTCTGCCAAGGGTTTCCAATACTCAGAAATTGCAGGAGTACGAACACGTTGAGGATCAGTCAAGGCATTCTGATGAAATAAAAAATATGTCAGTATTTATAGTCTACAGATACCTGAAGTGAATGATTTACCAGCAGAATATAAACCTCTTGACCTAACCTTCATTTTAAGTGTCATATCATGGACAACACTAGGCAATGATGACTAATTTATGTTCCTTTCTAACTAAATTATAAAATGAATTTTGTGCTCATTTATAGATTAATTTTGTATCATTCCCCATGTGCAACTAAGATTTCAATAAGGCTGAACATTTAGACAGAAAAGTAAATTTTTTCATTTAATGATTTGAAGTACCTCAACCATTAAATCAATGTCTAGTAGTTGAGATAATTGATAAATGTTTAACATCAACATCATGTGACTAGAGATTTTACAGATGATAAGTTAATTAAACCTGGCAAAAGCAATGCTCAGATGACTATAGTTTTTAGATAGAGAGAATAACAACGCAGTAATTTCAAGATCTATACTCTCAAGAGGTAGCTACATGTTAAATTATTGAGAATTTAAGTAAAACGCAAAAGCTTGGACTTGGCAAGATCATTTTAGTAAATATTAATTCCTAGTAAAAATAATCATGTAGGGGATTGCTGCACACCGGATTCTGATCTGCCCATTTCCACAATTGAGAGAGTTCTTTATTCCCCAATCTCCACCTTGGTCTACTGAGAAAAGTTTCAAGGCAAAACAATGAATAACAGTCGTAAGCATGAAAATCATTTTCTTAAAATAGAAAATCAGTTTTCACTAAGACAAATAAAAATAAAAGAATACTAAAAAACCCACGAAAAGAAGGCCAAGCCAAAAGTGGGAAGAAATAGTTAGTCCAATCAAACATTCAATCTTGTAACTGCAGAAATATGGAGTAACAAAGAAATATTTCATCAAACAAAGGCAACCTTTATTTTTTTATTTTATTTTTTTTTTATTTTTGGAAAGGAAACAGGACATGTGGTGAGGCCACTATATCTTGGAAAACAATGGCTCTTGAAAGAAGACCACTATATCTGAAACTAAGAAGACCAACAACCAAGTGGAGAGGCTTAATAGGAGACAATAGACTATAGGAACTTGGAGAAGTGAGAAACCATCCAACAACTTTGACCTCGAACAATATAAGCTATTCATTAAATCAGTTAGTTGCAAATTTAAATGCACTAAAAAACATCCAACTTTAAATACATAAATGGTTAAAATACTATTTTAGTCTATGTACTTTAGGTGCTTAGTTTTAAACTCTGTACTTCCAAATATCCACCTACAATCCCTATACTTTCAATAAATCTTAAATTTTGTCATTCAAAGTATATTTTTATCAAAATTGGTTAAATAATAAAATTTCCATGCATGAAAAAATACTATGTGAATATGTTTTCAAATTTTATATGGAAAAGCTAATAGATAGTAAAAAGAATTAAAAAAAATAAACAATGAGCTAGCAGTAGAGACTAAATTTAAGATTTATAGAAATTCGGAGACTAAAACAGAAAATTTAAAAGTACAAAAACCAAAATGGTAATTTGTAATAATAATATCTTACGTGTTTCTTACATCAAAAGTTGCAAGGTTATCTAAACACTTTCAAGATTATAGCTTTCATTCTCCTTTGTCCAATTGGAGAGGTGTTTTATAACTCCTTTGGCTAGGGGTCCTCCCCCCTTCTTTTGTAAGTTCACTCATCAATTGCATTCTTTTTTATCCAAAATATATATCTATCTATATATATAAATTGTGTTAGGCCCCCGGATTATATTTCAGTATTATCATAATGGTGAAAAGGAGGACAAGGGAAGTCATCTAATTCTAGTATGGATAAGGATGAATAGTAGTTAGATCAAGATGTAGTTATTTGCAGTTATGTTATAGTTATTAGGTGGTTATAGATTAAGTGTTATATATGTTGTAGTACTTATAGAGGAAAGTGGTTTTTATGTCGGGATCTTGTGGTTCTTCTCGAGAGTGGTAGGAAAGGATATGTACGGCCATTAGGCATTGTGTTTGAATTCAATAAAGGAACATCTTTTTGATCCCTATCAAATTGTCTTGCAAAATTTATTTTGCAATAGGATGTAAACATTAAATCACCAATCAACCTAAAAGCTTAAGTTGTTGGGTTATGTTAAATTTAATATTTTATCAACACTCTAATATTTCTCACTTGTAGGCTTGAAAATTTGGTAAAGGTTTGACAATTCTGTTCAACTCATGGCATCCTCCGGTCCTATGTAAATCACCAATCAACCAAAAACTTGAATTGTTGGGTTATGATAAATTTAACATTGTATTAACTCTCTAACAGTAAATAAGTTACCTAAACTCTCACAGGTTTTGTAGAGAAAAATGCAAGCCATATGATTCACTCTTATATACAAAATAATAAATAAATAAATAAAAAGCCCATCTATCTAGCCTTAACAAAATGATCACAAAATGGTTGTAGCCCTGCTGAATACCCTCATCACTGCGGCCATAAGCTCTTACGGTATGGCTTTAAATATGCATTATGTGCCATCTGTCACGATTGAATGTTAATCTTTTTAATTTCCTTCTGAATTTTAAGTTTACAAGAAGAATAGATAAAAGACAAGACAAACTAGTAAGTTAAATGAAAAACAAGACAAAGAGGACTTTTAAAAGGGGAAATCCAACGTCGGGAAATAATTTTATTTGAACAAGACTATTCATAAAAGTTTTGTAGAAAGATGGAGAATAAATAACTAATTTTGAACAAATAACTTTCCATATATAGCTTCCTTAAGTGTTTGACAATTTCAACTTAAAAATATTGATAAGTTCTGTCTGATCTAGCTTTGCAACCTTAGAATTATATAATATTTAGCCCACAGGCCCCACACAAAACTAATACTTGGTTCCGCTACTTCCCAAAATTGGTGAGTGTATCAAGTCTATTGACTAGAAGCCATACCGTTTTTTAGGTACATCATTGGTGGTTTTCTTTTCAATTGGTTGCTTTTCAAAAGGAGGGCAACCATCACGTTTCCACCATACCTACAAGCACATTCAGAGACATTTAAGCTGAAAAATGGTTATGGCAAAAAACAAGAAGATGATAAGCAAGAGTGAAAAACAATTCTAACCCAATTATTTTCACGTTCTAATATATGCTCAATCTTCTGAAGGAAATCTTTCCCTCTGGGTGGTGTCACCTCAAGCAGCTTCTTCACACGCTCTTCACAAGATTTAATTTCTTCTCTCTGAATTTAAATTATCAAATATATTTTTTAAAAAAAGGAAAGGGCATAAAATAGTTCACAGAATAAAAACTAAACATAAAAGTAAAAAAGTAAGTTGCCAGAAAATAGACTGAAGGACATCTGACAAAAATGGTAAAGAAATGTATCCAGCCATTTTATGTTAGTTAAAATGAATCCAAAGGCAGAAACTATTTTCTAAAATATGTATTTTCCTTTAGCCAATTCTGTATCAGACTATCAGTAACTAGCTAAATTATCCCCTTCCCATTTATAATTAATAATAAATAAATAAATAATATCAATATTCTTCAATGCCTCAAACATTGATGTTGAGAAGTCCTCATAGCAAAATACACATTTCAACAGAGGCTTTGTTGGCTGCAAAATAGAAAATAAAGCAAAATAGCATTTAACTTGGAACTGTTTTCAATTTAACCATTAAAAAAAAATCCTCATAACTAATTTCAAGGCTAAAAACAAAAAGAGAAATATGAATTAGGATCAAGTAAGGGTTGCAAGATAGTGAGACATCACAACAGCTTAAAAATGCGATACAGTACTAACCATGGTTTCAGATGGAGTATCTTTCTCATTTTTTCCTGGGGCCTATAACGAGATAAAAACTAATTAGGATTACTTCAAACTTGTAGAAAACCAAGTCTGCCTAAGAATTTTAAACCAAACAAACGTGTACCCTACCTTTAGATAATCAAACAATATAAGGCACTGCATAAGAACGTGACGCCGAAAACTTGGGTCCTTCAACTGCCACCGAAAGAAGAAATAAAACGAGACATAGCCAAGATAGTTTGAGTGACGACTTAAAATTTTACAACTTCAGAAGTAGTATTCATACAAACTAGATCAAACGTACTTCTAAACCCATCAGTTTACTACTAGTAAGGTATTTTATGCTAAAGGTTGCTGACTCTTCCTCCAAGATGTTAGCATCTCCCTCTTCATCAGACAAAGGTTGTGCATCAAAGGTATTCAATACGACCTTTAAATTTCAAAATCCAAACGAAATGTACTTCATTAGATATATATTTATATAAATCAGAACTAAAAGATATCACAAAATATAACTTGAAAGAAAAGATACACGAGCTAATTCTATTTAGTCAGAAAGTAAATAGACAAGAACAAAAAGGTATACCATTAAACTGGATGTGAACTTTTGCCACTTCGTTGAAGCAAGTGCAAGGGAGGCAGGATTACAAAAGAATTCCTGGACAAGAATACACATCAGTGAGACACTTTAATTTCACAAAAATAATTTCATTAGCACCTGAAATATCACGGTAAGACAAGACTGTGAGATAGTTATAATATTTATACCATTAAAAAACTCATAATTATTTAATTTTTTTTTATAAAAAAAAAGGAGGTTGATTTGCTCAAATTTTAAAGCAAAAAATAATTCCTGTTTAACCTTGCTAAAGACACCAGTACTAACATGATAAATTCTTGAGATTTGAGCTACATTGCTATATTTGATATGTGCAACAAAGGTCTTCTCATATAGAAGAGAGACCATTACAAATAAGGAAAGAGAATAACAATAAAAAAGGAAACTATTGACAATGAATATTTATACAAAGACCATTACAAATAAGGAAAGAGAATAACAATAAAAAAGGAAACTATTGACAATGAATATTTATACAAATATTCCTAACTAGAAATTCAAACATTCCCCCTCAAGTTGGCTTAAAGATGTCTTCCATAGCCAGCTTTTTAGTTAATTTGTCAAATTGCTTCTTTGGAGGTCCCTTTGTTAATACATCAACAACTTGCTCTATTGTAGGAAGATAGAATACATATTGTACCTGCATCAATCTTCTCCTTAATAAAATGCTTTCAATATATTTTGTCCCATCACAGCCACCAGTTTCCCATGGTTCTATTGGAGTAGATTTATCTTTAGCATTTAATTTGGTAGCAAATAGTCCTAAAATTTCGATGGGTAGGTTTTATTTTTAAGCTTTCAAAACTCATCAAAATTTGAAAAAGTCTACCGTCATGCCTTCTTAAAAAAAAAAATTTATTCTCATAAATGAGAGGCTTCATTTTTATCAAAGGATGCTGATTTTAATCCTGATGTAATTGAAGTTTGCTGCACTCTTGCCCAAGTTCCAGCACTAATCAGGAAACAATCCGATTTTTCTTGCTCCAACCTTGCTGTCTGATGTAGAGGTATTTTGGAAAATTCAAAATTATTTAGATGGCTGAATTTTATTATTTGTCTTAAATATTCTTCAATTTAGCTTAGGTGTGACAAAACCCTTCTCCTTTGAGTCTATTTAAAGGAGGTTAAGTTTAGTTACAAGCTGGAGTTGAACGCCAACCGGATAAGCGAATCAAGTGATTTTTTCACAAATTCTAGGCGGTTGTAGAGGGATTAAGCATTCCTTTGAAGGCAATGAGAAGATCTAGGTCTTGTAAACAAATTATTCGATCTGGAGATCCCAGCCTACCCAGGGATGTCTCTTGCAAAGAAGAATTCATAGAGATTTTTCCTTTCCAGAACCCCAGTCCAGCCTACCCGACTGATATAATCTAGAATCCACTCTCTGTGAAACCACCCTTTCCCTTTGGGTCTATTTAAAGGGAGCATTGTTAACATTTCATTCATTCAATAAAACTTCTCCAAGAATTACTCCAAGATTCTTTAGTCTTTTTTTGCATCATTTGGTATCAGAACACCCTTCGTGAAAGGGCAGAAGGATGACCAAGAACAGCGAGAACTCTGACCCACCTGTTGTAGATGCAGAAGCATCATCATCCTCTCCTCAATCTCTCAACCGATGTGAAACTCATGTGGAAACATCACTCGAAGAGCAGAATGCTCAGCTGCTGGATGTACAATCCAAGATGGTTGGTCTCATGGATTCAATGGCAGAAATTCAACCAGCTGTAGAACTCCTCACTCAAGAAAAAGGTAAGATGACTGCTCCCTCTGTCAAAGAACAAAACAACAACCCTTTGCGCATTCAAGAACAAACTAATCCGCTTTACTGTGAACAAAAGCATGTGAATCTACCTCCATTAGCACAAGAAAGTGGTAATCCAAGACCGCCAAGATTTCAAGAAAACCAAAGAACCCAAGAGGAAGGCAAAATTTCTCCAAGATTTGAGTTTGGCCACGGTCGAAGAGGCCAATTTGGGTGGAATTTTCAAAATCCTGCTCAAGACCACCAGTTCTTGAATCCAAGACTCCTTCCACATAATGTAATTGGCTTGGATTCCAATTCTTCGGATAAAGAAGATTTTGAAAATCCAATGCAAGATTATTACAATAGATACACCCCATTCCAAGAAGAGCACAATCAACATCTAGAAAACTTTCAAGAACAACCTTCTCATAGAAGGTTTGATCAAAATTATCTTCAAGAATGGCAATAACCTCATAGAGGTTATGGTAGACAGCCATGGAGACAAGAACCCGAGTACAAGATGAAGATAGACCTTCCTTGCTACAATGGCCATATGAATATTGAAGTATTTCTTGATTGGATCAAGAATGTCGAAAGTTTCTTTGAATACACGGGAACTCCGGAAGAAAAGAAGGTCAAATTTGTTTCTTTTAAGCTTAAGAGTGGCGCTTCCACTTGGTGGGACCAAGTCCAACATAACCAGAAAATGTTTGGTAAACATCCGATTATTAGTTGGCCAAAAATGCCAAGGCTTATGAAGAAAAGATTTCTTCCAGCCAACTGTGAGAGGCTACTGTATAATCAACTTCAGCATTGCAATGGGTTGCGGTATGACATTAAGGAAAAATTACGTCTTCAGCCTTTGGCAAGTGTGGCTGAAGTTGTTTCTTCTGCCACAACTGTGGAAGAAGATGAAGCTTTAAAACAAAAGCGATGGCCAGGGAAAAAGAATACTTGGGACAAGACTTCATCTCAACCTAGGAAGGCTACACAAGAATCAACCAAGACTGCCGACCAAAGTATTTCGGCCAAAGGCAAAAAACCAGCAACATCTAAAGCAAAAGTTGAGCAAAAAGGGAGTAATAATGCTTCTTCTTTTAAGAATAATCCTTATAATCAACCTAACTTGGGTAAATGCTTTAGGTGTGGCCAAACCGGTCATCTTTCTAATGGTTGTCCTCAAAGAAAGAATCATACAATCCAAGAGAGGCAAGAAGATCAAGAAGACACCGATCTTGATGATGAAAGTAGTGAGGAAATAGCCTATGTCGAGGCTGATGATGGGTTATACACTATCTTGTGTCATCCAAAAGATTTTGCTAACTCCAACCAGTGAACTACAGTTACAACTCCTTAGAGGCATGAGTTATTTCGAACAAGATGCACTATAAAAGGAAAGATTTGTAACATTATCGTAGATAGTGGGAGTAGCTCTTAGGAGTCATCAGCCTGTTATCCCCGGCGTACCTTTGATCCGTTGAGCGAGAGCCCTTCCACACGGAACTCCAGGATCACTATGGCCGACTTTCGTCTCTGTTTGACCAGTCGGTCTCACAGTCAGGCAAGCTTATACCATTACACTCACGAGCAGAATCTTAGCTTGAGCCTACCTTCGCACACCTCCTTTACTCTTTAGGAGGCATCCGCCCCAGATAAACTACCCAGAATATGGTGTCAAAAAAGCTTGTACAAGCTCTTAAACTAATAACGGATAATCATCCTAGTCCCTATAAAGTAGGTTGGATAAAAAAAGGGGGAGAAGTCCTAGTCAATGAAATATGCATGGTTCCTTTGTCAATAGGCACTCACCATAAGGACCAAATTATTTGTGATGTGCTGGACATGGACGCTTGTCATGTCTTGTTAGGAAGACCGTGGCAGTATGATAACCAAACCATCCACAAAGGGAGTGATAACACATATGAATTTTTGTGGATGGGGAAAAAGGCGGTCTCACTACCTCTTAATGCTCCAACTCCCCGACATAAAAAAGGAAGGAAACAGTGAGGGAAAAGGACCTTTATGTTCAATACTTACACATAAAAAAGCAGTGGCCACAGCTGCTACATTTTCAATGGCACCTATTGTTAAAAACTCCTCTGAAGCATTACTAAACGCCACTGTGGACAGCAAGGTTAGTAAGCTTCTTGAGTCCTTACCTTCTCTTACTCAAACTCCTGAAGGCCTACCACCACTTCGATAAATCCAGCACCATGTAGAGCTCATTCCAAGCTCAGTATTACCCCATTTACCCCACTACAAAATGAGCCCAACTGAATACCAAGCACTCGACGATATAATTGAGGAACTTCTTAGGAAGGAACACATCCAACCAAGCCTCAGCCCTTGTGTTGTCCCTGCTCTTTTAGCCCCCAAAAAGGATGGTTTGTGGAGACTTTGTATTGATAGTCGTGCCATTCATCGAATAACAATAGAACACCGATCTCCAATACCAAGAATATCGGATTTACTAGACCAATTGGTTGGATCCACAGTTTTCTCTAAGGTAGAATTACTTAGTGGCTATCACCAAGATTCGTTCTGGTGGTGAATGGAAAACTGCTTTCAAAACAAATGGACTGTTTGAATAAGGTAATGCCCTTTGGGTTATCAAATGCCCCAAGTACCTTCATGAGGCTTATGAACCATATTTTTCTTCCTATCTTTAACAAGTTTGTTGTAGTCTATTTCGATGACATCCTCATATACAGTAAGTCAGTAGATGATCATCTGTCACATTTGAAGGAAGTATTTTCTATCCTTACTGCAAACACATCATACATAAACATTAAGAAGTGTGCATTCTTGTGTCACAGCATCTCTTTTCTAGGATTTATTATCAGTGGCCTAGGCATTCAAGCAAACCCTCTAAAAATCAAAGCTATCACGGAATGGCCAACACCCTCAACAATCAAAGAGGTTCAATCTTTCCTTGGTCTTGCGTCATTTTACAGAAAATTCATGAAAACTTTCAGCACCATTGCAGCCCCACTAACCAAATGTCTCAAAAAGGGTAAATTTGTATGGATAAACATGCATTTGATAGCTTTAACACACTTCAAAATAAACTAGCATGTTCTCCAGTATTAGCCCTACCAGATTTTTCTAAAATGTTTGAAGTTTCAGTTGATGCTAGTGGTTTAGGAATAGGTGTAGTCCTTTCACAAGAGTCACACCCAATAGAATTTTTTAGTGAAAAGTTAAGTCCTCCTAGACAAAAATGGAGCACACATGAGCAAGAATTATATGCTTTAGTGAGAGCTTTACACCAATGGGAACACTATCTCATAGGAAAGGAATGTATTCTACTCACTAATCACTACTCCCTAAAGTTTATTCACTCTCAAAAACATATTAGTCATATGCATGCTAAATGGATATCCTTTATACAAAAATTTGAATTCGTCATTAAACTTACCTTGGGAAAAACTAATAAAGTGGCAGATGCTCTAAGTAGGAAATCAAATTTCCTAACAATTCTAAGAGGTTCTATAATTGCTTTTGATCAATTACCTGAATGCTATGAGTTAGATCCGGATTTTGGCAATATTTGCTCTACATGTTCCTCTAATAATCCTCCAAGGGATTTCCACATATTAGATGTATTCCTATATAGAGGCAACCAATTATGCATACCACAAGGCTCACTAAGAGAGGCAATTATTAAAGAAGCACATTCTAGTGGCCTTTCGGGTCATTTGGGAAGAGATAAAACATTCATATCTCTAGCAGAACGTTTTTATTGGCCTAAACAAAGAAAGGATGTGTACAATTTTGTTAAACATTGCTACATATTACAAACATCAAAAGGCAACGCTCAGAATTCGGGACTATACACTCCCTTACCAATTCCTACAAACATTTGGCAAGATTTATCCATGGATTTTATCCTAGGACTACCATGAACTCAAAGAGGTTATGACTCCATCTTTGTGGTAGTTGATAGATTTAGCAAAATGGCCCATTTCATACCATGTAAGAAAACTGCTGATGCCTTAAACCTTGCTAACCTTTTCTTTGAGGAAATAGTTAGGCTACATGGTATCCCTAAATCAATTGTGTCGGATAGAGATGTGAAGTTCATGTCCTTTTGGAAAAACCTTTGGAAGAGATTTCGAACAAATCTGAAATATAGCTCAACAAGTCATCCTCAAACGGATGGCCAAACCAACGTGACTAACCGGACTCTTGGAAATATGTTTCGTTGCCTAAGAGGAGATCAACGTCAACAATGGGATACCTCCCTTGCTCAAGCTAAATTTGCCTACAACAACATGCAAAATCGTTCAACAAGGAAGTGTCCATTTGATGTTGTTTATACTTCCCCCTCGCCTAACATTTGATCTTACAACTCTCCCTTCTTTTGTTGACGTTAGTAAGGAAGCTTCAGTGATGATTGACCGAGTGTAGAAAATCCAAAGAAGTCATTGAGCATTTAGAAACAACCAACAGAAACTATAAAGCCCATGTTGATTCCCACCGCCACACAGTAACTTTCAAACCAGGAGATTTGGTCATGATCTACCTCAGAAAAGGAAGACTCAGAGGACTAATTTCAAACAAACTTTCAAAAACAAAACTGGGACCTTTCACAGTACTCGAGCGTTTTGGAGAAAATGCATACAAAATCAATCTTCTACCTTCAATGAACATCAGCTCAACGTTCAATGTCACAGACTTGTCTTTATATCAAGCCTTGAGTGACTTCAAACTCTCAGCATAATTCGAGGACGAGTTCCTTTTTAAGGGAGGGAAGAACTAATGTAGGGGTATTTTGGAAAATTCAAAATTATTTAGATGGCTGAATTTTATTATTTGTCTTAAATATTCTTCAATTTAATATTTTAGTTTAGGTGTGACAAAACCCTTCTCCTTTGGGTCTATTTAAAGAAGGTTAGGTTTAGTTACTTAGTTAGGTAGTTAGGTGCAAAACCACCGTTTCCCTTTGGAACTATTTAATGGGAGCATTGTTAACATTCATTCAAATTCAATAAAACTTCTCCAAAAATTACTCCAAGATTCTTTAGTTTGTTTTTCTGCATCACTATCACTAGATCAACTATTCTAGTCCCGAATGGAAAATTCAATTTAAGGAGGGAAGCTCTAGCCATTGCAAGTCCAAAAAGTCATGTAATAGAGGAAAATTCTTATTATGACTCTTCGACAAGTGTTAGTAGTGAAGAACCAGAAACTTTGGTCCCAAACTCAGCCTCAGAAAAGGATGATGTTATTTTTGGGGAAGAGGTTGCAGATCTCTTTCAAACTCCTTGCAAACAGTCACCATAGTTGCTTTCTTGTAAGTTCTCCTTACTTAAATCTCATGAAATCCCTTTAAAGTTTTCCTCATTAATTGAAGCTTGCGATTTGAAGCTCAGAAAGGTTATTCATCAAAATTCACTTTAATTTTGACGGAAATTGGAACTTGAGTATTTCTGCAATGTCCAGAAGAGTTTTGTGGTGGTTCTATAAAGCTGCTGGTTTTTATTAATTTGGTTCAAAGAGGTTGACTCTGATTTTCTTGTGACTGGAATTTGAACCATGTCCCAACTCTTATGATTTCAAGGTGAATATGTTGACTTATAGAAGGAGCTGTTTCTTGGAAGTTGTTGTGAATCAAACTCGTATTGGGTGGTTCAAGCTTCAGGCTTCAAAATTAAAGTTGTATCACTTGAGTCAACAACTCTTTATATGCACCTTATATGCTTGCAGTTAATGGTGGTCCAACAGTTAGGACACATGTTGAGTTCTGCTAGTTTGGGTAGTGTAATTATGAATGTTCACAAGTCTTCTGGACTATTTTTGGCAGTTCCGTAGGGGATATGATCCAACGATTCTTTCATGGCATGTCTTTCGCTTGAACGGATTGTGTTGAAGTTGCTCGGATGGACAGATCATGTTGAAGTTGCTCAGATGGACGGATCGTGTTGAAGTTGCTCGGATTAATGTTTCCTCGTGGTATACTCTCTCCAAAGCCTTTGCTGATTTCTCCTTCCAAGCTTTGTGCCTATGCTGGAGAGCTTGTTTTATTTTAAAGATGTGCTTGAATTGTGTTGTTGAAGATACTTTAAAGATGTATTTGAATTGTATTGTTGAAGATACTTTAAAGATGTATTTGAATTGTGTTGTTGGATCTTAGTATCTTCTTTTGTATTCTTTGTCCTCCATTGATGATAGCTTGTCTCTTATATCTGGTCTTACTACCTTTAGTTCTTTGTACAATTGTCACTGTTTGTAATTTGAGCATTAATCTCACTAAATTATTTGTAATTTGAACATTAGTTTCATTTCATTAATTCAATGAAGAGGCTAGTTTTCTTTTTAAAGAAAAGATTATGAGCAATAGAAATGGCCGCTTTATTGTCGTAATAAACCCAAATGGGTGTCTTTATTGGGTGTCTTTAAACTCCAATTCTTCAAGTACTCTTTTGATCCATATGCCTTCACAAATTTCATGAGTCATGAGCCAAGGCTCTAAACTTTGCTTCAACACTACTTCTAGCCACCACATTTTGCTTTTTGCTTCCCCATGTAACCAGATCTCTCCAACAAAGGAATAGTAATTTGAGGTAGATCTTCTATTTGTAGTACTTCCTACCCAAACTACAACCTAGTTGGCAAACTACCTAAGCCTTCGAACAACCACCTTTGCCTACTCGCTTACGACGACTAACAATCGGAAGTAATGTGTGCCATTTAAAACATCAATTAGGAGTCTGATGGTGCAAGCGACCGTTAGGATTTTTCTTTTCTAGGGTTTTCTTAAGATAGCTAGAATTTTAGGGGTTTTTTTCTACTCTGATATCATCTTGAAATTTGTGCTATATTGCTATATTTGACATGTGCAACAACAAAGGTCTTCTTATACAGAGAGACCATTACAAACAAGTAAAGAGAATAATTATAAAAAGAGAAAATATTGACCATTAATATTTACACAAATATTCCTAAATAGAAATTCCAACATAAATCTATTTGCAATGCTAGCATGATTTTAAAAAATAGTTCAAAAATACCATTTTCTTAAATCATTAAAACATTCTCTTTTCATTTTCTCGAAGTGTGGTAACGTTCTTTAAAAGAAAAATAATAAAAAGATCACAAACATTGTACAAAAACTTATCTGAGTTCTGTCTCCTTTTCTTTCTTTATGCTACAATCTTAATATTTTCATGTAGAGCGAGGATTATGATTTTGTGTCCAACCAATAAGAGGTGAGCATACCAAATCGAAAACTGACTACACTGACGTCGGGCAGGCGGTTTTAAAGCCTTTGCGGTCAGCGTTTGTTTTTGATTTGAAAAAACCAAATATGGGTCAGTTGAAGGGTCTGGAAAACATAGTTCCAACGGACTGCCCGATAGTAGTAACAATGTTCATCAGCTTACCTCGACTGATGTGTAATTGTCAAATAACAGTGTCATTCACGTGATCCATGTATGGGTTGACATGTAATCACCCATTATAAAAAAAATTCAAATTAAATAAAAATAAAAATTATAAAAAAAAAAACCTTAAACAATTCTTTTCTCTCCCTTCATCCCTATCTTGATTGATGTGAAAGCATTAATTATTAATAAAAAAATACTTTTCAAAAAAAAAATTATTAATAAAAAAATACTCTAAAAATCGTACTAAAAGAATCATTGCCTCTCTCTCATTTCCATAGCTCGCCCCTCTTTCTCCTCCTCTCCACCATTCATCTGTCTTTTCTCCTTCTCTCAATAAATTCTCCTCTCCCAACCCATATTCTTCTCAATTCTCTCATTTCTCACTTTTTCATCTTTTCCTTTTTCTTCATCCTCTCCCTTTCCGAAACCATTCTTCACTTCTCCATTCCTTTTAGATTCAGTCGTATCTCTTCTCCATCCCTTTTTATTTTCTCCTCTCCTCTCCCTCTCTTCTCTTTCCTTCTTTTATTTAAAAAAAAAAAAAGAAAAAAAAAGGGTTTGATGGTGTTACAAAAACCGACAAAACCTCACCGGTCAGCGACTTCAATATCTCCATAAACCACCGGAACCAACCGACAAAAACCAAGTAGTCGGTGGGTGCGGTTGGTGTCTGTTTTTGTCCAAAACTGACTCCGCCTGACCAGATCACCCCTACTACCAATAACATAAATATGTCGTTCGTGCATCAAAAGCAAAAGGAAGTGATCATGAGAAAATGCAACCTAATAAAGGGTCCCAAGCTGAAGATAGGTGAAATTGTCGATCTACATTTCAAAAGTTAGTTGTTTAAACTTCAAAATTACAACCACCAACTTCTAATAGGAAAATGAACTAAAATGCCAAGGTCAATCCTCTCAGTATTGTACTTGCCTAGAGAATTTTAAAAGATTATCAAAGAGTGATTTAATCAAAAGGTTGAGAGAAATTTTGTATGGATTGAACTTCCAGAATCAACTTGAAAGATGAGAGATAATTTTCAAACCAAAAGCCAAAACAACCACTGCCCACCCTGACTTTGCGTTCCCACATTACCTGTAAACTCCAAAAGGTCTTGTAAAAGTTGAAATCAATAGAAAAGCCTGAAAACAAAGAAGTGAAATATCACAACATGAAAGAAGCAAAAGAAACTCCAATACTTCAATTTTCTAGAATGAAAAGAATATTGGCATCAAAGAAAATATTGAACACTGCACTAGCATACCATCAGGGGGTTCTTTCTCATATTTTGTTTCGTTGGAGGTGTTAAACACTCCTTTTATATTCACAGCTGCAACAATTGATAAAAAGAACAATTATATGAAACAATTCAGAAATAGCATTTGTATAGTTCGCTTTCTTGGTGTAAATTACTCCTTTCTTTCTTTTGTGATTACAACCTTACATCTCTCATTTCACAATGGGATAGCATTATGTAATACCTCATGGCATTTATTGCCCTTTTGTAATTTCATACTATCAATAAAATTATAGTTATATGTTTCTCATTTAAAAAAAACATCAAAAAAAGGAAGTAGAAAAAAAAAAGATGGAGATATGAAACACATACCAGAACGTTCAGATAGAGGGAAAAAATGTGCTAGAAACATCAGAATGCGTCCACAAAACACCACATCACTAGCCTAAATTCAGATCCAGAAATTAGTACCAGAATTAATTCTTGAATAAGAGAGAGCAAAGGCTCAGCCATACTGCTGGTTGGAAAGATAATCTTCTGATAAGAAGCGGGGATCATAAATTAAAGAGAATGGAGATTTTTTACATGTAAATGACAAAAGGATAAGCTTGACCGCCTGCATTTTTCTTTTATTTTTTTTTTTTTTTAGGTAAGATGTCAGTTTTGTTGAAAAAATGAATGAATAAAAGGGAAGATCTGGTGACAATGAATAATGTTTGCTTGTAAATGAAAATTTTGTATATAAAGATGTTCTATCTTTTGGTCAAATCAGCATCCTGGTTGCTCATTCTGCGACAACCCATCATGATTTCAAATTTTGATCACACAAGGAAATTATAGTTAATATCTGATAGCTAAGCTTTACCGTTTCATTGTGTCAATGCTGCCAAATCTACTCTGAGGAGCATTGGGTTGGAAAGGAATAGCAGAACTTTTAACAAATGGGCAAAAATTGGCGGGAGGTGTTCAAATTAGCAAAGTTTCATGCCTCTTGCTGTGTGTCTGTGTGTGTGTGTGTTTTTTTTTTTTTTGGATAGGAAACAGTTTTATTGATGATATGAAACTTAGACAAAAGGGACAGACCCATCTAATGAAGTTACAAAAAAACATATCCAACTATAAGAGAATTCAAACTATAATAACAAAAAGGAGGAACCTTTTATATCATATAAAGCCCAGAAACATATGAGACCAATCACAGTATCAAAGGATCTAGCATTACGCTCAATCCATAAGACCCAAAATAGGTTTGGTTGATGTGCATCCATAACATTCTCTTCTCATGCTTAAAGGGATGGTCCTTTAGCAAGTGAAGCACTAGAAGATTTTCAAATTGAGACTTAAAAGATTAAAAGAATGCAATTGCAATAGATTATAGTACCTTTGATAGACGACGGAGCAATTGATTGCACGTTCTCAACATGACAAGTTTTCCGCGTGCAAAAAGCTCTTGCTGTGTACAAAATAGCCATTTTGTTTCAAAGCAAATAAAGCTACAGAAACCTTAGAGGGGCAAAAAGTATTTAAAAGAAAAATGGAAATAATGAGTTTCAGTAAGAGGAGGAAACCTTTCCCAATATGTCTTGTTTACTCTCAATGTAACCAAAAATATCTTTGCAGTTCCTCAATGTTGACATTTCAGTCAGGTCCTCCAACAGCTGGAATATCATGCCTCCTTCAACATGCTCTTTCTCGCAAAGATATAGGACAATGTCTAAGGCAAGAACGAAGGCATTAAATGATTAAAAAGTGCCCGAATGCTGAACAAGTAAATATAAGCATTTTCATCCTTAGTGCAGTTTCAATGCAGTGAAATCTTCAGACTAAAACTAAAATCGAGGCCAAGACTAGATCATCATTGACAATTACCGAAAGAAAGAAGCATCCATTGATGTTTAAAAAACTACATCTCAATCCAGCAATGAATCTTGAAAATTAAGGATCGAAATGGAGAATGAGGATCCAATATTTTAATAAAAAAATGGAGTACAGGTGCTGAGCATATAAGATTTTTATTAAATGTGGAGCATGTCAAAATCATGGTACATGTTGGGTTAATTTTCAAGCTAACATGACAATCCTTGGTAGGTATGTATATTTTTTTTTTAATTAGAAACATGGCATTGCTTGGTAGGTATCAATTGTTTTAAAATAGAAATAAATCAATAATCAAAATCTGCTACTTCTTTTAAACACACAACAATACCACCATAATTGGTAAACCATATCACAAAAAATTAAAATCAGTTGAACACCTAAAAATTTTCTATCCTATCCAAAATTATATAAAAATTAGACTATTAGGTTACAACAAAAAGTTGTTTGAATGGTGCTCAGGTCAGATGATAAATTGGGAAAAATCAGCTTTGTGTGGAGCCAACGTGGAAGAAAATAAGTTGCCGCCCACAGCCTCTTGGCAGAATTGTAAAGCTGCTCATTTGCCTCTTATTTACCTTGATTTACCATTGGGGGTACCCTAAACAAGCTTCGTTCTGGCAACCAATGATTGATAAAATTCATACTAAGCTTGATAAGTGGAGGAGGTTCAACTATCTAGAGGAGGGCGAGCCACTTTGTGTTATTTTTAATGTCTGTTCTATCGAACCTTCCTACTTATCATATGTCTTTATTTTTAATGCCTGAAAAAGTCATTTCTAATTTGGAGAGAATCATGAGGAACTTTTTCTGGGAAGGACGTAAACGGAGTAAGATTAACCACTTAATAAAATGGAACTTGGTCAGACTTTCTCAGTTTGATGGGGGCCTAAAAGCAAAGAATTAAATGGGATCGACGTTACTTTAATGAAGATAATTCATTTTGGAGTCATGTTGTTAGAAGCATACACAGTAAAAACACCTTTAATTGGCACGCGACTGGGAAGAATAGTAATAGCTTGTGAAGTCCTTGGATCAGTATCTCTAGAACCTGGTTGAAGGTGGATGCTTTAGCTACATTTACGATTGGAAATGGTATCAGAATTGCTTTCTGGTTAGATCCTTGGGTTGGTTTGATTCCATTGAATATTTGTTACTCAAGACATTTTAGGATTGCCCTCTTCCCAAAGCGGTTGTGCAGACCATTGGGACGAGACTTCATCCTCATGGTCTATTGTATTCCGGACCATTCCGACGGTTGCTAAAGGATGATGAAATCATTGAAGTTCAAAATTTGATTGGCCAAATCTCAGACAAGAGAGTGACAAATAACTTTGATTGAAGATTGCGGTCATTAGAAGCTTCCGGGTCTTTCTCAATTAAATCCCTTTCAGCACACTTGTCTCCTTCATCCCCATTAGATGATCTGTTTTTTAAGGCCTTATGGAAGACAAAAAGCCCGCGATGGGTTAATATCCTTCCATGGATTATATTTTTGGTCAGCTAAACTGCTCCTCCATCATGCAAAGGAAGCTCCCCCTCACTGCTTGTCTCCATCTATTTGCCCACTTTGTGTAGCAGAAAGTGAAGATTTTCAGCACCTATTCTTCAATTGCTCTTATGTTGGCCGATGCTGTTGAGGCTATTTTCTCGCTTTAAAGTCATTTGGAGTTTGGTGATGTTTTTCGTGACAATTTTCAGCAACTTATAATAGGTCCAGCTTTGAAAATGGGCCCTAGGTTGATTTGGGTTAATGCGATTAAGGCAATGCTTGCTGAAATTTGGTTTGAACAAAATCAAAGGGTATTTCATGACAAAAGACTCGGGTGGATGGATCGTTGTGAAGTGGCTCGCCTAAATGCTTCATCTTGGTGCACCTTATCCCAGCCTTATGAAGACTTCTCCACTCAAGATTTAAGCTTAAATTGGCATGCTTTAATTTTTCCAGCTTAAGTTTGTAATTGTGACGTATTGTTCCTGTTGACTGGTTTGTGTTTTTGTCCTTTATGTTGTTTGGAGTTTGGACTGCTTTTGTTTTTATTATTTATGGATATGACGAGGATGCTAGGGGTGTTAGCCTAGTTGAGATTCCAGGATGCATCTCCTAATCCCTAGGCTATCCTCGCTCTTTGTTTCTCTCTCTTGTACTTTGAGCAATAGTCTCATTTCATTTCTTTTCGAAATAGAAACAAGCCCCTACATAAAAATAATGAAATGAGACTAATGCTCAAAGTACAAAGACAGATACAATAGTACAAAGAAGTAAGAGCTAGAGATTAGCAAGTACACCTAGGCATTTCAACTAGACTAACACCCCTTTAGCACCCACATCATATCCATAATTGATCAAACAAGCAAAAACAGAAAATTAGGGAAACAACAACACAAAGTCAAAATAGAAAATTACATCGCGAAAAAACTTAAGCTGGAAAAATAAAAGCACGCCAATAACACAATAATCTCATTTCAGGCTTATTTCCTTTCAAAGAAAAAAAGTTTGTCTCTAAAATAATGTAAAATACCAAGAAGACGTGGAATATGACCCTGTGAAGTTTCCTGTTCATCAATAGACATCCCATACTGCATTATTGGCTCCGTTGATTGAACTGCAGATGACTGCACCAATTCCAATTAAAGATCAACTTATTTGCAAAAATACTAGGAAAAAAAATGTGAGGCTGAAGAATGGTAACATTTTATAATTATTCTTTTTAATAAAAAGCTTAACTTTCATTATCAAAAGGAAGATACAAAGGAGGAGGAGATGAGAAATCCCCACACCAACCGGTTACAAAAAAATAAAGCCTAACTAATGAAAATATGAGTTAGGTTATAATTACAAATGAATTTATAAGTAGAGGACCAAGTAGAAGTAAATAGAGTAATTAAATCCCAGCTTAATTCTTGACCACAAATTGCTTGGCACATGCTAATGGAAAATTTTCCTCTAACTTTTATTCTTATCGTTTCCAATTTGTCCCATTTAATAAATATATTTTTATTTCGAGAGAAACAGCTAAAGATTCTATTTAGACAAGAAAGACATGCAGATAATGAACAAAAATTCTGTTCCTTTTTAAAGTTGGAACTTGAAGTACCAAGTAAACGAATTTGTCTTCCATTTCTTCGTTAATGTCCAAATCTTACAAGAAACCTATAATGATTAATCGACCCTTCTTTTTCTAAACAAGATAATCTGCTATAAAACTATACAATCACACACACACAAAACAAATAAATAGAGTTCCTTCCAGTATCTAGATTTCTTTTTTTTTTTAAATGGATAGGTAATTTTACATTGAAGAAATGGAAAAGGACTAATGTTCTAAATACAAGGTACATAAAGAAGTAGAATTGAAAATACCAAGGACAATAAAAGAGCAACAGGAACAAAGCAAAATATAAAAGAGAGACAGTAAGCCTTCAAAATACAACAAAAATCCATTAAAGAACAGAATTCTCCAATTGAAGAGTCGTCCAGCAAAGGATAAAACTTGAAACTCAAATGAATGGGAGCTTTGAGATTGTGCTTGAGAATGAAACCAAAATAGGACTGACTTGCATGATGCTTCATCAAAGGCCTTACTAGAAACCCAAGCAGAAACTTCTAAACCAGCCATACAATCAGAAAGTTGACTATAAGTATAAGAAAATCGAGAGTCGAAAGTCCAAACTTCAATAAACCGTAAAAAGTCGTGTATAAGCTTATCCTAAGGGGCTACAAGATTCCATTGATGAATTCACCAAAATAGAACTAAATGCATCAAACCTCAAAGAGCGATGGAAATCTGAAAAGCCCACTACTCCTCAAGCAGGTATTCTAATAAAGGAGAAGAATCCATGAAGAGAAACTTTTCCAATGAAGCTTAAATAAAACATCAAAAGTCCACCAAGATAAACATAGCAAACTAAATGAGAAGCATCGCAACAAACACACCAAGTGAAGCAGGATGTACTATGACTTTCACATCTCAACCCGCTAAATTAACAAGCCTCCTTAGTATTTGATGCTTAAATTCTTAATAGTATTGAAATCTCCTCCAAGACACCAAGGCTCTAAACAGTAAACCCCAAATGAGAACAATTCTTGCCGAATAAAACTTCTTTCCTTGTAAACAAATGGTCCGAACACAATGTGATCCAACAAATCTTCTTACAAATGGTCATACATTTTACAAACAAAGAGTACCCACCTTAGAGAACTTCAATAATCACTAACTTGCTTTCAACCCACAGTCAATAAATCTCCTGAAACCATAAGATTCAACAAGGGCTCCGATGTCTTTCGAAACTCTGTATGGATTAATGAAATCGGTATTAAACCTCCCTCTTTGTTTCTTGAATCAAAACCAAGTCAGGCATCTAGATCTTTTGATAGCCAAAACTTTTTGAGTCACTAAGGCCTCTAGATCTTCAATAAAAATTAGTAATCAAACCAAGCACCCTTAAAAGCAATACAAGAAGAAGCAAACTGCCAGCAATCAACCCAAAATAATCTCACAAGCATCGACAATAACAGCCAGATTGGATGGAATAATAGACTTGTTCAAAGGTGGGATTCTAGAGACACCAGGAACAACCAAAATTGGGTCTTCTTCAAACTGAAATAATTCACATAAGTCTTTGCCAAAGTTGTCAACAAGGTCTGGCTCCTCTTGATCAAACTCAACCTTAGAATCCTCGACGTCTTCACTGCTAACACTCACTGTTGAATCAATATCTGAATCTTGCTTCCTTGATCGAGAAGAGCTTGTAGAAGAGCATGAAATGCCTCTCACAAATTGCACTTTAGAATCAGAGAGATTTTAACAACAGAATACTGAAACTTTGGAGAAGGGGTGAATTAACTAACCTTCTAACTGCCACACCCGGAGCTTGAGCCCTTATACAACATTCTTCTAAAATATTAGCAATAGCTGAGAATGATATGAGGAATGAAGTCTTCTTTCTGAAGAAGTGTTTTCGAATATGGCTTCAACAATCTCTAAAATTTCTTGGGAGCCAAATGGGGATGATCAAAAACAGGGCAAGAAACCATCTATCCACTAGCCAAGTTCAGGTTGCTAAAGGAAGAAGAAGATCCATAAAAAAAAGTAAAAAATAAATAAATAAAAACTAGTGTTGTTATTTTTTGAATCTGAAGAAGTAGCATTAATACAAGGGTATACAGGCGGCCTCTCCATAAATGTAGCAAGGTTGTTATTCTTGAAAGGTGAAGCAATTTTGGTAGAGCAGATGTCTGAAGAAACAACCTTTTGAACTACCTCCAGCGGAATATCAGGTGACAACCCTTCACTTTTTTGCAACATTAAAATAATTGATATTTCTTTTTTTTAAATGGAAACAAGCCTCTTCATTAAGATAATGAAATGAGACTAACGCTCAAAAATACAATGGGAGAAGAGAAAAAGTACAAGAAATCAAGAGATACAAAGAAGCAAGAGCTCAAAAAGCACAAGCATAAAAACAAACAGCAAAAGACAAAAAGGAATTGCAGAAAAACCAAGGAAACTTAACAAGGTTAACACCTCTATAGCTTCCTTAGTAAGTCCTTAGGATTGGTAGATGAACGCGCGCCCGTTTAAGAATAAGTCTTGAGTAGAGAAGTCTCCAAAGAGTTTGGATAGAGAACACCAAGAAGAAGCGCTCAAGCGGGCAACCTCAAAACGCTCCTACCAAGAGAAAGATTTGTTGTGAAAGACCCTTTGATTTCGCTCGAACCAAATTTCAGCAAGCACTGCTTTAACCACGTTGATCCAAATCAAAAGAGGTCACTTTTCGAGCTCTGGACCAACCAAGAGACTAATAACATTACTTCTAAGGTCTTCATGGAAGGTCCAAGCAAGATTAAATAAGGATAGAAGTTTCCACCAGCAGCATTTAGCGAAAGTGCAGTCAAAGAATAGATGCTGCAAATCTTCAATTCCAACTAAACATAATAGGCAGGCTGAGGGGGAGAGACAATGAGAGGGGAGCTTCCTTTGCAAGATGGTTGAGCAGTTTAGGGACCCGTAAATCATAACCCCTAACTGAATGTTAACTCTCCTGGGGCATTTAGACTTCCACAAAGCTTTGAGAAATGGCTTATCCAATGAAACATGAGAGGATAGAAAGTTGGATAGTGGGGCATTTAGACTTCCACAAAGCTTTGAGAAATGGCTTATCCAATGAAACATGAGAGGATAGAAAGTTGGATAGTGATATGACAGAAAATTTTCCTGAAACTTCCAAAGACCATAACTTTCTGTCCGAACCAAATCCTACTTTAAAACTTGATATTTGCTGAAGTAAGTCCTGAAACTCAACGATTTCCTCCTCCTTGAGGCTGCGGCGGAAGTTCAAAGACCAAGAGGAAGAGACTCTATCCCAGAATTCAGCAACAGACCCTTTTGGAGCAGCAGCAATTCTGAATAGTCTAGGATAGGTAGAGCACAACGGTTGATGAAAGACCCAAGGATCTGTCCAGAATGCAATTCTGCTACCATTTCCCACTTTTAAGGAGGCCAAAGCCTCAACTTTCCGCCACAATCTGGAAATACTTATCCATGGCTACAAAGGCTAAGATTTGCCCTATTGGAGGTGTGCCAATTGAAATCGTCTTTGCCATGTATACTTCCAATGACCTTACACCACAAGGAATCAGCTTCATTAAAGTATCTCCATCCCCATTTAGCAAGGAGTGCCACGTTTTTAGATTTTAAACCGCCAAAACCAAGACCCCCCTTGCTTAGAGGACGGATGACCATATTCCATTTCACCAAATGATAAGTTTGCTGCCCTTGTTCCCTTCCCAGAAAAAGTTCCTCAAGATTCGCTCAAGAATGGATATGACTTTTTCTAGCATAAGGAATAGTGACATATAGTACGTAGGAAGATTGGAGAGAACTGACTTACAAAAGGTCGCTCTTCCGCCCCTTGAAAGTAGACGAATAACATGCTTCTCTTTCCTCATTAAATTGGATTTTTTACATTGACAGCTTTCGTTCAACAGAGGCATTAACCTCTGGGCTACCTACATCACCAAGGGAGAGCGATTCTAGTTTTGGTAATGGTTTCAACATATTTGGATCCTCCTTTGAAATGGAGTCGAAAGGATTCCAAGAGAATGACAGAGAAGTCCACTTCTAGATTATTAAAGCTGAAATTCAATTCTTCATCCTGCAAAACCAGTTTTAAATGAATTAAATCAAAAAGATTAGAGAAGTCCTTCGGCAATAATTCACCATGAGTAATAACTGGAGGGTAAAGAGCTTCTATATCACCAAAATTTAAGAAAATATTTCCATGTTGAACATCAATAATCTAGATGGTGGAAGGCATAAACCTGCATAAGTCCTCTTCACTTGAATTTTAGCTTCAGACAATTGAGAAAATTTAAAGTATCCAATGCAATACTTCCAAGACCACTGAAGTAAGCTACGATTGCTTCAAAGGTTTTTCTGCTCCAATAGTCTAGAGGGAGATTTTTAACAGAGATCCAGCCCCATAGCCTTCAACTACTAATGGCTGACTGTGCCGGAATTTGTTCCATTTTTTGAACAATAAATGAAATTTTCCAATCTCCTACCTACTAGGGGAAGCAATTATCTCCTCCATCCTTTCATGATGAATCTTAATCAAAGCATTCTCGGCAAATAGAGGATCAATGATAACTTTTGTCCGAATGTAATCTACCAACGTTTTTGCAATTTCCTTCCCATCGTCAAACATAAACAATCTTGAAACAACCCATAAGTTGTTGAAATCTTCCTGAAATAACTCTGAATTTCTTATTACCTAGAACATATCTACACTCTGTTTCTTCTATACTAAGGTAGGGGAGGATGGTTGCCTTTTATCCAGCTCAAAGAAGGTGCTCTGCTTTACAGATACAGAAATAGAGGATTGGAAGAGCCTTTATTCTTTCCTATCTTCGCATAACTAGAACCTTGAGCTTTTGAAAAAGGGGAACTAAAGCCAGCCTTGGACAATGTGTTAGTATTTTGGTACAAAATGTTGCAGCCTTTGCCTTATTTCAGATTTTCATTTCTTCATAAAGCCACTTAGCAATTCGAAAAAAGAATGTCAACCCTTCTAAGAATCTCCCGAGTGAACATGGATAAAGTAACAACCACCAGAAATAGGCCAAAGGACGCACCTGAGAAACCAACCCGAAGATGTTCTGAACTTTGATCATCTCATTGCATTAGGTTCATCATGGCCATTTTTTAGGAAAAAAATAATTAGTAGGACCCTAAAGAAGTTCAAAAATGGCGTCGATAGACCAACTCATATGAGAGGGTGATAAATGAAGTACTTTGCTACCTTCCATATCCTCCACAAAAAACGTACCAAAATCGTTGATTTTGCAGCTCTCCACTCCCATGGTTAGGATTTTTCAATCGTAAGAAAATAAAGGCGGGAAAAGCACCGGAAATGGGAAGAATAGGGTGGGAAGGGAGAGGAGCGAGGAGGAAGGAGAGACGAGAAAGGAAAGAGGAAGAGGAATGTTTGTGGGAAATGGACAAACTTCGTCGGAGATGGACAAACTTCACTAGAGACAAACGGGCTATGCCAGAGATGTTAGTGACTAGCCCTTTCAATATCCAGATTTCTAAAAGAATATCCAATTTCTCCATTCCAACGACAGCTCCCAGAGACTTTGTTGCATTCATCTAAATGATTTTGCTTGCTTTCTTAACTTGTGGCCACAAACCAATCGTTTCAAGTTTTCTTGAGCATGGTATGATCAATATGAGCCATTTAATTTGCAAAACAAAGCTATCCAGCTGAAATTACAACATTGACAAATGATGAATAAATGCTCCCGGCTTTTCCATTCTTATTGCAAATTATACAATACAACACATTAAGCTAACAGCAATATTAGGAAATCTTCTTTGTACCTTCTCTATGTTGACTCTCCCACAGTTTAGGATTCAAGAAAAAGTTTAACTCACTAATCATATGCATCAGAAAAGAGGACTTTAGTATGATGCAGACTCTGTAATTTTCATATTCTTCAATTTCAATGCTGTCAAATTGTAAGTGAAGTAGTATACAAATAATTCTCTCCCACTAAAAGGTTATGATATGATTTTTGAGACGCAACAATGATGACAGAGGCAAAACACATTCTTTAGTCCCTTTCTGCATAGAACGCCTAAAGAAACGAGGGCCTCTCCAGGTGACAAAATACACTGGAAGTCATGGTTGGTTTTGGAGGATTTGCAACGAGAGTATGCAAGTGAAGGGACTCACAACTGAAGGCATCAAAGACTCAAGTACTTCAAGGACCAGACTTTATCAATGTGGGAATTAGTAAAGTCAATTCATTTAGAACCAAAGACGCAATACAAATCCTGAGCTTTGTCATAAATCAATATTACAAATCCAAGAAACAAAATTTCAACAAAAGCATCTACCTATAAAAACAGAGTCAATATCTAACTAGCCCTATCGCTCCATAAAAAAATGTTTAATGTAAAAGAAGTTATAAATACAGAGGAAAAATGGTAATACGTATCTCTACCATATGCATGATTAATGAAATCTAAACCTCAATTATATGAGCTCCACTCTTTAGCTTACCACTAATTCTTGAAGTAGTCGTCGTAGAATATTTTCCAGCAATTGATTTTCATCTTGTGCCAATTTTGTGTGCTTCTGTCGTGTGAAAAATAAAAAATTAAAATTAATAATGAAGAACTGTTCTATCAAAAAAATTTAAAATGAACACAGAAGAAAAGATTATTATGTATTTAGGAATTGAAGTTTTGATTTCAAACCGAGCTTTACTAAATGAACGGCATCAAGGAACCTACATGAAGACTTTAAACTAGTAGCAAAAAACAGCTCCAAATTGATAGGAATAGGTCATGAAGGATATCAACATAACTCCTTGCAAACGGACACCAAAAATGGGGCCTTAAACCTAGCCAAGGGAACCAAACCCCAACCAGAGACGCTATCTCAAGTCAAATACTTTGTTCTCAATCTTCAGGAAATACAATGTCAAACTTGAAAATTCTGAAGTCTCCACTTTTAAGAATACTAATCAATCAAAACAATGGTGCTCAAGGCCATTAGTTCATTCGTATAATTATTCAAGAGGAAGGGAACTTCATGCTCCCAGGGGGTCAATTAACTCTAACCCAAGAACTTTAGCAGAAAGAAGAGAGATTTCTTGGAGGAAAACCAAGGTGGGAGAAAGCTACAGGCCTTTGTGTGCGTGCGCACGCATGTGAGTACTCTTGTGTAAGCCAGAACAGGACCCCCACCTCACAAAGGCAAAAATAAAATAAAATAAATCTAACTTTATATTTATTGGTCAACTTTTCACTTTCCATCTGACTTTAAAACTTTCAATACGCTATTAACTTGTGATGTGTTATTGACACTCAATACCTTACCAACTTGTGATGTATTATTTATATCATGTATGACATTGCAAGTAGTCCAATGTTTTGGTGTAGCTACCTGAGGTCTAATAACATCTTGAACTGTCTGCAGTGCAAAATTTTCTGGTGGCCCCGTTTGCAATATGGCCTTCCGGAACTCTTCCTGTAATAAATAAAATAATTTTTAAAAAAAGGGCGAGAGAGAGAAAAAGAACATGGCTGCACTTTTTTTTTTTTCTTATGAAAACAACTTTCATTGAGAAAAAATGAAAGAATACACAAGCATCCAAGAAAAGAAGCCCACAAAAGATGGAAGCACCCTTTAAAGAACTCCAACTATGCACAATAGTGCCAATAGAGTTACAAAAGGTCTTCGAAATTGAAGCCCACAAAGAGGCATGAAAGCGTACGGGGAACCAAATCTCCGTAGGGTAGTTCCAACCCCTAAACTCGCTCCCCCCACAAGACTCATAAAATCGCACACACCCCCATAAGCCATAAGAAACGACCCCACTCTCCAAAAGGTGGATTGAGGAGGAACTCCTCAATCAAAGCGCTAACATGACTATGACGAGCATACATCATCCCAAACATTTGAAGGAAGGACTGCCAAATACTACTCGCAATGCTAGAGAATATGATCCAAAACTATGAAACACAGGCACGGACACGGTTACGTGATACGAATACAATAGGATATAGCGAGTTGCCAATTTCTAAAAAAATAAGATACAGATACGTCATATATATATAATACTAAAAGAGGCTATGTAGGAAGAATCTTTATATGCCCCTTTTGCCCTTACATTTTTCATAAATTCTCATATTGCCCTTTGTCGAGTGGTTGTCACTTTTTGAAGAGTAAAATTACTATTTTTAAAAAATAATTAAAACTATAAGATTTCATGTGCATTGCACGTGTTTCTTGACTAGTATGTGTGTATATATATAACATAAAAAAGATACTAAATGTAGTTCACCAAAATCCAAAATACCAAATTAATAACAAGTTCTTAGTACTAATTTATTCTCCAGATACGTATTACAAAGTTTTCAGTACACAGTAGACTATAAACCATAAGAACTTGAAGCTTTCAAATTTAAATCTCCATAAAATCGCCATCAACAATAATTGAATATAATAGTGATTTTAAATATAGCTACAGTTTTTTACAAATAATAAAAATGTAAATTTGGATGTTTAATTATTGAATATCAAATGCAAAATACACCAGTGAAACTACAAAAGTGCCATTATTCTGTCATTTAGTGTAGAAGAAAACAATATAAAAAAATCGGTTGTTTAATGGAATGGTAGAAGAATTCCAGAAAGTGAAAGGGCAGAGATGAAAGATTCCAGACAATGAAGCCGATTGAAGACAACACTAATAAAGAAAGAACTCCCATGGCCGACCGACTACAAATTTACCATTAATCACGAAAAATGGAAGTTAAAAGGCAGGGCTTCGAAACTGATCGACGACAGCGGCAGAAAGGCGCAGGGAGGCAGTAAATGGGAAGTTAGGGAAAGATTTTAGGGTTTGTTTTATTTTTGTGATTTTCTTCTAATATAGTTTACGCTTTAACAAAGACCAAACAATAAAACAACCAGACTCGTAGAGTGTGAGTTTACCATGTCGATGGTTCAGAAATTGGCACTGCCGAGTACTATGCGTTCTGGTGACCAAAGTATGAACTACCAGAAAACTTGTCGACTCTCAGTCTCAGCAAAGCTTCGAGTTCGGAGGTCCTGCAAACGAAGACAACGCCACGAGAGGGTACTTTCTCAATCTTCTAATTGAATTATACTCTTTCTGTTTTGTGAACTTATTTTAAATGATATTTGTAATAGATTAAAAAAAATGAGAAAAATCTAAAAATATATCACATATTTAAAATATTTGTAAATATGCCAAGGGTGGATTAGTCTAACTTTTAAATTTTTGTGATTTTTAATTTTGCCTTTTGCCCTTCTTTGTTTCGGCCTCTTATTTTTTTCATTTTATTTTTACATCTTTTGTTTCCATCCTCGCAATCTCCTCATATTTTTTTCTCTTTTTTTTTTCCAATTTTTCTTTCATCTCTCCAATTTTCTCCTATTTTCTTTTTCTCTTTTTTTTTTCTTTTTTGTTTTTCCAATTTTTCTTCTATCTTCCCAATCTCCTTATATTTCTTTTTCCTTTTTTTTTCTTTTTTTTTATTTTTTTTTTTTTTTCTCCTTTCTTCTTTTTTTTTTTTTTTTTTTTTTTTTCTTTCTTTTTTTCTTTTTTTTCTTTTTTTCTTTTTCTCTTTTTTTTTTTCTTTTTTGTTTTTCCAATTTTTCTTCTATCTTCCCAATCTCCTTATATTTCTTTTTCCTTTTTTTTTCTTTTTTTTTATTTTTTCTTCTATTTCCCCAATCTTCTCATATTTTCGTGTGTCCTTTTTTTTCCTTTTCTTTTTTCATTTTTTCTTCCATCTCCCTAGTCTCCTTCTATTTTCTTCTTCCTTTTCTTTTTTTTCCTTTTTTTCCCAATTTTTCTTTCATCTTCCCAATCTTTCATATTTTATTTGGCCTTTTTTCTTTTCTTTTCTTTTTCCAATTTTTCTTCCATCTCCTCAATCTTCTCATATTTTCTTGTTCCCTTTCTTTTTTTTTCCCTTTTCTTTTTCCTATTTTTATTCCATCTCCTCAATCTCTTCATAATAATATAAATTTATTCGTGATAGTTACTAATATACTTATAACTTAATCACTCAAAGAATTCTATCATTGATTGAAGAATTCATTGGCTATCACTTATGTTTTTAAATGTTAGAAAAGAATTCACTAAATATTTGTGTATCGATAATATCAATTATTAGTGATATTAGTGATAGAACTTAGATAGATATTAGCCATATATATGTATTGGTGATATCGAACTTAGGTAAATATTAGTGATAGAATTCTATTATTGATAAACATGATAAAAGTTTCTCAATAATAGTCATTGATTGCTTTGAGTGTTAATATTTCAAAATTGATAGGTACTAATAAAAGTCTATCCACAAATATTTTCTATCATTCATAGCTTAATTTTTGATGATTTTCTTCCATAGTTAATAGCCACTTATAGAGGTTTATCATTGGTAGCCAAGTTAGTGGAATTAATTCGTAAAGTTGAATCTCGAACTAAAATGTAAGTGGCATGCCTAGAAGTGATCACTTATAGCATGTTATTAGTGATAGAAGCTATCAACGATAGTATGTTATTTGATGATAAAAATGAATGACAAAAGTTATCTCTAAGAGCATGTTATCAGTGATAGAAGTTATCATCGATAACCACGATATAAGTGATATCAATAATAAAACTTAGGTGATATCCATATATCAATGATATAAAAGTTTATTCCATTTGATGAAAGTCTATCATTGATAGCCACTACTAAAAGTTATCGGTAATAGCCACTAATAGGAGTTATCAGTGATAGTCACTTATAAACCTCTCATTAATAGACCTCTATCACTTTTAGCTTTTAATATTAATCTTTGAAAGTTGATAGTTTCCTTACAAAAAGTTGATAGCTACTTATAAAAGTCTACGATTGATAACCACTTATGGCGTTAAGTGTTAATATTTCAAGATTCAAATTGATGAAAGTGTATCAATAATAATCACTAATAAATGATAGCAAATTGAAAGCTAATATTTCAAGTGTTACTATTTCAAAGTTGCATTAGTATTTCTCAAATTGAAAGTTATCATTGACAGCAACTATTAGTGATAGCCACTGATAACTATTATTGATAGTTGTTATTAGTGATAGCTTTCAATTTGAGAAAATCGGAAGAAAGAAGCGTGAAATGGCAGGCTGAACATGGACTTTTTAGTCATTTACCAATATGACTACCACTGATAACTGCTATCAATGATATCTAGTGCTAATTTTGTAATATATCCCTAATATATTTTTCCTTGTGCTATATTTTTTATTATTTTGGGTCTGATTGCTATTTGTGCAACCAGCCCTATTTTAAATGTCTAGGAAAAACGAATAATAATAAAATATCATAGTTTATCTATTGTAGGTTGCGGATAGACTGTTATTTGTGTCTATTGTGTCACAAATAATAGTTTATCCCAGTCTATCGTAAATAGAAGTAAAATTTTGTTATATTTTTAAATATTTTGGTCCATTTTCCTATATTTGAAAATAATCCTTCTTTTTTCCCTTTTTTTCTTTTTTTTTTTTGAAAAATATCTTAGTTTTGAGAAATAAGTGCGTTTAGTTTAAATTAGTGTTTAAAGGTCCCTTTAATAGATTTAAATTAGAAAAATTGATTAGACGTTGAAGTGGCAAGATGAGTTTAAAAAAAAAAACTTTTTTTTAATATTTCTCTCATCTCTCATCTCTCTTCTTTTTCTCTCCCTCTTCTACTCCCTCTCTTTCCATCTCTCTCATTTTCTTTCTCTCTCCCCCTCTTCGACTCCCTCTTTCTTTCGGTCTCTCTTACTTCTTAATATATCTATTTCGTTCATGAGGGCAATGTAGATCATAGATATGCAAAATCATAATTTTATGGTAGAGATTTGCTTGAACGGATTGTCATGTTATTTGCTTCAAGCCGAAGTAGTATAACTCGGGTACGTGTATGCTTTAGACCATATTGAACATACAATCACATCTCTTGCTTTTAAATTTTTTATAAATTTATACTTTTATCAACTCTCTTCAAATTGTTAAGTAGTAAATAAATTATATGATATATTCATTATAAATTTTATGAACTTTGTTTTATGTAGTAAAATAAACTATAAATTTTACATTTGTCACCAAATCTTATAGACTCCTAAAAATAAAAGTGGAAGTTGAAAGACTTATTTAGACATTTTTAATAAATCCCTTGTTAAATTGGGTCATTTTAATTGTACGTGGAACCTATAACTTTTCAAGGGTTATTTACAAACGTTAGTCCTATATGATATGTGATTTAAGATACAAGATTATTTACTTGGAGTATCAAACTTATGTTAACATGTCAATTTCATATATATGGAGTGTCAACAATAACATAACATAAGGTTGAGTCCATACTTGCAATATGTTTAAAATGATTGACAAAGTATAGATAAAATATAAAGGAAATGCCATTAATGTGACCTAGTGTTCAATAAATTTCAACCTACTTAAAATTAAGTGAATCTTTTATTTGGTAATTACTTTTATGTTTATGAATTTTGTATTTTCAAACAAATCCATGAACATTGACTTTTTTTTTTCCAGCATACGTTGGGAATACCCCACATGTCATTAGGTCAAAGGCCCATAACTACATGCATCTCTTTTGTCCCACATTAGAAGATTTAGGAGTGGTGAGAGGGTATATATATGTATACACTTCTAAGTACTTGTAAAAGTGGCGAGAGTGGTTTTTCCCCACACGCGCATCGCTCTGGTGGAAAGCGGCACACGTGTTGCTTGAAAATTTAGGCCTTCTGGTGGAAGAACTTGGTGCATCGACTTTCTTCGTAAGGTTATCATCACAAAAAATGGTGACTTTGTTGGTATGTGTCTGATGGCTTGTTTATATTAGGGCATGTTAATGTTGCTTCTATCAAAAGGCTTGAAAATTTGCAGCAAATTTTGCGAAAAAACCTTTCAAATCTTATGACTAGAGGTAGTAAAAAAATATTATATATCGATGATTACCCTAGATATACAAAAATGTACCTTCTAAAATCAAAAGATGAAGCCAGTAGTATGTTTGTAAAATTCAAAGCTGAAGTAGAAAATCAATTAGACAAAAGAATAAAAAGAAATAGATCTGATTGAGGAAGTGAATATAGTGACATTTTCCTTAAGAAATTATGTGAATTAAATAGTATAATTCATGAAGTAACTAATCAATATTTACCTCAACAAAATGGTATAGCAAAATGTAAGAATAGAACTTTAAAAGAAATGATGAATGCTATGTTATTAAGTTATGGACTGTCTAATAACATGTGAGAGGAAGCAATGCTTTATGCCTGTTTTATACTTAACAGGGTTCCTCACAAAAAAACTGGATAAGACTCCCTATGAGCTGTGGAAGGGTAACCCACCAAACCTAGATTACTTAAGAGTTTGGGGGTGTTTAGCCAAGGTAGCATATTCAGAATTTAAAAGCCAATTGTAGGATCTAAAACTTTTGATTGCGTTTCTATCGGTTATGTTGATACTAGTGTTGCATATAGGTTTATGTGCTTAAGTGATAATTCTTTGTGTGAATATAGAGATGCTGTGTTTTTTTAGCTTGTTTTTCCCATGATCAAAACTGTTGATATGTCAGTAGATAATTCACTTACTCATAATGATAGTACTTCAAGCAGAATATTTGAACTCCCTCTTACTAACTCCAATAACACACTCAAGGTAGAGCCTAGAAGAAGTAAAAGACAAAGGGTTAGTAAGGATTTTGGACCTGATTTTTTAACTACCTTTTTAGTTGAAAATTCAGATAAAATAGACAGTTAGTTTACTCGTATGTACTTAATAGATGAAGATCCAAAAACATATCAAGAAGCTCTGAGCTCTAGAGATTCTAGCTTTTGGAAAGAAGTAATTAAAAGTGAATTAGATTCCTTAATTATGAATCAAACATGGGAATTAGTGGATCTATCTAAAGGAAATAAACTCATTAGGTGTAAATGGATCTTTAAGAAGAAAATAAGACCAGATGGTACAATAGACAAGTTTAATGCTAGACTAGTGGTTGTTTGGTACACACAGAAGCAAGGCATAGACTACTTTAACACTTACTCACTTGTGACTAAAATAGCAACTATTAGAGTATTGATAGCCTATGCAGCACTACGTGCCCTTCTAATACATTAGATGGATATAAAGGCGACATTCCTCAATGGGGATTTTGAAGAAGAAATATATATGACACAATGTGAAGGGTTTATTGTTACTGGTCAAGAAAATAAAGTTTGTAGACTCACAAAATCTTTTTATGATCTAAAACAAGCTCTCAAACAATGGTATGAAAAATTTAACAACACCTTAGTAAATAATGACTTTAAGGTGAATTGTTCTGACACGTGTGTTTTCAAAGGTAGTTGAAGCTGATTGTGTGCTTATCTACCTATATGTTGATGATATGTTGATATTTGGTACAAACATAAATACAACCAATGACACTAAGACATTCATATCCTCACAATTTGAAATGAAATATTTAGGTGAGGTTGATGTAATAAGATAAGGAAAACTAAAAGTAAGTTTTTTCTATGTCAATCAAACTATATTGAAAAGTGACTAAAGAAATTTGATAGTTTTGATGTTACGCCTGTAAGAATACCTTATGAACCCAATATGAGTCTTAAAAAGAATAAGAGTGAAAGTATATCTCAATATGAATAGGCAAAAATCACAGGTAGTGTTATATTTTTTATGAACTATACTAGACTTGATACTGCATATGTTGTGAATAGATTGAGTAGAAATACTCATAATCCCGATAAAACTCACTAGACAGCACTTCGTCGCCTACTAAGGTACCTCAAAGGTACAATAGACTTTTGTCTGCATTTCAACAATTTCCCTATAGTGTTAGAAGGATATTGTGATGCTAACTGGGTAACTGATAACGACGAAGTAAATTCTACAAGTAGATTCATGTTTATACTAGGAGGAGAAGCTATTTCATGGAAATCAGCCAAACAAACCTGTATAGCTCGATCCAATATGGAGTTAGAGTTTATAGCATTGGAGTTAGCTGGACAAGAAGCAGAATGACTTAGAAGTCTTCTAGGAGACGTGCCACTATGGGGGGCTTCTATACTAGGCATTATGATTCACAAGCTACCATAGGTATTGCGAAAACCAATGTGTATAATAGCAAAAGGAGGCATATTTGCCAAAGACATGTAGTTGTGAAACAATTGTTGAAGAAGGGGATCATCTCCTTGGAATATGTGAAGTCTTAGAAAAATTTGACAGACCCTCTCAGTAAAGGTCTAATAAGGAGAGTAATCCTAGAATCTTCAACAAAGATGGGATTTAATGTCACATCCCCCTCCCAAATTACTTACATAACCTAAAAGGAGATGTGAGGACAGCATACATCACCCCTCTTGTGACGCATACCATCCACTTCTACCCACTGATCTTGTACTGTTTACAACATACATATTGCTCCTTAATACTTTTCAAACCATAACATAATAGGAATTTTATATGTATCGATAATTCAAATTTACAACTCATTCGTAAAGACCTTATACAAAACCATGTATCAATTCCCAATAAATATATAGTTGAGTCTACATGCCACCTATATAAGGTTTACATAAAGCAACACTTCAAAACAGGACAGATTTTTTTTTTTTTTTTTGGGAAACTCGAAGCTTATGCAAGGCGAGTTGGAGTAGACAATGCACCAGGAACGTCCTTGCTACCTGGGAGGAAAAGAAAACATGGAAAGCATGAGCTAAAAGCCCCGTGAGTGACTAATTTTGTAAAACCATCTTTTGTTCGAAAACAGGCATGTTACAATCTTTATAACACCATATACGTAAACGTGATTCAAATAATCATTTCTGTAAAGTCATAATTTTCAACAACGTAATCAAATCACATATGTTCATGCCAAAATGATCGTACATGAAAATCAGCTCATTCTTAAAACTTTCCCTTAATCAGGGGGGAGCAAGACTCAACGCACCCGACGTCCAAAACATCCTTAGTTGAGGCGGAGTAAAACTCAACGCACTTAAGGTCGATAACAACCTTAGTTGGGGTGGAGCAATACTCAACACACCCAACGTCACAACCTCTATGTGCACATAAGAATATCGCGGGTTGCCCAAGTACCTTCTACGAATCCTTCAGTACTGGGTCCCGGGGAAACTCACATGCCTTCTCATGTCCTTCAGCATTGAGCCTCCTCTAAAACATTTTAGAAACCAGTATTATACTTAAATAGTTCATATGAAAATCTTTCATGAAAAATCAGATATATCACGATAAACAACATTTCACAACATGCCATTCAACATCTTATAGAGAACGGATAAAACATGTCTTGTGAACAATATCATCAAACATCACGCTTTTCAAGAAAACAGTTCATCTCAAAACCATATCTCATAAGAAAAACCAAACTAAACATTTTCAATAAATTTCGTTTTCAAAGAAAAAAAAGTGTCACTCACAACTTGTCCTTAGGCCCTGAGCAGATTATATGCATTTCCGAGCTCTTCTTGGCCTGTAAATACACATTCCTCACGTTACGCTTTCCTTAAACTTCCTTTACATGATCGTTAAATGTGCATACTTAAACTCTAATCATGATTCACCACCGAGACTCCCTTTCTTTTCTAAAATAAACATAATAAGCGAGATTCTATGTCACTAGCGAGATTACCTGTGGAGCGACACCGAGCGAGAGTCAGCCAGATTTGTGAGATAAAAACCTCCTCTGCACTATCAGCGAGATTTGTCTCGCTACTCACGCTCCAATTTCTCAGTGATACCAGCTTCCTAACGACACCCGACAGCACAGTTTCCTCCTTTTCTTTTTGTTCTCACTTATGTCAGTTCAAAGTCATATTTCCAGCTAGATTTAGAACTTTTTTCCTTCTACAAACTTGTAGAGAAACATGCTTTCTAGCTTACCTCAAATTTTCGTGGCTGAACTCGTTCTTGTTCGTTAGATATTGCAAGTTTTCTCTGCGCTACTCCAGATTGCACAGAAATTTTGTATCAGTAAATTCCAGCTAAATGTTTACATGTTTCTATTCCATTTCAACTCAGGCATCCCTCATAAAAGTTGTTCAAAATTGAGTTAACTTACTAACCTTAAAATTTCAGCCCAAAATTCAATCTCTTCAGCTCGATATTCACCAAACACCAAACTTGGTTCGAACTGTGCGACAGTAGATGAAGTTTCTGTTTCAGCTTCAGTTTTACCATGAAACCGTCCAAAACCTTGCACGAATTTGCCATAGAACTCTTATTCAATCTCTCCACGACGTGCAGCTAAAAGATAGCATAGAAATGAGTTTGGAAATGAAGAGAAATAAGTCGGCAAAGCTTTCCCTTCAATAAAACGTTATAACCGACTTCTCCCCTTCCTTATCTTCTCTTCTTTCTTTTTCTTTTTTTTTTTCTAATTCCCTTTTTTGTCTTCTTTCCCTTTTGGTTTCCTCTTCCTTATTTTCTTTTCTTTTTTTAATTTACAATATGAGATTATTAATATTAATTCACTTAAAGCTTTTGAACGTGCTTACAAATTAGGTGCTTACACTTAAACCCTTAGTATGATCCATAACCCTTTATTTTGGGTGGTCTATTGAGATAGACTTGATGGATAATTTGAGAGTGATCCATAGCCCTTTATGTGGGTGGTCCATTGTGACAGACTTGATGGATAACTTATAAAGTCATCGTAGCTCAGTCTTGAGTGGTCTATTGCGATAGACTTGATGAAGCATCTAACGGTAAGTGAAGGTGTGAGTTTACTTCAATGAAAGAGTTGAGAGTCTCTTTCTAGAGCTTTCGCGATGATCCAAGGTTTTATGATAGCCCAAAACAGCATTTTATGCACATTGCAGAGTCAAGAGAAAGATCACAAGGACCGCAACGTGTTGTGTAGGTCTCAACCAAAATTTGCAAGAGTTCAAGAGGAAACTCACTTTGGTGAATGCAGTTGTTGCCCCACTTCACTGTGCATCAATTCAAATCACAAGATATTAATGTTTAAGTTTACCATCAGTCCTTTGCTCAAAATCCTTTCCATATTTCTATTATTTTTAATCTTTCAATACTTGTGGGTCATTTGTGGGGGATTGTTGGGAATGACCCACTTGTCATTAAGCCCAAGGCCCAAAGTTACATGCATCTCTTTTGTCTCACATTGGAAGGTTTAGGAGTTGTGAGAGAGTATATACACTTCTAGGAACTTGTAAAAGTAAATAGAGTGGGAGGAACGGGTCTTTCCCCACACGCACGCTGCCACTGCCATCCTCGCGGGCGGGCTCGGGCAACCGCACTTGCGTGAAAAAAAGAAATAGTTTTATTTCTTTTAATTGCCTAATCGGTTTTAGTCTTCTTAAAAAACTAGAATATGACAATTTCCCAAATTCTCCATATAACCCTCAATCCAACAAGTGAACGTCTGATAGAAGGTGTTATCCATAGCAGAACGCACTTGTTCCTTGAGTTAGCACAGTAGAGGAATTCAAAGCTGGTACAATTTGGTCAAGAATACACACTTTGTGTTAACTAACTCACATTGACATTTAAAATATGCATTACTACCACATTTCTTTAGTATAACAAATATATATTATGGACATTTGAACCTTAAACTTCAATAAAATAATTAATGTCAATTATTGTTAAGTAGAGATGTTCATTTTCTTTATAGGGCCTACCCCATAACATCTAAACTGAGGTGAAGACCAGAAATACATTTTTCATCTCAATTCTCCCCCAAGTTTATTTTTATTGTCACTTATAAAAAAGTAAACACGTATATGTGTGTGTCTTTGGATCACTTTAAACCATTATACTTACATAGTGAAATTGAAAAAAATAATTTGATATGTTAGAATTATTTTTAAACTTTAATTTGCTGATAATTAAATAACGTAATACAAAATTCTATTTTATTTAGTTTAAAATGGATCATAAAATTTCAGAATAAATTCATAACGAATTAACCATTAAATGATAATTTATATGAATAATTAACTATTTAATTGAAATTAATGCATTTGGAACATATTTGTAAGTATTTGATTTTAATAAATGAGTCGTTTTGAAAGAAATTAGAATGTTCAACGACTAATCAAAATAACTTTTGAAATGTATTTTATGTTTTTTTAATCAAACTGTTTAAATAAAAATCAATAAATGTTTTTTTTACATCAGGATGTTATAGTCATCCATTTAAGTGTCACATCATGCCCTCAAGCATTTGGCTATTTATTTATTTGGCTTATAGTTATTTAATTTTGAAATATTTTGATATAGGAGAATGTTAAGGTAGCCTATTGACCAATCCATTTATTGGTCTTCTTATGCAAAGGACCATGATATAAGAGCCCAATACCAACCGATGTGATTTCCCATCTAGATGGCGATTCCCTTCTAGATGGTTTATGGTTTATTTTCCATTACGTGAGGTATAATTTAATGTGTGGGCAGGACAAGGGTGGGTTTTTCATCCCAAGCTTGTTCTATGTACTAGTAAAAATAAAAAAATCATGTGACTTGCACATTAAACTTTTAGTTTTAATTTATAGTATATTAAAGTTTTTTTTTTTTTTAAAAAAAAACTTCATTGCTATAGTTTAGTAATAACCATTTCAAATATGAGTTTTTTTTTTCTTTTCATTCTTTTTTTTAAGAAAAACAATCATTATATTAAAGAAAAACTACCTTTTTAGTCCTTGCGTTTTGAGAAATAAGTGTATTTGGTCCCTATAGTTTTAATTGGTCATTTCAGTCCCTCACTTTTGAAAAATAGGTTTAAAAGTTCCATTTTACTATTTTCTTTTCAATTAAGTATTTTTTTTAATTATTTTAAATACATATTTAAATTAAACATTTTTTAAAAAAATCTCTCTATCAAAATCTCTATCCTCTCTCCTTCCTCTCTCCTCCCCTCCCTCATCCATTCTTATGATGATTATGCAGCAGTTGTGCTTCTCTAAATTTTCTTTATACCTCAAATTTGTTTCGAGCCTATTTTTTCTTGAGATGAGAATGTCAATGGTAGGTTCGTCAATTTTTTCATGAGATCTTGAAAATTTTCACATAGAAAATTTTCATAGTCCCAAAATAATTGATAGGATAAAATATCGAACTCAAATAAATGAAAAATGACACAATTGGTACCATAGACCATCTCTTCCAGATATGGGTTTAGAACAAAGGAATAAATATGAACACAAATCCCACTTTGATGGTGAATTGATATACGAGGTTGCAAGAAATATTGTTATAGGGTTCACAAGAGCTCTAAAATTATGGTGGGAACACTACTATAATGCTGCAAGTACATAAACCATTTTAAACCATAAAACAAAAGTGAAAAAGACCATGATATTAACAAGCGATATAATAAACCCAAATACAAAACAACCTTCCACTTCAACACGACAAGTAGAAGTAGAAGAAGAGAAACAAGATGCAATGGCGACACTCGTCTATGCCATATCAAGTCACATTCTTAGCGGAACAAACTCCCTAACAACGAGCAATCATAGAAAAATCCTAAAAAAGTTAAAATGCACTTCAATGGGTAATTTCAAATGATATTATGACATGTTCATAGGACGAGTCTTCACTCAAGAAGACTGCAGTCAACAACATTGGAAAGAACAATTTATAGATGGGTTACCCAGCTTCATAACTAAAAGGGTATACACAACATTAAATAAAAGTTACAATTACAAAGTCCATGAAATGATATAACCTATGGACAATTGAATTCCATAATCATAGAATGCTCTTCGGATATCTGCAATGAAATCAAAGTCCAAAGTAAAGTTTGCAAGCAAGCCTACACAAGAGAGAAATGAAAACTTTCTGCTGCTACATATGTGAAAAATTATAGGACCAAGCTCCTCTAAGAAAAAGATAAAAAGGAGAACTTATCTAGAACCCTACAAAACAATGAAATATTACAAAAGAAAACCATACAAAGAGGATACTCCTCAACAATCAAGAGGGTTTTATAAGAAAAGACCTTATCAAAAGGAAATGACTAAAAGTTATAAGAAACCTCAAAGGCCAAGAAAAGATAAAGACAAGATTTCTTGCTATAAATGCAGGAAAGAAGGACATTATGCTAATAAATGTACTAATAGAAGAATCAACGACTTAGAGAATGAAGACAATGAATCTGAAAGTTCTCTTCCTTAATCATATGAAGAAGAATTTCAATTACAAGAACTAGAGGAAGAAATTAGTCTAATTACTCAAGCACAAAAGAAGAGAACCTTGAGAAAGGAGTGATCTTCTGTGATGGGCATTGTGAGAAAGAAATAAATGTTATCATAAGCGAGTAAGAAATGTTATTCCAAGTGGTAGATCACGGAAACAATGATGATCCAAAAAGGAAACTTCTAAAGATCTTGAAAGAATCTTTAGAAGGACCATCATAAAAACCTCTTCCAAAAAGAATAGAAGCAGCCCCAAGAAATCTAATAGAAATCCTTCAACAAAAGAAGGAAGAAAAAAAGAAAGTAACATTAGAAGATTTATAATCCGAAATCAATTGTCTCAAAAAAGAAATAAGAGAAAATAAGCATGAAATTTTTCAAATCAAACAAGAAATAAATCAATTAAAATCAAAAGAAAAAATAGATTCAGATGAAGAACATAAGATCTAAAACAAGCAAATGAATTCTTAATCAATCAAATTACAAAAATTCATTTTCAAAAGTGGTACTCTTTAGTTACTCTGGTAACTCAGTTCCAGAGTTTGATTAATATTGGTTAATGTATATCTTATACTTTTATTTTTAAAATTTAAATTTTATTATTAGTTTTCATGTTAAAAAAAAAATCATTTTTAGTTATAGTTAGTGATGAATACACAAATTTCATAACTATAATCTTCAAACTTAAAAGATTTTTTTTTTTTTTTATAAATACATTTTTGGTCCCTGAGGTTTAGAATTGATATCTATTTCAAAAGTGACACTTTAGTCCACGAGGTTTAAAAAATAGTTTTAAATGGTCCCTATTGTTAAATTGACCGTTAGTTGACTAATAGAAAAATTAGGGGTGGACACGAGTTGGGTTGGGTTGGGTTGGGGGAATTTTTTGGACCAACCTGAAAATTCGGGTTGGTGGAGTTGCCAACCCGAATAACCCGAATACGGTACCCAACCCAACCTAACCCAAGGTTGAGTTGGGTTGGGTTGTCGGCTTGGAGTTTTTTTTTTCTTTCTTCTCTTTTCTTTTCTCCCTATTATTTAGTTACTTTAGGAATATTATATTTATAACAATTATAAAACACATCGATCCAATATAATGTATAAAGTAATTCTCAAACACTAATTGGCAATTTGACATAAAAATGAAAATCTATAAATAATTTAATACAAAGTTCAACTTCAACATACAAACAGAATAGTACAATATTAATAATTTAAATACACTAGATCATCATTGATACAGTACATAACAACGTAGTTCTTAATCTTACAAGAATACAATTACATAAGAATCAACGGCCAAACTATGATCCGAACTTTTTAAAACTGCAACAATTGGCATCCCGAGCATTTAGCTTAGTCCTAAAAATTTAAAACATTTCAAGTAAGTTAGTTTAAATGAAATAATTTCAATAATTAGAAAAAATCAAAACATTCAACTTACCAATGACAACCACTTATCACTCTCCCATGGAGTTTCATTTTTGTGTTATGATGGAGGACTTGACATTATCTAGAAAAACAATAGTAAATTGTTTATAAATAATAGTATATAATGTCATATAAAAGTACATAGTAAACTGTAAGAAATGAATAACAATTAAATTACCACTTACCACTCTCATTTTTTTCACAAATCTCCATTTCTTCATTCTGTGGAGGAAGATCTAATAAGGCTGTTTTTCCACGGATCCAATTTTGTGTACAACTTAAAGCTTCTACTATTTTAGGCGCAAAGAACTTCTAAAGGAATCAAGAATCCTCCCTCTTGTACTAAATCTGATTTAGAAGCCACAGTAGACATTGGAACGGAAAATACATCTTGAGCAATTTTTGATAAAACTCGATATTTAAAACCATTTACTTTCCACCAAGTCAAAACATCAAAATGATCACTTAGCTCTTCATAAGGGTCAGATAAATAGCGATCCACATCATTCCTCAATTCTAGAGTATTTCTTTCTTCTCTTCTTCTTTTGTATCGTGATAATACTCTACCACTTGGGTCAGTTTCAACAATAATTCCCGAACTCAATAGTCTTGAACTATCATTTGATTCAACTTGTTCATAAACACAACTTTGGGCACTCAAATCAGCACCATCAAAGCCATCAACTTGTGATTTGTAAAAATTATATAAACGCATCAAATAAGCCTCAGTCCCTTCAACAAGAGCTTTAACAATAACATCATCGTAAACACTTTCAAAACAAAAGCCCACATAATCCAATTTGTATTGAGGGTCAAGCACCACAGCTAGAAAGACAATCTTATTAATTTTTTCAAATGAACCCCAATACTTGTCATACTTTGTCTTCATATTTACAGCCATACTACGTAATATAGAGTTATGTTCGTTGCCCCAACCAATTAAAAGTTCATTAATACCCCACATCTCATGAAAGTAAGAATTAGCAGTCACATATAAAGAACCACTTATCTTCGTAGTGACATCATAGAACACCTTCAAAAACATGACAAACACTTCAACATTTTTCCAATCAGAATTACATGGTGGCCTTATCCTCTTTTTTCCATGATCATCTTTAGTAAAATAGTCCTGATAGTCCAACTCCTCTTCCTCTAATATTTGAAAAGCTTTATCAAATTTAAGTGCATGTTCAAGCATAAGAAAAGTAGAATTCCATCTGGTCGTCACATCCAAACAAACAAGAGCTTTGGATTCTATTTTCTCTTGCTCCACACAAGCTTTAAACTTTGCCAATCTCTAAGGGGATGACCTAACATACCTTACAGCATTACGAACACTATTAATGGAATCATGCATTTCTTTCAATCCTTCACTCACAATTAAGTTAATTATGTGAGCACAACACCTCATGTGTAACGATTCACCTTCCAAGATTAAGGTTTTCCAACTTCTAAGTCTTTTCTTAATATACGAAATAGCCCCATCATTCGAACTTGCATTATCAACCATTATGGAAAATACTTTACCAATCCCCCATTCCAATAAACAACACTCGATGACTTTGCCAATCGTCTCTCCTTTATGGTTAGCTACTTGAAAAAAGTTTAAAATTTTTTTATGCAAAACCTATTCTGAATCAATGAAGTGTGTAGTGAGTACCATGTAGTTGACATTTTTCAACGAAGTCCATGTGTCAGTTGTAAGACAAATTCTTTGAGAATTGCTAACAAAAAATGATTTCAACTTCTTTTTTCTTCAAGATAAAGTTGATAAATGTCTCTAGCAATTGTTACTCTTGAAGGAGGGTCAAGCTTAGGACAAGACACACGACAAAAATGTCTAAAATTTTCATTCTCTATAAATTTGAATGGTAACTCATCAATGATTAACATCTTAGCACATGCTTCTCTACACGCTTGTTGACTAAAAAATGTAGCCACAAAATTACTACCACATTTTCCACCATGAGAAGATTGAAGAGTCAAAATAGTTTGTCCTTTTTCCTCCTCCTTATATGAATACTTCTTACACTGATTTTTTAAGTGTTTCCATAATGTGCTAGTCCCACAAGAAGTAGTATCACATGCATACTCTTTACCACAATAATTGCACGTGCACCTATTACTGTTATTTTCCAACTTTGTGAAGTGATCCCATATAGTGGAGGTTGTCTTAGTAGATTTAGGTCTCTTCTTAGAATGTAATGGTGGTTTACTTAAACTACCAATTCCAACTGTATTAGCAACGACAGGATCAAGGGGAGCAGTACTAGGACTAGGACTAGGACTAAGACTAGGACTAGGACTAAGACTAGGACTAGGACTAGTTTGACTAAGATTTCCACTGCTCTCCATAATCTATAAAAATAGAAAGACTAGAGTCAAAATAGAACAACCATCAACCTAACATAAAATCTATTTTATAGAACATCCAAAACAAGAAACAAATACTAAAAAATAAATATTTACATTAATAAACAACCACAACCCAGAAATGAATTTGGCTACTGGGAGAACAAAATTACAAACCTTGAAATCAGCTATTGCTGGAAAAACCTATTGTTCTAAGAGGCAAGAGATCTGTAATTTAAAAAAAAAAAAAAAAAGAAGGAAGAGAGGTGGAGAGAAAAAAAAAAAAAGAAAATTAAAAAAAAAAACAGAAAAAAAAAAAAAAAAAGAAGGAAGAGAGGTGGAGAGAAAAAAAAAAAAAGAAAATTAAAAAAAAAAACAGAAAAAAAAAAAAAAAAAAAGCAAATTTGAATGAAGAACAGTAGAAGAAAAAAAATTACGAAACTGAAATGAAATGAAACTATATATATATATATATATAAACGAAAGACCAAACCATGAACGAAGACGAACCAGCGGAGTGGTCACGATGGCAGACGAATGGCTCGATTTAAGGTTGACTGGCATGGTGACTGCTGTCGGATTGGAGATCGAAAGGAGAGCGAGACCGATAGAAGAGTGAGACAGAAATGAGAGCGAGACGGGAGGAGAGGGAGATCGAGAGGAGATGGAGATCGAGAGGAGAGCGAGACCGAGAGAAGAGGGAGAGGCTGACTGGTGACGGCTTTCAGATTGGAGACCGAGAGGAGAGCAAGACTGAGAGGAGAGCGACACTGCGTGGATAGTGACAGCAAGAGGAAATGGAAAAGCCAGAACCAGATCGGAGACTGAGAGGGAGAATGGGAGAGGAGACAGTGGGCACTGGGTTCTGCTTTTGAAAATCTGAACTTCTGAGGGTGAGGGAGGGAGGCGGCGGGCAACGGGACTAAGGGTAAGGGAGAATAGAGACAGTTTTCTTTTTACTTTTTGACTATTTTTGACAAAATGAATTTCTAAAAACCCCAATTGAATTTCTTTTATCTTTTTCACGTTTATAATATATATTTGTTTTTATAATTAGTAATTCGGGTTGGGTTGGGTCAACCCGAATTTCGAAATTTTCAACCTGAGACACAACCCAACCCGAAAAAACCCAGAAAATATAACCCAACCCAACCCAACCCAAGTATTAAATTAACCCAACCCAACCCTTCTACTTCGGGTTGGGTAGTCCAGATTGTTCGGGTTGTCGGATTATTTAAACATCCTTAAGAAAAATGATGTGGCATTCATGAGTTGACCATTTTAAATTATTTGAACATATTTATTCATTTTATATTATTTCTATATTATGTAGTACTTGTTTTTCCTTTTCTCTTTTCCTCTCCTCCCTCTCTTGGGCTCATCTCTTTTCCTGCTAAAATAATATTTCTTCCATTCTTCTCATTATTCACCAATCTCTTTTCTTCTTCATCCTTTCTTCCCTCCCCCTTCTTCCTTGGTAATTTTAACATGCACCTGGAACCCAAAACATCCTCCCCTTTTCTTTTTAGTTTCTCTATTTTTTCATTTGTTAATTTTTCCTCTATTCTTTAATGAAAAAAAACAACCTTTATCAATAAACCAATTAATTAATTAAAACTCCACTTAAAAACTTAATTATCATTACATGTCATTTCACAAAATAAAAATAACAATATTATTGATCTTTTCTTGGGTTGATTTTTTTCTTTTTAGGCCCCTTTGGATCGCAAACATTATTTTATGGATATAGATATTAAATATCTAGGATTTGAATATGTTTGAGGTTTAAATGTTTGAGATAATTAATGTCTGTATTTGGATATGCACGATAATTAATGTTTGAAAATTAATTATGTACATTCAATTTACCAATTTTGTATATAGAAACCAAAACTAAATGAGTACTTAATTAAATACAAGCGACCAACTATTGTAGTCATCAAATAGATTTAGTATTATTTAATCAATAAAAATAAAATAAATGAGTACTTTTAAATATTAGGAAAATTATCTTAAATGACAAAATTGTTGAAAATATTTATAACTAATAGCAAAAAATATCGTCTATCTATGATAGATTGCGATAGACTACTATTTGTGTCTATCGTGACACTGATAGTAGTCTATTGCGATCTATCGCGGTCTATCGCAGATAGACAGTGAAATTTTGCTATATTTGTAAATATTTTGTTTCTTTTTGTTATATTTAAAAAGAACCCTTTATATTAAATCTTTTATTAAACATAATTAATTAATTTAAATTAGTTACTAAAAATAATTAAATTATTAATTAAAATATTGATAATCATCAAAACAATAATAATTTATATTAAATAGTTAGATGGCATGAAATAATTGTAAAAATATTAGTTGAAATTTATTAAATCTAATTATTATATATTTAATAATTAATTAAAATTAATAATAATGAATAACTTATATTAATTAATTAATTAAACTATATTCTTTTCTGGTCATCTTCCCCGCATAAAAAACCCACACTTTCGTAGGGTATTGAAATCATGCCAAATGGGTTTTGAAGTTCCCTAGATAATAATATCATGGATTTTAAAAATTTGTGAAACAACAAGGATGTTAAATATTTGTCTAAAATTCCATGGAAAAACATGTGAAACAAGCAAACCCTTAATAACACCTCACTTCTCATCATAGTTTATTAAAGTTTAGTCATTAAATGTTACTGATTTTTTCCCCCTTTTGTGTAAACAATCCATGGGATTTCATTTCAGTGATGATAAATCTGTCAATTTCAAGCACAACTTCTTTTCTTCAATTTTTTTTTTTCAATTTGGGCTCTTGCATCAGAATTAGTGATATAAAACTACCTTGGGAAGAAAAGAAAAAAAAGGATGGAAGAGAGGTGGAGAGGAAAAGAAAAAAGGAAAAAAAATGTTAGTGAAAAATATTTTCAAATCACTTCAAATTGTCTATTCAATAATGTCATATCATTTTTCCATTAGTAAGCTAACAACCAATTTAATGACAATAAGGACCATTTAGAAATATCTTTCAACCCTCAAGAACTAAAGTGTAACTTTTGAAACCTTAGAGACCAATTGAAAATGAGCTTCAAACCTCACCAAACCTCCAAAACTGAACCGCATTTGACACTGAACCGAAATCGATTGTATGTGGTTTGGTTTGGTGAATACAATATTGAAACCATTTTTTTTATGGTTCGGTTCGGTTTATAGTTGTGAAACCAAACCCAAAACTGAACTGAATTGCATTTTATTTTTATTTTTTCCTTTATTTGTTCTTTTTCTTTTTATTTTTCCTAAATCCTTTCGGCTTTTTCCTTTAGGCCCACACCCGACGCCGGCCCGTCCGGTTGCTTCTAGTTTTAGGTTTTCCTTTTATTTTTTCTTTTAGTTTCCCGACCCTTCTTCTTCACGCTTCAGAGTTTAGCACAATTCCCCTTCAACTTCAATCACTCCACAGTTTCCCGACCCTTCAACTTCAATCTCTCGTCGAGCACAATTCCTCGCCGTCATCGAGCCTCATGTTTCAACGTCTTCATCTCTCTCCATCTCTTTCCCGCTGCGCGCCTAAAGGTATTGTATAAATTGATTGATCGGTTTGGGATTGAGAATGTTGATTTTATAGCATAAAATAGATTATTCCTCACGAATTCCGACCATTTGATGTCTTCGTGTAGTGTAGGTGGGTTGGGTTGAATTTCTCTGATTTGGCGCAATCAGGAAGGGAATTTCCGGCTGGGGATTTGAGATTGAGAATCTTGATTTTGCAGCATAAATGCGGCTTGATCCCTGATGGGAATTTCCGACTGGAGGAGTGTTGTGACAGATCTAAAGTCCCCGGCAACGATGCCAAAAACTTGTTGTGCTGTTTAACGTGCTTAATATTAGGAAATATTATCTATCAAGTCTTCCTATTCTTAACCCAAGTATAAGCAAAGAAATAGCTTTACTCAGTGAGTCCAAGGTCGAATATAAGGACTATGCTGATTCTAAAATTCGTTAGATTAATTGCGTTGGAGTAATAACAAAAAATATTTAATGAAGGATGCGTCTATCTAAAGAAAGCAATAACATGTACACTAGATTAAAAAGTGGTAGATGGTAAGGGATGCGACACAGCAAGTTCAACTAAGTGGATTTAATGAATAGATAAAAACAGGGTTCGGGTAAGTTAGCTTATAACATCAGAAACACAATTCATACTTGCAACTCTTCTCTCGGTTATCAGCCGCTATGCGTTATATGTCTATAATGCATAGGAGAATATTAAGTGCTAAGATTATTCCTATGTGTAGGTAACACTTCTTAGCCTTGTCAATTGAGTTCCACAATTATTTACCCTATCGAGTAGTCTGATTATTGCTACTTATATTGATTAGCTAGATGGACATAAGCATTAGATTAAGATTACAATTGACAAGATGAAATAGTTACACTATGGTTCTTATTTAGATGCTAACGCAACCCATGACCCTTGAAAGATTAGCTACTTATGGATTCAAAGTAATAAGAGGAAAGTGTAGAGAAATGGAAAGACATGGAAGAGTTGTAGATTAATGAACGAAATACAATCTTAGACAGTTCAATGTCTTGATAACAAATCTAAAATCAAAGCTAGAAAAAGATAGAAAGCAGGAAGGCGTTTCAATGTCTTGAGTCGTCGGAATGGAAGCGTGAGATATGTTGTGAAGTGGTCAGGCGGATGGAAGACTCTTCTCTCTCGAGCAATTTGTCTCTGGTTATCGTCTGGAAGGGATTCTGCTATCACTTAGGAATTCTTCCGAGAATCAACAAACTTTTTCATCTTGCAGGTCTACCCTTTTGTAGAAGCTACGTTCGTAATCAGCTGGAAATCTGCGTGATTGGAGGCACAATTGATGTTTTGCATCTATCTCGCCTAATTGCATAATTCTCGGTTCAATTTAGATCCACTACTTTAGCCGCAGATCATGCAAGTCAATCTTTCGACAATCTCTCCAGATTCTAACCTGATTTTTCGCTGCCTTGCGTTTCACATGTAAGACGCATCTTGAGGTTCTTTGTGTTTCTGCACTAAAGCATGCATTTTAGACTCATAAACATATCAAAACAATTATCTTCATCAATTTACAAGAGTAAAACGCATAGAGAGATTTATCAATATAAATTAACTGATACTACCGCATAATCCTATATTAAACTCTATTTTTCTAAGATAAAGGCAATAATAACTTGTATTTCTACAAGTTATCAGGGAGAGTGAAGCATAGAGAATTGGGATTGGGATTTGCTATATAATTGAGATGATGAAAAGAGAGATAATCAGATTAGGATTGGGATTTGGTGTATAATTGGGATTGGGAAGTGGAAGTTTGAAAAGGGAGTGAATTTGAAATTGTTAAAAATTAAAATCACTTTTGTCATTATCAAAATCACTCCAAAAATGCTTTTAATCATTCAAAATCATTTTCTTGTGTAGTTGGTTTATTATATCTATTCTTGAACATTTGTTTGTTGTGTGGTACATTTGTATGGTTAAAAGTTAACAAGAATGCTGTAGATGAATTGTTTGAAAAAAGGAGTAGATGCCATTACCTTACAAACTGTTTATTTAGGAGCTGCTAAGCAATGAAATGGGTATTTAGTTTGAGACCATGTGTAGGGTGAATGATACAACAAACTAAATGATTGTTTAGGTATTATTTGAATTTTGAACTATCAATTTTACTTTGTTCTTAGTTAATAGTTATCTTTTTCATATTATAGGCAGTAGCCGTTAGCAGTTGTAGTAGCACCATGTCTCAGAGCATAAGCTTGAGCTTGACCAATGACATTGACAATAGTAATAGGAATAGCAACAACAACAAGAGCAACAATTATTCTAGTGTGAACGAAAATGATGATGTTGTTGAGATGTCTCCATTGACACTTGAAGTGCAAGTTTGAAAAAAGAGGAAAAACACGTTTATGGTATGGGATCACTTTACTAAATGCTTTGAATATAGTAATGATGATCCACATGCTAAATGTAACTATTGTGGTATGGTATATGCATGTCATCCAAGAAGGAACAAAAATTCAACTATGAGAATGCATCTTGAACATTATTGTAAAAAAAATCTTTATCAAATGAAAAACTCCAAGTTGGATTTAACTCAATCTAAGTTAATATTTAATAATAAAGAGGGTGGGGGTGGTAATACAACGTCGGTTCAGTATAAGAAGTTTACTATTGAAAATGCTCAAAGATTAATTGCTGAGATGATCATGATTGATGGTTGTCATTTAAATTTGTGGGGAATGAGGGATTCAAGAGGTTCGTAGAAGGGACTTTGACGTTAGTAGAACCAAATTTTGTTATTCCTTCTCGAACTACCATTGTTAGGGATATTTTGAGAATATATGGTACCTTAAAAGAATAGTTGAAAGATACTTTTGTGAGGGAAGGATATAGAGTGTCGCTTACAACTGATACTTGGACACTAATTCAAAATGTTAATGACATGGTTTTGACTGCACACTTTATTGATAGAGATTGGAAGCTACATAAGAGAATTATTAATTTCTCTTAGATTAAAAACCATGGAGGGGAAACAATAGGAAAAGATGTTGAGAAATGTTTGAAACAATGGGGTATTGAAAGGGTTTTGACACTAACTGTTGATAATACTTCATCAAATGATACTGCATTTGCTTACCTAAAGAAGCGTTTTGAACATAGGTTGGTGTTGAATGGTGAATTCTTGCATGTTAGATGTTGTGCACATATATTGAATTTAATTGTCTGTGATGGACTGAAAGATGTGAATGATTCATTGAATCGAATTCGAAATGCTGTGAGGTTTGTTAGATCTTCTCCTAGCAGACTTGCTAAATTTAAGAAGTGCATCGAAGAGGAGAACATATCTAGTAAGAGTATGTTGTGTCTTGATGTTCAAACTAGATGGAATTCTACATACTTGATGCTTGATGCAGCAACAAAGTTTGAAAAGACATTTGAGAGGTTGGAAGACTACGACACAGTGTACATGAATGAGGAGATTAAACCAACCACACAAGATTGGGAAATTGCTAGAATATTTACCAAATTCTTGTGTGTATTCTATGAAGTACCTATTAGGCTTTCAAGGTCTCTTTATGTTACTTCCAATACGGTCTTCCATGAGATTAGTACTATTCAAAATTGTATAAGAAAATATTCAAGTGTAACTGGTCCGGAAAATTTGTTATTGCATGAAATAGCAACGAAAATGCAAGAAAAATATGATAAGTATTGGGGGAAAAGTGAGAAAACAAATTTATGCTTCTATGTTGCTTTTGTTTTGGACCCTCGTTACAAGATGAAATCTCTTATGTATTGTCTGAATCTGTTATTTGATATAGATGGGGTAAAAGAAATAGGAAATAAGGTGGAGGATGTTTTGAGACGATTATTCAATGAATATGGTTTATCAGTTATTAATGATGGTTCAACTTTAAGTTCATCAGCTCAAAAGTCCAAGAGATATGCAAGTATGTGCCAATCTTCAAGTTGTACCACTAGTACTAGTACTGCAGCTACTGCTTCAGAGGTTTTTCGTTTGGATTTTGAAGATATGGAGAACGAGGATGCCAACAGTGTGGATACAGAAGTTGATATTTACTTATTGGAGCCTCATATTAAACGTGAGGAGAATTTTGATATTTTAGATTGGTGGAAAGGAAATTCTTCTAGATATAAGGTTCTTAGCAAGGTTGCACGAGATCTCTTAGCAATTCCAGTATCCACAGTTGCGTCTGAGTCTGAATTCAGTATAAGTGGGAGAGTAGTTGATCCTTTTCGTTCTATGTTAGCTCCAACCACAGTTGAGGCACTTGTGTGTGCACAAAATTGGTTATGTTCAAAAGCAATTAGCATTGATCTTCAAAGCTACTTGGAAGATATTGTAAATGATGAAGAAGGTAGTTTCTTTCAAACATTTTTTTAAGTATCCCAAATTCAAATATGTTATTTATATAATTATTATGTTAATATTTCCATTTTTTTTTTTTGTTTTAGACTTTAAAGCATATTCAGAGGCAAAAAACAAGGAGAAGAACGAGAAGGAGAAGACGACTTGAACTTGAAGTTTTTAGTACTTTTTAAAGTGGCGGTTTGGATTGGACTTTGAACTTTTATGTTATTGACTTATTGTAATATTGTTTGTAGAACAAGACCTTTTATGTTTGTAGTACTTTTATGTTTGGATGAATAGCTTTTTCTAGATAATCTTCCATGGATATATAATTACTAATTAGTTATATATCGAGAATTTCGAAGTGTAGGAAATACGAAGGGAGAAAAAAAAAGTGAAATGGCCAAACCGAACCAAACCGCAACTAGAAGTGAGGGGTAGTTTACTTCGTCATGTATTCTTTCGGAGGTAGGTAGTTCCTTTGAGGGAGCCCTATGCAATGCGGTTCGGTTCGGTTCAATTTCATATAATTTCTAAACCGATTTAAGTGATTTGGTTCAGTTTTAGCCCAAAACCGAACCAAATCGAACCGCGAACACCCCTAGAAGAGAGGATGAAGAAGAAAAGAGATTGAGGAATAATGACAAGAAGGGAAGAAATATTATGTTGCAGGGAAAAATGAGAGGGAAGAGAGAGAGAGAGTGGAGAGGAAAAAAGAAAAAGGAAAAATAAATACTACATGTTACAGAAATAATATAAAATGAATAAATATTTCTAAATCATTTAAAATTACCAACTCATCATGCCACGTCATTTTTTCGTTAGGCAACTAATGGTCAATTTAACAATAAGGACCATTCAGAACTATTTTCTAAATCTCAAGAACTAAAGTGTCACTTTTGAAACCTTAAAAACCAAATAGACTAATAACTTCAAGAAATATAAGTTATTATATTTATTATTTGGAGTAATTAGAGTAGAATTGATGATAAACGCATGATTTTAACACTTGAATTGTATGATATGAATAACTCTGCGTTCACTATGTTTACAAAAGAATCTATCTTGGAAATTATGAGATTCTACCTTTTTGAATGCAGAATATAACTAAAAGGAGCTCAAGTAGAAAGGAAAAGATGCTGCCAGAAAAGGTTGACGCATTGACAACCATGCATCTAAAAGATAAATAATACAAGTGCTTAGTGTAAGCCCTACTTCTATCTTTGGAAACTTGTTGTTGACAGATAAAATAAGTCCCCGGCAACGGCGCCAAAAACTTGTTACTTTTGCAAATCTAAAGTGTAAAAACTTGCTACTGCGTCTATGTATTATTATTAAGCTTCCTATGCATTTAACATACTATGCGTTGAACATGCTTAATGTTAATGCGTTTATGATCTGTCAAGTTTTCCTATTCTTAACCCAAGTATAAGCAAAGAAATAGGTTTACTTGGTGAGTCCGAGGTCGAACACAGGGACTATGCTGATTCTGTAATTAATTGGATTATTAGAGTTGGAGTGGTAATCGAAAATAGTTGAAAAGGATGCATCTAACTAAAGAAAGTGATAACATGTACATTAGATTAAAATGTGGTAAATGGTAAGGTATGCGACACAGGAAAGTCAGTTAATTTAATTGTATGAATAGGTAAAAATAGCATTCGGGTTGGTTAACATCTAAAATCAGAAACGCATAGTGATAGTCTATTCATACTTACGACTCTTCTCCCGGTTGTCAGCCGCTATGCGTTATATGTCTATACCGCATAGGAGAGTGTTAAGTACCAAGGTTATTCCTATAGACAGGTAACACTTCTTGGCCTTGTCAATTGAGTTCCACAATCACTTACCCTCTTGAGCAGTGTGATTATTACTACTTATATCGATTAGCTAGATGGACATAAGCATCAGATTAAGCTTACAATTGAAAAGATGCAATAGGTACACTATGGTTCTTATTTAGATGCTAACGCAACCTGTGACCCTTGAAAGATTAGCTACTCATGGATTCAAAGTAATAAGCGGAAAGTGTAGAGAAATGGATAGACATGGAAGAATTGTAGATTAATGAACGGAATACAATTTTAGACAGCTCAATGTCTTGACATAAATCTAAAATCAAAACTAGAAAAAGAGATAAAAAGCAGAAAGGTGTTTCAATGTCTTGAGTCGCCGAAATGGAAGCGTGAAGTTTTGTTGTGAAGTGGTTAGGCGGAGGGAAGACTCTTCTCTTTTAAGCTATTCGTCTCCGGTTGTCTTCTGGAGAGAATTCTGCTATCATTTAGGAATTCTTCCGAGAATCAACAACCCTTTTTCAGCTTGCAGGTCTGCCCTTTTATAGAGGTTGCGTTCGTAATCAGTGGCAAATCTGCGTGATTGGTGGAAATTGATGTCGGGCGTCTATCTTGCCTAATTGTGTAATTCTCGGTTTAATTTAGATCCACCACTTTAGCCACAGATCATGCATGTCAATCTTTCGACAATCTTTCAAGATTCTGATCTGGTTTTTTCGCCGCCTTGCGTTTTTGGTCGTTATGCGTCCATGGAGAATTTAGGTTCATACGTTCATACATGTTGACGCATCCATATGTTCTGACGCATCATCTTGCGTTGAGCGGTTGTCAGCGCATCCACAGGTTGCTTGCGTTCCTGCGTTAAAACATGCGTTTTAGGCTCAAAAAGCTATAAAATAATTATCTTCATCAATTTACAAGAGTGGAACGCATAGGAAGATTTATCAATAGAATTTAACATAAACTATTTAATCTCTATTTTTCTAAGAAAAAGCCTGTAATAACTTGTATTTCTACAAGTTAATATAATTGTATGAATGGTAAAAGAAACAGGGTTGGGGTTGGTTATCATCTAAATTGGGAAACGCATAGTTGGGTCTATTTCATACCAGTGACTCTACTCCCGGTTGTCAGCCGCTATGCGTTATATGTCTATAATGCATAGGAGAGTGTTAAGTGCCAAGGTTATTCCTATGTCTAGTTAACACTTCTTAGCCTTGCCAATTGAGTTCCACAATCACTTACTCTCTCGAGCAGTCTGATTATTACTACTTATATCGATTAGCTAGATGGACATAAGCATTTGACTAAAAATACATTTGACAAGATGAAATAGTCTTCTACGGTTCTTTATTTGGATGATAACGCAACCCGTTACCCTTGAGAGAATTAGTTACACATGAACGATAAACAAAAAATGGAAAGTGATGAGAAATGAATAGCCATGGAAGATGTATAGATTGATAAACAGAATAATTGTTTTGGAAAATATAATTCCTTGCTAATTGACTAAAACAAAAGTAAGAAAAGAGATAGAAAGCATAAAATGGCTTCTCAATGTCTTAAGCTCGCCGGGATGGTAGCGTGAGTTTTGCTGTGAAATGGTCAGGCGGAGGGAAGACTCTTCTCTTTCGAGTTATTTGTTTCCGGTTGTCGTCTGGAGAGAACTCTGCTGTCACTTAGGAATTCTTTCGAGAGATCCAATAACATTTTCGTCTTCAAGTCTGCCCTTTTATAAATGTTGCGTTGCAATTGCTAGCAAATTTACATGATTGGAGGCTGAATTTCTGCCTTGCGTCCATCTCGCCTAATGGCGTGATTTTCGGTTTAATTTCGATCCACCACTCTCACCGTATATCAAGCATATCAATCTCCCGACAATCTCTCAAGATTATTATCTGATTCTCCGTTGCCTTGTTGATATGCGTCCACGGATAACTTTGGGTTCATGCGTTCAAGTATGTCAACGCATCCATGGGTTGCTAACGCATCAACCTACTTTGAAGGGTTGCCAACGCATAGTCCTACTTTAAGAGGTTGCCAACGCATCTATAGGTTACTTGCGTTCCTGAATTAAAACATGCGTTTTAGGCTAAAAAATCTTCAAAACAATTATCTTCATCAATTTACAAGAGTATAACGCATAGGAAGATTTATCAATAGAATTTAACACTAATTACCGCATGATTCTCTATTTAAACTCTAAATTTCTAGGAGAAAGACATATAATAACTTGTATTTCTATAAGTTTTCATTTATCAATATAATTTAACACTAACTACCGCATGATTCTTTATTTAAGCTCTATTTTCTAAGTGAGAGACAATAATAACTTGTACTTCTGCAAGTTATCAGTAATGAATCATTGTTTACTTCATCATGCAATATTCTAGGGTTCATGGATTTTATTGCAATTCTTATGCTTAAGTCTTAGAAACATAAATCCAAGTTATTTTCTCTCAAAAACAACATTTTCTCATGCAATTCAATTGATTACTAATTTCTTGAAACCAATACAACTTACATGGCATTAAACATAGTCTTTAGCAACTTACATTGTTAACCTAATTATCTTCATGAGAGATTAACAACAATTCTTTGTTATAGATCTAGTTAGATATAAAGTCTTTCAATCATACATCTAACTTAACATTCAAACATGGCCATTCAACAAGAATTTAAGCACAATAACAAAGAAAAGCATAATCATTACAACAAAACCATGAAGCATCTACAATATCAACATAACTTCATAAACAAATTATCAAAACCCTAAAACTAAAGAGTTAGCCACTCATAGCTTGAAGCAACATGTTTAAACAATATAAACAAAGTAAGAATGAAAAGAAAGTGAAATTCTATTGAAAAGAGGCTCTTGATTGAGGAAGCACCATCAATATCTCCTTGACCTTCACGTCGGAACTCGAATGGCACTACAACTCTCTATTGAACACTTTTCTCTCTTCCTTGCAGCTAACTCACTCTTTGAACTCTCTAATGAACTTTCACTCAATTCTCTTTTTCTTGTGTCTTTTGGTGAGTAGATTGGTGATTAGGGCTATTGGAAACTCAATTTATAGAATTGGCCACCCAAGATTCTTTCCAAAAGTGCAAATTCTTCAAAAAAGGAAAGATGGCGCCACGACGCTGATTGACTTTAAAGGGTGGCGCTGCGGAGCTAAGCGTCATGGAAACCTACCCTTGGCACCGTACCGCTGCAGGAAAAAGTGTAGACACTGCTCTCAGGAAAAAGTGTCGCGGCAGTGCGTACCAGCGCAGTGGCTGTAAGCACTGACTTGTTAAACTAAGTGTTGGGGAGAGCCATGCGATTGAGGATATGCGTTGCTGGAGGAAAAGTAGCTGAGGAATAGAGAAAATTGTGGTTAAGTGTTAATAAAGACCATGCGTTGGTGAATGTAGTGGAGATTGAATTATTTGAGAAACCATGCGTTATTGATTGAATCACAAAGGGTGTGAGCTGAAGCAGTCGCTGCATTGAAAAATAATGGATCATTGGCAGGGAAAGAAATATGCTTAAACCATGCGTTGAAGTCATCAAGCGCCGAAGACAGCCATGCGTTGAAGTTACCATGCGTCAAAGATAACCATGCGCTGTAGTCACATTGCGTCCAAGACAGAACGGTCTTGACGCGATGAAGCTGGCAATGTGAATGAAGATGCTGTATGAGTCGGAGGTGGGTGGTGCCGAAAACACCATGCGCTAAGAATGATTAATTGCTAAAGACGTTGGAGGAGAACATAGGCATGAGTGCCTTGCGTCGAAGGAAAAACCAGCGCCAACCTACGGTGAAGGGCAAGTCAGCATTATCACCTTGGTACTTGTGAGGGATAAGTCGGCAGTATATATATAGGTGAGTTTAATTATTTTCAGACATTTCGAGAACTTAAGTCAGTTCCATCTTTCAGAGAAACCACCAGAGAAGGGAGAGAAAGGTGTTCTTATAGTTTTTGGGCGAAGTTCTACCGGTTTTGGTGCTCAAATCCGAGCTAGAACAGAAGACTGATCATAGACGCACAGACTGACAGTGGTTGTGTTTGGAGTAGAACGACACAAGGAAGCCGAGTTTAGGGCTGAAATTTTGAGGTTAGTAAGTTAACATAATTCCTAACAAATCTTATGAAGGATGGTTAAGCTGAAATTGAGGTTAATCACATGAATCTTTAGGTAAAAGCAGCAACTACAGAACTGTTATGCAATCCGGAGCAACGCGGAGTAATTTTGGCATAACTGATGAACGAAAAAGAGTTAAGCCCTGAAATTTTGAGGTAAGCTGTGGAACTTAATTCTTTCAAGTTTGTAGAAGAGAAGAAGTCTTAATATGGGCTGGAAATACGTTTTTAGCAGGGACTAAGTAGAGATAGCAAGCTATAACAGTCAGCTTTGATAAGGAGAAACTAAAGCTCAAGTATTGATATAACAGCAAGTGAGCTGCACGTAAGGCTTGTTCTTGGAAATCAAGGTATAGCAGAAGGGTAAGGGATAACTTGTAGTACAAAATTTAGAGTTAAGGCTTGAGGATAAACTAATGAAAGCTTAACCGCATGATGTGCTATAAACATTGAACATATGATAAGTTATTGTTTATGTTCTTGTGAATGGAAAGAAGTATAACAAGGGAAAATCTTTGTTTCAGGCCAAGAAGAGATAGGAAAGGCTTATAATCCATTCAAAGCCTAGAAAGAGTTGTGAGTGACATTTCTTTTACCTTAAAATGATTTTGTTGAACATAATAGTTCGGTTTTCCAATGAAATGTGAATTTCTGATTAAATGCTTTATGAGACAAACATTATGTCCTTAAAGTTATTGAAAAGCATGTTGATGAGATGTTATTGATTGAATAATTTCCCTGTATTCTTATGAACGATTTGTATACGAATGGTTTGTATGAAATGTTGTTTCTAAAAAGGAAAATGTTTTAGAGGAGGCTCAATGCTAATAAGCATGTGAACTTCCCCGGGACCCAGTACTCAAGGACATGAGAAGGTACATGGGCAACCCGCCATATTCCTATGTGCACATAGAGGTTATATGCTGGTGCGTTGAGTCTTGCTCCGCATCGAGGCTTATATGTTTTCGACGTTGGGGTGTTGAGTTTTGCTCCACTTCAACTAAGGGAAAAATATTATATCTAAACTGTTTCCTTACGATTGTTTAAAAATTATGTATGATTTGATAAGGGCAATTAAATTTGTTTTAACTAAGGTTTGAAGTGATTACATGTTTTATATTTGATGTTGAATATAGTTTTACTACTGATGATTTCCGAACTAAAATGGCTTTGTTAAAATTGTCACTCACTGGGCCTTTAGCTCATGTTTTCAATGTTTTCTTTTTCCCCAGGTAGCAAGGACGTTTCTGGTGCTTTGCCTACTCCCACTCGCCCTGCTTAAGCTTCGAGACTCTGAATAATTTGACTTTTTGAGGTGTTGGTTGAATGTTAAACCTTTATATTTATTAGGTGGCATGTAGATATGTCTGTAAAATTACCAGGGGTTGAACTATGGGTTGTGTAAGGACATGTAAAAGAATTGAGAAAATTTTGTTTTGGCTTGTGTATACTCTTCCATGTGTGATGTTTAATATGTTTTGGAATCTGGAGATTATAGGGTGAATAGTTCAGAATGTGTGTGGGGGAACGGATGGTATGCGTTACAAGAGGGGTGATGTATACTATCCTCTCCTTTCAGGTTGTGCAGGTAACTTGGGAGGGGGTGTGTTAGTGGCGCTGCCCTATTTTTGTCAGATTTGGAGTTTTCTTCACTTTTTTACTAAATTCTTGCTCGGTTTTGATCTTTTGGTCTTCACTTCTAATTTTCTTTATGTTAACCTGAAAACCACTAGCAAATAAGTGAAATCTAATATACACTTCCTTAATTTGAGAGAAGAGAAAGCACTTTTTGGAGCGCTTTTCAAGCACGAAAATCAAAAAATTATAATATTAAAATAATAATATAATAAAAAAATATAATAATCAAATGAAATAAAGTAACCAAATAAACTAAAATAAAGAAAGTGGGATTTTATGGAAAATAAAATCTTTCAAATTTTTCCAATACTTCCACTTATTTTCTCTCCAATGTGTATCTTTCAATATTTGCCTCTATTTATAGGCAATTTGGCAAGTAGGTGGTGGAACTTCATGGCTACTAAGGATGTGTCTTTAGGAGACACATGACCTTTAGCTACTAAGTTTGGCTACATAATGGACATCTATTTACATCTAATATTTATAATACTCTTGATAGCACCTAAAAAATGCGCTATTTTCCTCAGCTTAACTCGAGATCGTTGTGTTATTTAATGTGTCTATTATGTTATTTTGTAGGTTTTGAGCAGTTAACAGGTAGAACGAGGTGTTAGCAACAAAACTAGGCTAAAACGAACCAAAAAGGAGTTTCACGGCACCAACCGGGAAATAGAACTCCAAAATAACCAAAATGTCCCTAAAGCCACGGTGTCGCAGCTGTAACGACCTGACCCTTTAATAGCTAACACATCGCTACGTCATGTATGACCATTTAGGGAATGCGCTGGAAAGTAAGAGACATGGTATCACACACTATAGACAACTCGGTCACATTCATAAAATAGCTGGATTTCTGATAGTTTACTAAATCAAACATAGAGAAGAGAAAAAAAATGCTTTAGCGAGGTACCCCTTAAATAGTTAGGCAAAACCTTAAGAAAGAAAAGTCAAAGATAACAATAAATAAAACAAATAACAAACAGTCCAATACATGCAAATACTACCACCGTATAACTCCAATAAGCTATATGTCACACCCCCTCCCAGGCTACTCTACGCAGCTCGAGAAGAGATGTGAAGACAGTATACATCACCCCTTTTGTGACGCATACTATCCACTTCTTGTCATATACTGTTCACAACGTACATAACACTCCTTAATATATATCAACCATAACGTATAGGAAATTATATACATAACAATAATTCAGAATACAACTCTTCCATAAAGTCCTTATACAAAATCATGTTTCAACTCCCAGTAAATGTACAACTAGGTCTACATGCCACCTATATAAGGTTTTACATACAAGCAACTTGCAAAACAGGACAATTTTCTGGAAACTCGAAGCTTAAACAGGGCGAGTTGGAGTAGGCAATGCACTAGGAACGTCCTTACTACCTAGGAGGAAAAGAAAACATGGAAAGCGTGAGCTAAAAGCCCGTGAGTGACTAATTTTGTAAAACATCTTTTGTTTGAAAACAGGCATGTTAAAATCGTTATAACACCATATACTTAAACGTAATTCAAATAATCATTTCTGTAAAATCATAATTTTTAACAACGTAATCAAATCACATATGTTCATGCCAAAATGATCGTACACGAAAATCAGTTCGTTCTCAAAACTTTCCCTTAGTTAGGGCGGAGCGAGACTCAACACACCTGACGTCGAAAACATCCTTAGTTGAGGCGGAGTAAAACTCAACGCACTCAACGTTGATAACAACCTTAGTTGGGGTGGAGCAAGACTCAACACACCCAACGTCACAACCTCTATGTGCATATAAGAATATCGCGGGTTGCCCAAGTACCTTCTACGAGTCCTTCAGTACTCGGTCCTGAGGAAATTCACATGCCTTCTCATGTCCTTCAGCATTAAGCCTCCTCTAAAACATTTTAGAAACCAGTATTATACGTAAATAGTTCACATGAAAATCTTTCATGAAAAATCAGATATATCACGATAAACAACATTTTACAACATGCCATTCAACGTCTTATAGAAAATGTATAAAACATGCCTTGTGAACAATATCATCAAACATCACGTTTTTCAAGAAAGCAGTTCATCTTAAAGCCATATCTCATAAGAAAAACCAAACTAAACATTTTCAATAAATTTCGTTTTCAAAGAGAGAAAAATGTCACTCACAACTTGTCCTTAGGCCTTGAGCGGATTATATGCCTTTTCGAGCTCTTCTTGGCCTGTAAATACACATTCCTCAGGTTACGTTTTCCTTAAACTTCCTTTACATGATCGTTAAATGTGCATACTTAAACTCTAATCATGATTCACCACCGAGACCCCCTTTCTTTTCTAAAATAAACATAATAAGCGAGATTCTGTGTCACTAGCGAGATTACCAACGAGATTTCACCTTACTAGCGAGATTACTAATGAAATTACACAACAGGTACACGGCACTAGCGACACCAGAATAAGCGAGACTAGCGAGATTACCTGAGGAGCGACACCGAGCGAGAGTCAGCGAGATTTTTGAGACAAAAACCTCCTTTGGACGACCAGCGAGATTTGTGTCGGTACTCACGCTCCAATTCCTCAGCGATACCCGCTTCTTAACGACACCCAACAGCAGAGTTTCCTCCTCTTCTTTTTGTTCTCACTTCTATCAGTTCAAAGTCATATTTCTAGCCAGATTTAAAACTTCTTTCCTTCTACAAACTTATAGAGAAATATGTTTTCTAGCTTACCTCAAATTTTCGTGGCTTAACTCATCCTGGTTCGTCATATATTGCAAGTTTTCTTCGCGCTACTCCAGATTGCATAGAAATTTTGTATCAGTAACTTCCAGCTAAAAGTTTACATGTTTCTATTCCATTTCAACTCAAGCATCCTTCATTAAAGTTGTTCAACATTGAGTTAACTTACTAACCTTAAAATTTCAGTCCAAAATTCAATCTCTTCAGCTTGCTATTCACCAAACACCAAACCTGGTTCGAACTGTGCGACAGCAGATGAAGCTTTTGTTTCAGCTTCAGTTTTACCATGAAACCGTCCAAAACCTTGCACAAATTTGCCCTAGAACTCTTCTTGAACCTCTCCACGACGTGCAGCTGAAAGATAGCATAGAAATGAGTTTGGTAATGAAGAGAAATGAGTTGGCAAAATTTTCCTTTCAAAAAAACTACGACCGACTTCTCCATCCTTATCTTCTCTTCTTCCTTTTTCTTTTTTTTTTCCTTCTCTTTTCTTTTTTCTTTTTTTTTTCTAATTCCTTTTTTTTGTCTTCTTTCCCTTTTGGTTTCTTCTTCCTTCTTTTTTTTTTTTTTTTTTTTTTTTTTTTTTTCCTTTTTTTTTTTTTTTTTTCCTTTTTTTTTTTTTTTTTTCCTTTTTTTTTTTTTTTTTTCCTTTTTTTTTTTTTTTTTTCCTTTTTTTTTTTTTTTTTTCCTTTTTTTTTTTTTTTTTTCCTTTTTTTTTTTTTTTTTTCCTTTTTTTTTTTTTTTTTTCCTTTTTTTTTTTTTTTTTTCCTTTTTTTTTTTTTTTTTTCCTTTTTTTTTTTTTTTTTTCCTTTTTTTTTTTTTTTTTTCCTTTTTTTTTTTTTTTTTTCCTTTTTTTTTTTTTTTTTTCCTTTTTTTTTTTTTTTTTTCCTTTTTTTTTTTTTTTTTTCCTTTTTTTTTTTTTTTTTTCCTTTTTTTTTTTTTTTTTTCCTTTTTTTTTTTTTTTTTTCCTTTTTTTTTTTTTTTTTTCCTTTTTTTTTTTTTTTTTTCCTTTTTTTTTTTTTTTTTTCCTTTTTTTTTTTTTTTTTTCCTTTTTTTTTTTTTTTTTTCCTTTTTTTTTTTTTTTTTTCCTTTTTTTTTTTTTTTTTTCCTTTTTTTTTTTTTTTTTTCCTTTTTTTTTTTTTTTTTTCCTTTTTTTTTTTTTTTTTTCCTTTTTTTTTTTTTTTTTTCCTTTTTTTTTTTTTTTTTTCCTTTTTTTTTTTTTTTTTTCCTTTTTTTTTTTTTTTTTTCCTTTTTTTTTTTTTTTTTTCCTTTTTTTTTTTTTTTTTTCCTTTTTTTTTTTTTTTTTTCCTTTTTTTTTTTTTTTTTTCCTTTTTTTTTTTTTTTTTTCCTTTTTTTTTTTTTTTTTTCCTTTTTTTTTTTTTTTTTTTTTTTTTTTTTTATTTTTCTTTTTTTTTTTTTTTTTTTTTTTTTTTAAATTTACAATATGAGATTATTAATACTAATTCGCTTAAAGCTTTTGAACGTGCATACAAATTAGGTGCTTACACTATACCCTAAGCTAAAGTGCGAAAGCAATGTCAGCAAACCCATGGTACAGTCTCGGATTTCATTGGTCATGCGCCTGGCCATCATGCTCCTTACCTAGGAGAAAACATAGAAATAAAAGGGTGAGCAGTCATACTCAGTAAGAGACCTTATCGGGCCTAGCTATTACCCTTCTTGTAGTGTGCACCCGTGTACCCGGCATAGGTATAAGCGTAGGCATAAGCATAGGAAGCGACCTGAGGGTACGCAGTGATTACATTTGTAACATGGATATAGGTGGTGATCTAGAGGGACACCCTTCGTAGCATAGTACATTAGGGGTACGGGGCACGACAAGTAGGGTAACCTGTAACATGTCATGGCATAGCTAAGTCATCACAGAGATTCAAAGTCTGATAACTTGTAGAAATGCAAGTTATTATAACATTTTTCTTAGAAAAATAGAGATTAAATAGAGAAAAATGCAGTAGTTTAAGCTAAATTCTACTAATAAATCTTTCTATGCGTTATACTCTTGTATTTTTATGAAGATAATAATTTTACCACTTTTTGAGCCTAAAACACGTGTTTTAACGCAGGAATGCAAACGATGAGTTGACTACCTCTTAACGTAAGACTGTGCGTTAGCAATCTATGACGCGTTGACATCCACCAAACTTCTTCATGAACGCATAATTATCAAAAACGCATGGAGTGGAAAATCAGATCATAATCTTGAGAGATTGTCGGAAGATTGACATACATAATCTGTGGCTAAAGTGGTGGATCTAAATTGACCTGAGAATTATGCAATTAGGCAAGATGGACGCATGATATCAATTTCGTCGTCAATCAAGCAGATCTGCCATTGATTGCGAATGCAACATCTATAAAAGGGCAGTCCTGCAAGATCAGAAAAGGTTGTTCATTCTCGGAAGAATTCCTAAGTAACAGCAGAGTTCTCTCCAGAACACAACCGGAGACGAATAGCTCGAGAGAGAAGAGTCTTTCGTCCGCCTGACCATTTCACAGCAAAACCTCACGCTTCCATCCCGGCGATTCAAGACATTGACGCCCTTTTCCTGCTTCCTATCATGTTTTTCTAGTTTAATTTTAGATTTGTGTCAAGACATTGAGCTATCTAAAGTTGTATTCCGTTCATCAATCTATATTTCTTCCATGTCTACTCATTTCTCTACATTGTTCGCTTTCTACTTTGAATCCATGAGTAACTAATCTATCACGAGTTAAGGGTTGCGTTAGCATCTAAATAAGGACCATAGTGTAACTATTGGATCTTGTCAATTGTAATCTTAATCCGATGCTTATGTCCATCTAGCTAATTGATATAAGTAGTAATAATCAGACTGCTCGAGAGGGTAAGTGATTGTGGAACTCAATTGACAAGGCTAAGTAGTGTTGCCTAGACATAGGAACAACCTTGGCACTTAACACTCTCCTATGCATTATAGACATATAACGCATAGCGGCTAACAACCGGGAGAAGAGTCGCAAGTATGAATAGACTATCACCATGCATTTTCGATGTTAGATGTTAACCAACCCTAACCCTGTTTTTACCCATTCATTAAAATTCACCTAGCTGACTTTGCTGTGTCGCATGCTTTTGCATCTTCCACATTTTAGTTTAGTGTACATGTTATCGCTTTCTTTAGATTAGAAACAAACACCTCTCTCGAATTATTCTTGGTTACCACTACAACGCATATAATCCACTTAAATAAAGAATCAATATAATCCTTGTGTTCAACCTCGGACTCGCCGAGAAAACCTACTCCTTTGCTTATACTTGGGTAAAGGATAGGAAAACTTGACAGATCACCAACGTATAGCATTAAGCATAAGTAAGACGCATAGTATGTTAAACGCATAGGAAGCTTAGTAATAATAGATAGACGCAGTAACAAGTTTTGCACTTCAGATCTGCATTGCATCGCAACAACAGAGTCATAGGCACATAAGCATAAGTACATTGCATACAAGCTACAAACTTGGCATACCGCAACAATCATAGCAACCAACCACGAGGCAGAGAGTTACACAGCGACATTCAATAGTCAATAACACAATTAGACATTAGGCGTTACTTAAAGCCCGGTAGTAAGTCCCTTACCTGCGAGAGCGAGACTGCGGCGAGAGCGGGACTACGAGACAGCGAGACAACGATACTGAGCGGGATAGCGAGGCTGAGCGAGACTTCCCCACACTGCGGCAGTGTGCTATGCAAGCTGTGTCGACGCGTTGAGGAGAGGGTTGAGGCGACGCGGCGATGAAGACTATGATGATGCGGCAAAATGCGAGATGTGACAATGCGGCGTTGGACTGATGATGCGGCGAAATGCGGGCTGTGACGATGCGGTGATGGACTGATGATGCGCTACGCTGAAAACTACGATGATGGCGGCGAGTGTTGATGACGATGGCAAGGAGTACTGCGATGACAGCACAGTGAAGGCTGGAGATGATGGCGGTAATGAGGGCTGAAGGTGATGGCGACTGAGTGACGAAGAGGTGATCGAGAGAGAGATTTGACCTTTCCCTTCTTCCCCTCTTTTTTTTCCTTTTCCTAAAATGCAATTTGTTCAGTAAAAAGAAAAAATCCATCAGGAGATCTTTCCTCAATCCCCCCTTTACGCTCCCTCCGCCTGCATTTCTTTAATTATTATTATTATTATTATTTTTTCAACTTAAAGAGAGAAAAAGTGATTTACCTGAAATTCGGGCCGTTACAGCAGCGCTTTTTCCCGAGAGGTGTTTGCTGGCGAAACGTACCAAGAGCTACAACGCTCTGGAAGAATTGTCCGCCAGATTAATGTCAGTGCCGCGATACTGTACTTAGCACCACGACCCTCCGATAGTTTCTATATAATGATCTCTCGACTTTTAGGTCGAGAGGTCACCCCTACTAGCCGACGGCTCCATTCTTTCCTCTTTTCTTCTTTTCATACCTAGGAACTTGAACCCAATAATCAACCGATTATTGGCTAAGGTAACATTTTTCTAGCTTGAGTATTAGGGATTTTCCTTGTAATTGATGTTCTTTTGAGGTTTTGAACTTGATTCAGTGTATGCATGATTTAATTTAGAGTTTTTAGGAATTACGTTCAAATTGTAACGCTGGTGTTCATTTTAATTATAACTTTGATTGTATTACAATTCGTGACAATTTGTTGTATGTCAATTGTAGGAAGCAATAGGTTAGGTTAGCTTGCAAATCTAATTGGACCTAGGATTAAATCGATAGGACATTCAGTCTAGGTCTTTCCAGTTGAATGTTTCACCTTTCCTTTGAACTTAATGCAGTTAGGTTTAGTCAAATTATGCATGTCTTTCATCAATTTGCCTTAAGTCTAACTTGTCGACTAGGACAATTCAATTATGGTCTTTCCAATTGAATTGATTAGGTGCTAGCTTCAATGAATTTAGTAATGACGAACCAATGAGTAAGAACATCGAACAAAGGAAATCCCGCGTAACCCAAGCTAGAGCTTTCTTCGATTGAATTTTAACTCCTTTTAATTTGCACAATTTATTTTTATGAAATTTAGTTTTTCTTGCAATCAATCGTTTCTCAAGCCCCCCTTTGGTTACCTTGAATTTTAAACTTTCCAACTGCGAAATTCGAGGGCTCCCTGTGTTCGACCCGACTTACCGCTACTAATGTGGGTAAAGTTAAGAAAATTTATTTGGCCCGGAATTGGGCGACGAATTTCGTCCGTCAACTCCCCCTTAGATGTCTAATTTATATATATGAAATATGTCTCGTTAAAACCTTATTAGGAAACAATCCAATGGGAAAAAAATCGTAGTGAAGGAAAAAGAGTACATATTTCATATAATCTAATACTTTTAAAAAAATACAATACATTTGGTCCTCCTCGTAGGAACATTACTTGAGATCTTTGAGTCGCCGCATTCCAATGTTCTATACCAATTTTTCAAAGGTTGCAATTGGTAATGATTTTGTAAATAAGTCTACCAAGTTATCCTTTGAATAAATTTGTTGTACAGTGATGTCGCCGTTTTCTTCAAGATCATGAGTGTAGAAAAGCTTTGGTGAAATATGCTTTGTTCAATTTCCTTTAATAAATCCTCCTTTGATTTGGGCTATACATGCTGTGTTATGTTCGTATAATGTTGTTGGTGGATTTTTACTAGAAGACAAGTCATATGTTTCACGAATGTGTTGAGTCATTGATCTTAGCCATATACATTCTCTACTAGCTTTATGGATTGCAAGAATTTTAGCATGATTTGAGGAAGTAGCTGTTATGGCCCGTTTTACTGATCGCCAAGATATAGCAGTTCCTCAACAAGTGAATAGATAACCTGTTTGAGATCTAGCTTTGTATGGATTAGATAAATATCCAGAATCTGCATAACCAACTAAATTAAATTTGATTTATTTGAATAACATAAACCCATATCAATCGTTTCTCGGAGATAATGGAGTATATGCTTAATTCCATTCCAATGTCTTTTTGGTGGAGAAGAACTGTATCGAGCTAATAAATTTACTAAAAATGAAATATCTGGTCTTGTATTATTAAGAAGATACATAATTGCATCAATTGCACTAAGATATAGTACTTCAAGACCAAGAAGTTCTTCATTATTATCTCAAGATCGAAATATATCTTTCTTCACATCTAGTGAACAAACTTCCATTGGAATGTTTAATGGATGTGGTTTGTCCATATAGAATCTTTTTAAAATTTTTCTTGTATAAGTTGACTGATGAACAAATATCTCATATACTAAATGCTCAATTTGCAATCCAAGACAAAATTTTATTTTTCCGAGATCTTTCATCTCAAAATCTTTTTTAAGATATCCTATTGCCTTTGAGAGCTCTTTAAGAGTTCCAATTATATTTAGATCATCAACATATAATTAGCAAATTCTGACTATGATTTCTTTATAAAAACACATGGACATATTGGATTATTTTGATATCCTTCTTTCAAAAAATATCCACTCAGGCGATTATACCACATTCGTCCTGATTGTTTCAATCCATATAGTGATCTCTGTAACTTTATTGAATATAGTTCTTGAGAACTTGATTTATGTATTTTAGGTATCTTAAATCCTTATGGGATTTTCATATAAATGTCATTATCAAGAAATCCATATAAATATGTTGTGACTATATCCATAAGATGTATGTCCAGATTTTGTGAAAAACCTTGTGCAACTGGTCTTGCTTTATATCTTGTGATCTCATTATTTTCATTTTTTTCCCTCACAAATACCTATTTGTATCCTACAGGTTTGACATCTTCTGGTGTCCAGATTACTGGTAAAAAAACTTCACGTTTTGAAAGTGAGTTTAATTTTGCCCTGATTGCTTCTTTCCATTGAAGCTAATATTTTCTATGTCAACATTCTTCTATGTCGACACTCATCATCGGAGGAAAATATTTCTGCATAAATTTTTCAACAATTTGCGCCTAAGTTGTAATCTCACCAAGTTCAAATGAATATGCCTATTGTCTTGCCTCATCTTTAAGAGAGAATGGGAATAGCATTAGCCTGATGCTGTCTTGCGGTACTCCAACCATGGAGAATGTGCTACATATCTCCAAGAAGCTTTTCAAGTGTGCATGCGGGTCTTCACCCATTGCACCCCCAAACTGCCCTGCGGCTTGCAACATTTGCAACATCACTGGCTTCATTTCAAACCTTCCATTACCCTCAAAGGTTGGTTGTAAAATTCCTGGTGCGAAATTATACAGGTTTCACGACGTATACTCCCTCATTGGCCAATTTCTATCATGTGCCAAGAGAATTGGGTTTATTTCTTGGTCGTCATGCTCTTGCGCATCTGCGTTTTGCCTAACCCCACCTTGAGGAACTTGAGGCTGATTATGTTATGTATCCATTTCCTTCTACAGCTCGGTTGGTCCTTCTTCGTCTATTTTCTCTTGTCCTTCTTCTGAAGGTCCTCTCAATCTCTGGGTCAATATCAAGTGTTGGGCTGCTCCTATCAATCATATACTGTTAGAAGCTTCTGACATAAGAGAAACTTGCTATACTCCTTCGACTGAAGAGTTCCTACAACAAAAATAATCCAAGAAAATAGATCAATACAAAAATCCCCAGCAACGGCACTAAAAACTTATTGTGACAGATCTAAAGTCTCTGGCAATGGCGCCAAAAACTTGTTGTGCTGTTTAACGTGCTTAATATTAAGAAATATTATCTATCAAGTCTTCCTATTCTTAGCACAAGGACTATGTTGATTCTAAAATTCGTTAGATTAATTGAGTTGGAGTAAAAACCAAAAATATTTAATGAAGGATACGTCTAACTAAAGAAAACAATAACATGTACACTAGATTAAAAAGTGGTAGATGGTAAGGGATGCGATACAACAAGTTCAACTAAGTGGATTAAATGAATGGATAAAAACAGGGTTCGGGTTGGTTAGCTTCTAACATCAGAAACGCATAGTGAAAGTCTATTCATACTTGCAACTCTTCTCTCGGTTGTCAGCTGCTATACGTTATATGCTATAATGCATAGGAGAATATTAAGTGCTAAGGTTATTCCTATGTCTAGGTAACACTTTTTAGCCTTGTCAATTGAGTTCCACAATTATTTACCCTCTCGAGCAGTCTAATTATTGCTACTTATATCAATTAGCTAGATGGACACAAGCATCAGATTAAGATTACAATTGACAAGATGAAATAGTTACACTATGGTTTTTATTTAGATGCTAACGCAACTTGTGACCCTTGAAAGATTAGCTACTCATGGAATCAAAGTAATAAGCAGAAAGTGTAGAGAAATGGATACACATGGAAGAATTGTAGATTAATGAATGAAATACAATCTTAGACAGTTCAATGTCTTGATACAAATCTAAAATCAAAGCTAGAAAAAGATAGAAAGCCACAGATCATGCATGTCAATCTTTCTGACAATCTCTCAAGATTTTGATCTGATTTTCCGCTGCCTTGCGTTTCTGGTCGTTATGCGTCCATGGAGAACTTGGGTTTATGCGTTCACTTATGTTGACGCATCCATGTGTTGCTAACGCATCATCTTGCGTTGAAGGGTTGGCAACGCATCCACAGGTTGCCAACGCATAGTCCTGCGTTAAGAAGTTGCCAACGCATCTACAGGTTCGCGTTTCTGTGTTAAAACATGTGTTTAAGGCTCAAAAAGGTTTAAAACAATTATCTTCATCAATTCACAAGAGTAGAACGCATAGAAGATTTATCAATAGAATTTAGCATCAACTACCGCATAATTCTCTATTTAAACTCTATTTTTCTAGGAAAAAGACATATAATAACTTGTATTTCTACAAGTTATCAGAAAGTAGAAGAGAAAAGAGAGTAGGCATCAGTCGCCTATGAAGACAAAACACATCATGAGTGATGCAAGGGTGGAGAAGAATGCAAGGACCCAAAAGAAGAAGAAGAAGAAGGAAAGAGAAAAGCTAGCCAAAGGCCAGGGAAAGAAGAAGAGAAAGGAGAGTAGGCATCAGTCGCCTATGAAGACAGAACACATCGTGAGTGATGCAAGGGTGGAGAAGAATGCAAGCACCCAAAAGAAGAAGAAGAAGGAAAGAGAAAAGCCGGCCAAAGAAATTCCCACACTGTCCCCAGAAGGAAGCAAAGGAAAAGAAAAGATCCCTGAGGCTCCTCTTTGAATGGCCAAGGGCAAAGTGAAAACAATCGATAAGATTCCCGCCAAGGGCAAAGAGAAAACAATCGATAAGATTCCCGCCAAGGGCAAAGCGAAAACAATCGATAAGATTCCCGCCAAGGCCAAAGAAAAAGCGAAGGTGGCCGATGCATCATCTAAGAAGAGTAAAGAAAAAGGGAGACGCAAGCAGTTCCCTGATCTGTTAATGGAGATAGGGCTTTTCCCAAAGTAAGCCCCACTACCAGCCTACATTATTGACCTAATCGACCACCATGGCTGGTAAGAATTCTGTGCCGGCCTAACTTGGATCCAGCCATCAATTGTCCGAGAGTTCTACAATGGACAGATTGATGAGGAGGAGGATATGTTGGTGGTTAATGGATGCGAAGTCCCTTTCAACGCTAGAGAGATAAACATAGTATTCAAGTTGAGGGACGACCCAGACGCCAGAGAGATAAACATAATAAACATAGTATGCAAGATGAGTTTCGAGTCATGGCCAAGCCAGGGTCTAAGTGGGATGTTTCTGATAAGTGCTTGAAAAGTGCTTTCTATTCTAGCAAATTAAGGGAGTTTATATTAGATTTCACTTGTTTGCTAGTGGTTTTCAGGTTAAAATGAGGAAAATTAGAAGAAAAGACCAAAAGATCAAAACCAAGCAAGAATACGGTGAAAACAAGAAGGAAAACTCAATATGGCAAAAATTGGGGTAGCACCGCTGCACTAAAACCCGAGAGCATGGTCTGCGGGAGATAGTCACAGCGCCGCGGTGCTCTCCAACAGCGCCGCAGCGCCGTCTGCAAAAATTCAATAGTGTCTCGACGCTATAGACCAGCGCCGCGGCGCCAGCTTAACATAAATGAAAAAATATATTTTTGAAAAGATTTTTTTGGGCGGAATACTCTATAAATTTGGGGGTTTCCAGCAACCCTAATAACCATTCAGAGCACAAAATACCAGACCAAAAGAGCCATAAGAAGGAGAGAATTAAGTGAAAGTTCATAGAAGAGTTCAAAAAGTGAGTTAGTTGCAAGGAAGAGGAAAAGAGTTCGAGATAGTCGTGGTGCCCTTCGAATTCTGACGTGAGAGCCAAGAAGACCGTGACGGTGCTACCTCAATCAAGAGCCTCTTTTCCTTAGAGTTTCCCTTTCTTTACACTCTTCCTTTGTTTATTTTGTTTAAACATGTTGTTTCAAGCTATGAGTGGCTAAACTCTTTAGTTTTAGGGCTTTGATGAATTGTTTATGAACTTATGTTGATCTTGTTGTTGCGTTTGACATGCTAAAGTGCCAAAACTTGTTGTTGCATTTATCTACTATTAAGCTTACTATCATGCGTTCAACATATTATGCATTTAACATGCTTAATATTATGCGTTAGTGATCTGTCAGGTTTTCCTATCCTTTACCTAAGTATAAGCAAAGAATGAGGTTTTCTCGGTGAGTCCGAGGTCAAACATAGGGACTATGCAGATTCTATAATTAATTGGATTATTTGAGTCATGTGTTTAAAGAAGGTGATGAGGAGCGATGCGTCTAACTAAAGAAAGCATAACATGTACACTAGATTAAAAGGTGGTGGATGGTAAGGTATGCGACACAGGAAAGTTAGCTAATGAGTTATGTGAATGGTAAAACGCAGGGCTCGAGTTGGTTAACATCTAAAATCAGAAATGTATAGTGATAGTCTATTCATACTTGTGACTCTTCTCCCGGTTGTCAGCCGCTATGCGTTATATGTCTATACCGCATAGGAGAGTGTTAAGTACCAAGGTTATTCCTATGTCTAGGTAACACTTCTTAGCCTTGTCAATTGAGTTCCATAATCACTTACTCTCTCGAGCAGTCTGATTATTACTACTTATATTGATTAGCTAGATGGACAGAAGCATCAGATTAAGATTACAATTGAGAAGATGCAATAGTTACACTATGGTTCTTATTTAGATGCTAACGCAACCCGTGACCTTTGAAAGATTAGCTACTCATGGATTCAAAGTAATAAGCTGATAACTTGTAGAAATACAAGTTATTACAGCCTTTCTCTTAGAAAAATATAGATTAAATAGAGAATCATGTGGTAGTTTATGTTGAATTCTATTAATAAATCTTCCTATGCGTTCTACTCTTGTAAATTGATAAGGATAATTATTTTATAGCTTTTTGAGCCTAAAACACATGTTTTAACGCAGGAACGCGAGCAACCTGTATATTCTTAACGCAAGACTATGCGTTGGTAACCTGTGACGCATTGACATTTGCTCAATGCAGGAAGCGTTAGAACATATGGATGCGTCGACATGAGTGAATGCATGAACCTAAATTCTCCATGGACGCATAACGACCAGAAACGCAAGGCAGCAGAAAAATCAAATCAGAATCTTGAGAGATTGTCGCAAGATTGACATACATGATCTGTGGAGAGAAATGGATAGACATGGAAGAATTGTAGATTAATGAAAGAAATAGAATCTTAGACAGTTCAATGACTTCATAACAAATCTAAAATCAAAGCTAGAAAAAGATAGAAAGCAGGAAAGTGTTTCAATGTCTTGAGTCGCCGGAATGGAAGCGTGAAGTTTTACTGTGAAATGGTCAGGCAGAGGGAAGACTCTTCTCTCTCGACTATTCATCTCCAGTTGTCTTCTGGAGAGAATTCTGCTATCACTTAGGAACTCTTCCGAGAATCAACAACCATTTTTTAGCTTGCAGGTTTGCCTTTTTATAGAAGCTACTTTCGTAATCAGTGGCAAATCTATGTGGAGGCACAATTTATGTCGTGCGTCTATCTTGCCTAATTGCGTAATTCTCTGTTCAATTTAGATCCACCACTTTAGCCGCATATCATGCAAGTCAGTCTTCCGACAATCTCTCAAAATTCTGACTTGATTTTTCGCTGCCTTGCATTTCTGGTCATTATGCGTCCATGGAGAATTTGGGTTCGCGCGTTCACTTATGTCGACACATCCATATGTTACTAACGCATCATCCTGCGTTGAGCGATTGTCAGCGCGCCACAGGTTGCTTGCGTTCCTGCGTTAAAACATGCGTTTTAGATTCAAAAAGTTATAAAACAATTATCTTCATCAATTTACAGGAGTAGAACGCATAGGAAGATTTATTAATAGAATTTAACTAATACTACCGCGATAGAATTTAACTAATACTACCGCATAACTCTATTTAATCTCTATTTTTCTAAGAGAAAGACTGTAATAACTTGTATTTCTACAAGTTATCACTTGTAGACTTTTATGGTTTTGTTGGAATGAATATGCTTTTCATTGTTATTGTGTTTAATTCTTGTGGATTGGCTATCTTCACGTGTTAGGTTAGATGTACGATTGAGAGTTTGTATATTTAATTTGATCTATAATAATGAATTGTTGTTAATCTATCATGAGAGTAGTTAGGTTGACAATAAAAGTTGCTAAAAACTATTCTTAATGCCATGTAATTTGTATTGGTTTCAAGATTAGTAATCAATCGAGTTACATGAGAAAAGGTTGTTTTTGTGAGAAAATAACTTGGAATTAAGTTTCTAGATTTAGGCATATGAATTACAATAAAATCCATGAAATCCATAATATTGCATGAGGAAATAAACAAGGATTCATTACCCTAGAACTCTCTTTGACTCTTATGTTTCTCACTCTATTACTTTCCTTATTTGGTTTATATTTTGCTTAATTTACAATATTAATTCCAAATCTTAAATAAAATTGATTCAACTCTAGAATAGCTAAGTAACTTAAACCTTTACAATTGGATCTCCAGTGGAACGATATTCGGACTTCACTGTCTTATATTATAACTAAACTTAAAGTGCACATCAGTTTCACCCACAAACATACGAACATTGCCTAAGAACTGCCTCCTGCCTGAGGCCAACCTGTGAGTGTACTTTGTGAAGAAACGGCTTATCCCAACCACCCATGACAAAATAGTTTTAAAAGATAGGGTGATGGCAAGATACTACATTATGCAAAGAATCTGCTTGGATGTAGAACGCATAATAGCAGCACAGATTCGAGGTGTTTTCAGCAAGCCAAGTAGTCAGCTGTTCTTTCCTTCGCTGATAATGAGCTTATGTGCTAATCCTGCCATTGGAAGTGCTACTGAAGTGTTCGACGCAGAGGAGATGCTTCCAGTCAACGACATTATTGCTAATAAAACATTGCGTCGGTTGATGAGGGGTTCTCTATAAACCCTACTTTCATTTGTAAGTACTAAACTTAAGTACGTAGTATCATTATGGACTTATTTGCTTTCTCTCGTGTAGATCGAAGAAAGAAGTAAAGGAAAGCCGAGCGTATCTTTGGTAAGTTGAATCCTAAATCGAACATGGAATCTATTATTACACAACAATTAGAATACATATAAGACTTAAGAAGAAAGTCATCGGTCGATCCGAAGTGAAGAGATACTAATATGGATTTTGTTTTATGGCAATTATTGTGCAAATACTTATAAAGAGAAGAAAAGAAAGAAAGAAGGAAAAAAAAAGGAAAAGAAGAAAAAAAAAAAAAGAAAGAAAATGGAAGATAGTGGAGGGATTGTCGGCTAAGGAGTTTACATTTGGTTATAGTTTTAGTTGCTGAAAATTTACCATTTTCCAAACTTTTAACTGACTTAAACTTCAGCTGAGCATTGAGGGGAGGATGAAGAAGACGACCAGGGCAATTGGTGTGGAATTCGAGAAGAAATCGTGGTGAAAGTGAAGCTGAAAATGAGAACGGGTCTGCTGTTCACGCAATCTGAGCAAAGTCTGGTGTTTAGATAATAACAAGCTGAAGAGATCGAGTTTGAAGCTGAAAATTTGAGGTTAGTGAGTTAATTCAATTCTTAACAACTTTTGTGAAGGATGGTTGAGCTGAATGTGAAGAGAAATAGGTTTACTCATGGGCGAAAGTGACTGATGCAGATTTCTCAAGTGATCTAGAACATGTCAAGTAAAATTGGAATATCTATTGAACGAAGAAGAGTTAGACCATAACAGTTTGAGGTAAGTTAGAAAACACATTTCTCTACAACGTTGTAGAAGGAAGGAAATGCTAAGTCGGGGCTGGAAATGCTACTTTTAGCAGTTAGAAGCAAAAGACAGAAGCTGTGGGAGATGGGTTTCACTGGAAAAAGCAGTGACAGTGAAGGGGAAGGGTGAGCAGCGAAACGAGTCTCGCTGGTGTCGCTTTTTGTCTCACAACTCTCGCTAGGTCTCGCTAGTCTCGCTGGTATCGCTATTATCGCTAGTCTCGCTAGTCAAGTAAGTCTCGTTGGTTTTGCCTAGTCGCGCAAGTCTTGCTAGTGCATATTTCGCTAGTTTGGACAAGTCTCGCTAGTTCTATAATTTTGTTAGTAGTTGGTCCCGCTAGTGAGCTTTATCTTAACGATTAAGACATATTTGTTACACTTTAACGGGAATTATAAGGAATCTAACAAAGAAAATTAAACCATTTTAGGCCGAGAGGAGCTAGGAAAGGCGTGTTGTAAGCCCCTACCTGGCGTTGGGAATGGCAAGTTAAGAAGAGACTATGAGACGGACTTGAATAGAGAAAGTTGGCAGCAAAAGTGCCTAAGTATTGGCCACACGTTGGTGGAACTATGCATTGAGGTGTGTCTGAGGCTTGACAAGAAGACCATTGGTAGCTATGCGTAGAAGAAAGAAGCTCGGCATGAATGCGGATGCGAAGGCTACTATATGTTGAAGGCCACTAGGCGTTGAAGGTCACTATGCGTTGAACGCGACTATGCATTGAAGGTTCGAGCATAGAAGAGTGGCCGAGAGGACCATGCATTAGTCGGCTATCCGACGATGGGGCGTTGGGCAATATAAACACAGAAAGTTGAGACTGTGTTGCTGAACCCATGTGCGGAAGGTTGCGTTGGCCAACCTAAGTAGGAAGGCGATGGTGGTGCTGGTGAGTCGGTGGTCTATATTTATATGTAAGTAAGTACATCGAATAAATACACACTTTAGACATATTTCAAACTCAGAATTGATCCCATATCGTAGACGAACAACGAGAAGAGGTGGAAGAAGGTGGTTATATCGAATTTAAGTAGAATTCGAATCATTTTCATGGAGAAATTGAAGTTGGAACTAGGAGCTTGACTGTTGATGATAAATCTGGACATCATTCGGTATTGGAAGAAGAGTGAGCTGAGGAAGTTGAAACTAGGGTCGAAAGTTTAAGGTTGGTAAGTTAACTCAATTCTTAGCAATTTCCATGTAGAATGTTTAAGCTGAATTTGAACAGAAATTTGTTAAATTCTTGGAGGAAGTAATCAGAGTTGAACTGTTAGATGATTCAAAGCAGCTGGAGATATTTGAGGATAGCTCTCAAACGAAGAAGAGTTGTGGTTTGAAATTTTGAGGTAAGTTAGAAAGCTCAATTCTTTACAAGTTTGTAGAAGGGAGGAAGTTCTGAATTTGGCTGGAATTCAATGTTTAGCAGGTTGAAGTACAAATCGGAAGGGAAAGAAGAAAACAGTGGTCGTCTGGGATCGTTAAGGTGAAGTATTGCTAAAGAGCAGGAGAGTGAGCAGCAAAACAGGTGTCGCTAGTGACGCAAAGGGGCTTTGCGTCTCGCAACTCTTGCTGAAGTATCGTTGGGTGTCGCTCCTTGAGGTGATCTCGCTAGTCTCGCTAAGCCTAGTCTTGTTAGTACCACATGGTTATAAGTCAGTCTCATTATTAATATCGCTGATGCTTGCGAATATTGCTCATATGAAAGTTGCTAACAAGAGAGGGATTGGCGATGAAATACATGTTGAGATGTTTAAGCACATGTAGTAAATGTAAAGAGGAATATTAGTAATATCTAACACGAAAAAGGTGTGTTTACAGGCCAAGAGGAGCTAGAGGAAGCGTATAGCCCGCTCGGAGCTTGAAATAAGTTGTGAGTGACATTATAGTTTGTGATAAGTCAGTTGATTATTATTTTCTATATACTTAGTAATATCTATGAGGCATGACTGAAGTATACTCTTATGCATGAAACAAGTGCATGTCTTATATGTAAGTTGGAGCTTGAAATGTACTAGTTAATGCTCCTAAGTTGGTGTTAGCTGAATGCTCTGAAAACTCTGAGGTATCATGATTTATGTTAATTTATGATTAATGTGACGCACATATCAGAACCCTAGAAAGATTGAATCGGGAATGCTGAAGGACATGAGAAGGCATATGGGGAGCCCTAGTATTTCAATGAAGCTCTCACCAAAGGACATGAGAAGGTGATCGAGTATGACCTGGGACCCTAATACCAAAGGACATGAGAAGGTATATGGGCAGCCCGAGTTCAGTCAGACATATAAGCTTATTAAAAGGCATATGACGCTGATGTGTTGAGATTACTCCATACAGCCAAGGTTTATTGACGATGGGTGCGTTGAGTTCGCTCCGCCTCAACTAAGGTTTAATAAAAAGAAACTTAGTTGTGTAATTTTTATAGTTGCAAGTTTACAGTGCAAGACTAAGCAGTTTACACTTGTGTTTGTAGTTATGCCTTATTGAGTTATATTTTAGATAGTCACTCACTGAGCATTATAGCTCATTAAAATTCTTGTTTCTTGATGTTTTCTTTCCAGGTAGCAAGCGTGTTCGGGGTGCTTAGCCTACCATCAAGACTCGTCTGAGCCTATTTAGGATTTTGTACTTGGGAACTTGTAAATCGGCCCTATGTAGATATTGCTTTTATTTTGAGTGGCATAGTGAAAATCATCAGGCATACTTGTAATTTCTACACATGGTCTCTTAAGTATTTCTCATGATGCTATATTAACAGTAGATCCTTGCATAACTATTGTAAAGCTAAGTCACTTTTAAGCAGGCTATGATGTATAAATGTGTTCATAACAGTTAAGAGTAGAAGAAAGAATAACTTTAACACTCACTCCTAGGTATAAATATAGATGTATATATATATATATCTAGGATAGGGGTGTTACACGTGTAACCCTTTAAGGGCCTGGGACAAGTAGTGAGTGATAATTTTATTCAAAATAAGCATACTTTATACAAAGTTTTCATGCTATTTACCGTTGCTTGGAACTGTGTTCTTATGTTTATGCTTTTACGGGTTTTAAATATGCTATGATGATTATTTGCTTTAAGGAAGCATGTGTTTCCATGTAAATGTATATTACGGTTTTGCATTGGAAATAATTCGAAACATGCTAATTGTTAACTGAGTTTTACGAAAGGCATGCTATATATTAATCTATGATTTTATGGAAGCATGATGATTGTTAAGGAACTTCTGAAAGTCTAACATGTTACAAATTCGTGAATTTTTATTATGTCATTTTTAAAGCATGTTGCTTTTGAATTATGTTTAAAAAAAAAAAAAGCTCCCAATGCTGAAGGACTCGGAGAAGGCATGTGGGTAGCCGGGATATAAAAATGGTTCCCAATGCTGAAGGACTTGGAGAAGGCATGTGGGTAACCTGAGTATAGAGATAGCCCCCCAATGCTGAAGGACTTGGAGAAAGCATGTAGGTGGCCTAAATCTCGTATATGGGACCTAGTACTGAAGGACTTGAGAAGGTATTTGGGTAACCCAGGATATGATATCTATGTGCACATAAAGGTATGATAGATGCTGTTGGATATTCGACGTTGGGTGGGTCGAGATTACTCCGCCCCAACTAAGGATATTTTCGATGTTCAGTAGTGTTGAGCTCTGCTTCGCCTCAACTAAGGAAAATGTTTTTGAAATATATTGAATTTTCATGTTTCTTTTCGAAATGAACATATATGGTATGACAACGCTACTTAAGCATGTTTTGCTTGGATATGAGAATAAACTGATGTTATTTATTTATTGTCGTAAATTGATTACGGTTTTGATTAGTTTCTGAGTTAAAGGAAGGTTTTTACTAAATAAGTCACTCATTGGGCAACCTAGCTCCTGTTTTCCCTATTTTTCTGTTTTCTAGGTAGCGAGCGAGTCTGGAGTGCTTAGCATACACAACAACTCATCTAGGCCTACCACCATCAGCGTCTGCGAATTTAGAGCATTGTAAATAGTTGACCTAACACTTGTGTTGTACATATAGAGGGTTAAGGGCGGTGGTTAGTGAACTTATGTAATTAAAAGGGTTTGAGTATAAATCAGTGTCTTTATAATAGCTTAACCATGGTTAAAGTTTGATGTTCAATTATTGTATATCTGCTTATTAGGTGTTCGGTCAAGGTATAAGGTTGACAATGGATGTCGTAAGAGGATCGGTGTCTGCTATCCTCACACTTTCTCCTAGCGTAAGAGAGTACCTGGGAGGGGGTGTGATATTCCCAACATCAACCAAGTCTTGCGAAGATACCTAAAGGAACCTCCCAACCACTTCCCACTCTAGTAGCCCAACCTACTAAGCCGTCTAAGAAAAAGGAGAAGAGTCAGAAATCCAAACTTAAACCCAAAGTCATGGCAAGTCCTGATGCTAATGACTCAGATGCAAACCACTTTTCTCTGCATTTCTCGCCTCCACTTCCACTTACTCTAAGAGAATCAACTCCACCTCTTCCTCCTCAAGAAACACATTGCCCTAACCCTTCCATAAAGTCTTCCTCAATACAACCTTCTTTTCCATGCGTTTGTTGCATGGGGATCAAGATGCAAGTTTGTCGCATCCACCACCCCCTGCATTGCGTTTTATGAGACTCTGATGCGCACTTTTCGTGTTACTGCAAGTGTACGGGTCAACGTGAGCTCGACGGGAGTTGGAAACGCTATAGGAGTTCAAATAGTGTGATTCCGAGTAAAAGGGGTAAGAAATCAATCGGGCAGCAAAGTTCAAAAATTCCAAAAATAGAGTGTTGCCAAAAGGTGTTGGTGTCCTTGTCCAAAAGCCGTCGACGATAATACTCTAATAAGGGTGTGAGAAAGCGAGAAGTTATGATTCTTTCTCCGATCTTCTAGTTCCCCTACCGAACTGAACTAAGAGCGCTTTCTTATTAAAGTAGATACGACTATAAAGAAAAGGATGATTTTTGTACCCATGTGAAAGAGCTTGAACAATGAAAGATTTTGTATGTCCAATTTTAATCGATTTCAATGGATCCCTCGTATTATAATATAAGATGGTTAAGTCCAAATATTGTTCCACTGAGGATCCAATTGTGAAGGTTTAAGTTACTTAGCTATTCTAGAATTGAATCAATTTTATTTGAGGATTGAAATTTAAGTTGTGATTTTGAAAAATTAAAAAAGAAAGCAAGTAAATAAGAAACACAAGAGTCAAAGAGAGTTCCAGGGTAATGAATCCTTGTTTACTCCATTATGCAATATTCTAGGGTTCATGGATTTCATTACAATTCATATGCTTAAGTCTAGAAACATAAATCCAAGTTATTTTCTCTAAAAACAGACATTTTCTCATGCAACTTAATTGATTACTAATTTATGGAAACCAATACAAATTGCATGGCATTAAGAATAATCTTTAGCAACTTTCATTGGTAACCTAACTATTTGCATGATAGATTAACAACAATTCATTGTTATGGATCTAGTTAGACGTACAATCTCTCAGCCATACATCTAACCTAACATTCAAGGATGGTCAATCAACAAGAATTAAGCACAATAACAATGAAAAGCATAATCATTACAACAAAACCATGAGTAGTCGAAAAAATCAACATAACTTCATAAACAATTTATCAATACCCTAAAACTAAAGAGTTCAGCCACTCATAGCTTTAAGCAACACGTTCATAAAAAATTAAGTATAGAAAGAGTGTAAAGAAAGGAAAACTCTACTAGGAAGAAGCTTTCGATTGAGGAGGAACCGCCAAGATATCCTTCAGTCTTCACATCGGGAACTTGAACGACACCGAACTCTCTCTAGAACTCTTCTCTCTTTCTTGCAGCCAACTCACCCTTTGAGACTCTTTTGGTGTGTTTTTCTTTGATTTATTGATGTATAGGGTTGCTGGAAATCCTCCAATTTATAGAGTTAGCCGTCTGAAATTCTTTAAAAAAAATGTAGATATTTCAAATGTGGAAAACTGGCGCCGCGACGTTGGTTAATAGCGCCACTGCGCTGTCTGTCATCAAAGGTTGGCGTCGCCGTGCTGTAGGATGGCACTACGGTATTGTGCGTCATAAAAGCCTACCCTTGGCGCCAGAGGCCAGTCTCGGAAGGAAGCGCCGCGACACTGTGATAACTTGTATTAAGTTATTACAGCCTTTCTCTTAGAAAAATAGAGATTAAATAAAGAATCATGCGATAGTTTGTGTTGAATTCTATTGATAAATCATCCTATGCATTCTACTCTTGTTAATTGATGAAGATAATTGTTTTGAAGATTTCTAAGCCTAAAACGCATGTTTTAACGTAGGAACCCAAGCAACCTGTGGATGCACTAACAACCGCTCAACACAGGATGATGCGTTAGTAACATGTGGATGTGTCGACATAAGTGAACGCATGAACCCAAGTTTTCCATGGACGCATAACGACCAGAAACGCAAGGCAGCGAAAAATCAGATAAGAATCTTGAGAGATTGTTGGAAAGATTGACATGCATGATTTGCGGCTAAAGTGGTGGATCTAAATTGAATTGAGAATTACACAATCGGGCAAGATAGACGTATGACATCAATTACGCCTCCAATCACGCAGATTTGCCACTGATTATGAACGCAACCTCTATAAAAGGGTAAACCTGCAAGCTAAAAAAAATGTTGTTGATTCTCAGAAGAATTCCTAAGTAATAGCAGAGTTCTCTCCAGAAGACAACCGGAGACGAATAGCTCGAGAGAGAAGAGTCTTCCCTCCGCATGACCACTTCACAGCAAAACTTCACGCTTCCATTCCGGCGACTCAAGACATTGAAATGCCTTCCTGCTTTCTATCTTTTTCTAGCGTTGATTTTAGATTTGTTATGATGACATTGAACTTTCTAAAATTGTATCTCGTTCATTAATCTATAGTTCTCCCATGTCTATCCATTTCTCTAGACTTTCCGCTTATTACTTTGAATCCATGAGTAACTAATCTTTCAAAGGTCACGGATTGCGTTAGCATTTAAATAAGAACCATAGTGTAACTATTGCATCTTGTCAATTGTAATCTTAATCTGATGTTTATGTCCATCTAGCTAATCGATATAAGTAGTAATAATCAGACTGCTCGAGAGAGTAAGTGATTGTGGAACTCAATTGACAAGGCTAAGAAGTGTTACCTAGATATAGGAATAACCTTGGTACTTAACACTCTCCTATGCGGTATAGACATATAACGCATAGCGGCTGACAACTGGGAGAAGAGTCGCACACCCTATGAGTTATGGACAGGGCATAAAGCTAGTTTACGTCACTTCTGGATCTGAGGTTGCCCAGCACACATGTTGGTGCAAAATCCTAAAAAATTGGAACGTCGTTCAAAATTATGCCTATTTATAGGATACCCTAAAGAAATTAGAGGTGGTCTATTTTATGATCCTTAGGATGAAAAGGTAATTGTATCGACAAGTGCCACATTCCTAGAGGAAGACCACATACGTGATCATAAACCACGTGTATGAATAGACTTTCACTATGCATTTCTGATGTTAAAAGCTAACCAACCCGAACCCTGTTTTTATCCATTCATTTAATCCACTTAGTTGAACCTGCTGTGTCGCATCCTTTACAATCTACCACTTTTTAATCTAGTGTACATGTTATTGCTTTCTTTAGTTTGACGCATCCTTTATTAAATATTTTTTGTTATCACTCCAACTCAATTAATCCAACGAATTTTAGACTCAGCATAGTCCTTGTGTTCGATGTTGGACTCACTGAGTAAACCTATTTCTTTACTTATACTTGGGTTAAGAATAGGAAGACTTGATAGATAATATTTCTTAATATTAAGCACGTTAAATAGAACAACACACTGCCCTATTTTTGGCAGTTTTGTATTTTTCTTCTCTTTTTCACTTGATTCTTGCTTGGTTTTGATCTTTTAGCTTTGAATTCTAGTTTTCTTTATTTTGACCTAAAAACTACTAGCAAATAAGTGAAATCTAATATAAGCTCCCTTAATTTGAGGGAATAGAAAGCTCTTTTCAAGTGCTTTTCACCACCTCAAACTTAAAGATTTGCTAGTCCCAAACAAAGAATAGAATAAAATAAAGGGAGTTTAAATAAAGAAGTGTGCTATCGACTCGTGTCTCAGAGAACAACATTTAAGAGCCTAAGTAGAAACATACAGGCATATCTATATTGGTATAATCATTCAAGGCCAAATTTTGCTATCTCCCTTGTGTGTGTTGATGCGCACTTTGAGTGTTAACCGCAAGTGTACAGGTCAAGTTATAATATAAGACGGTTAAGTCCGAATATCGTTCCACTGGAGATCCAATTGTGAAGGTTTAAGTTACTTAGTTATTCCAGAGTTGAATCAATTTTATTTGAGGATTGAATTTGAAAATTATGAGTTATGGAAAATATAAATCAAATAAGGAAAATATTAAAGTGAGAAACACAAGAGTCAAAGAGAGTTCTAGGGTAATGAATCCTTGTTTATTTCATCATGCAATATTATAGATTTCATGGATTTTATTGTCATTCATATGCCTAAGTCTAGAAACTTAATTCCAAGTTATTTTCTCTAAAAAACAACCCTTTCTCATGCAACTCGATTGATTATTAATCTCTTAAAACCAATACAAAATTACATGGCATTAAAAATAGTCTTTAACAACTTTTATTGTCAACCTAGCTACTCTCGTGATAGATTAACAACAATTCATTGTTATGGATCAAGTTAAACATATAATCTCTCAATCATACATCTAACCTAACATGTGAAGATGGCCAATCCACAAGAATTACACACAATAACAATGAAAAGCATAATCATTCCAACAAAACCATGAAAGTCTACAAGATCAACATAATTTCATAAACAAATCATCAAAACCCTAAAACTAAAGAGTTTAGCCACTCATAGCTTGAAGCAACATGTTTGAGCAAAATAAACAAAGAAAGAGGTAAAGAAAGGGAAACTCTACTGAAAAGAGGCTCTTGATTGAGGTATCACCGTCACGATCTCCTTGGCTCTCATGTCGAAATTCGAAGGGCACCACGACTATCTCGAACTCTTTTCCTCTTCCTTGCAATTAACTCACTCTTTGAACTCTCACTCAATTCTCTCCTTTTTGTGCCTCTTTAGGTCTGCACTTCCTTGATTTGATTTTGATGCTTAGGGCTGCTGGAAACCCCCAACTTTATAGAGTTTGGCCGCCCAAAAATTTACCAAAAATAACAATTTTTCATTTAAGGAAAACTGGCGCTGCGGTGCTATTGAAAATTCTGGGACAGCGCTGCGACGCTGTTGGAGAGCGCTGCGGCGCTGCCCCAATTTCTGCCATTTTTGGTTGTTCAGCTCTTTTTGCGGTATTCTTGCTCGGTTTTGATCTTTTAGTCTTTCCGTCTAATTTTCCTCATTTTAACCTGAAAACCACCAGCAAACAAGTGAAATCTAATATAAACTCCCTTAATTGGAGAGAATAGAAAGCACTTTTCAAGTGCTTATCATGTGTGTGCAAGCCTCATTTAATTCAAAATGCTTATACTCAAATTAGGAACTAAGAGAGCTTCCTTAGTTTTTCCCCTACTCTAGCTCATGCACCAATTTTCAAGCATTCTTACATTTCAAGTGAGTAACATGTCCATTAAGGTGTCATTCAATCATATATATTTTCTTTTTCATGGGCTCTAAACTTGCACTTTTTTACCTAGGGGCACTAGCTTTGACACATTCACTATGGGGACTCATACCTATTCAATTCCCAGGCATCGTTACTGATCACAGCAAAGCAGCTCTTTTTACCCCCATCCATGCATACTCATTACAAGTTTAACATTTAAAAAGATCGGCATGTAAAGCTCATATAATTTTGTGTATACTTTTTCTTCTCCGTAAAGACATGTATACTCTTTTCCTTTTCCTTAGTCTAAGATTACAAACTATCATGCATTTCTACTCTCTAATCGGTGGGGCCTTTCGAAGTGGCAACCAAATACACCTAACTTAATCCTTTTTTCAGTTAAAAATTCTAAATTAAAGTGCTCAAGAATATGGGAGATTTTAGGAGGGACTTAAATGAACTTAATGTTGCTATTATTTTGTATGTGTAAATTTTCCTAACGCAAAGTGTTAAATGATGTGTTTATGCGTTCAACATATCATGTTTTGAGCATGCTATGCATCTTACTACTATGCGTTGGTGGTCTTGTCAAGTTTTCCTATCCTTTACCCAAGTATAAGCAAAGGACTAGGTATTCTCGGTGAGTCCGAGGTCGAACACAGGGATTATATTGATTAAGTTTTCAATTGAATTTCATGCGTTGCAGTGGTAACCAATAAATAGTTCGGAGAGTTGATTTTAATCTAAAGAAAGTGATTGTTTGTACACTAGACTAAAAATTGTGGAATATGGAAAGCATGCGAAACAACAAGTTCAGCTAAAGATGTGTGTGAATGGATAAAGAAAGGGTTCGGGTTGATTAACATCTAACATCAGAAACGCACAGTAGTATTCTATTTATACTTGCGACTCTTCTCCCGGTTGTCAGCCGCTATGCGTTATATGTCTATAATGCATAGGAGAGTGTTAAGAACCAAGGTTATCCCCATAGACAGGCAATACTACTTGGCCCTTGTCAATTGAGTTCCACAATCACTTACCCTCTCGAGCAGTTTGATTATTACTACTTATATCGATTTGTCAGATGGACATAAGCATCGGATTAAGCTCGCAGTTGACAAGATAAAATAGTTACACTGTGGTTCCTAGTTAGATGCTAACGCAACCCTAGACCCTTGAGTTATTAGTTACTCATGGTTTGAAGGTAAAAAGCGGAAAGTTTAGAGAAATGAGTAGACATGGAAGATAATTATATTGATGAAATGAAATACAACTTTAGATGAGCTCAATGTCTTGACACAAATCTAAAATCAAGATAGAATAATAAGAAAGAAAGCAGGGAAAGACGTCAATGTCTTGAGTCGCACGGATGGAAGCGTGAGGCTATGTTGTGAAGTGGTTCGGCGGAGGGAAGACTCTTCTCTCTCGAGCTATTCGTCTTCGGTTGAAGTCTGGAGAGGACTCTGCTGTCACTTATGGAGTTCCTCCGAGAATCAACAACCCTTTCTCGTCTCGCAGAGCTGCCCTTTTATAGATGATGTGCTCGCAATTAATGGAAAATCTGCTTGATTGGCGGCGAGATTGATACTATGCGTCCATCTCGCTTGATTGCGTGATTCTCAGGTCAATTAAGATCCACCACTTTAGCCACAAATCATGTTCGTCAATCATCCGTCAATCTCTCAAGAGTCTGCTTTGATTCTCAGCGCCTTGCATTAATGGTCGTCTATACGTCCATGAATAGTTTGGCTGATGTCAACGCGGCGTAGGTTGCTAACGCGTAGTCTTGCATTGAGTAGTTGTTAATGCATCTTCAGGTTGTTTGCATTCCATTCGGATCATGCGTCCATGAAGAACAGATTGCTAACGCGTCGTCCTGCGTTAAGACGTCATCAACGCATCGTTTGCATTCCTGCGTTAAAACATGCGTTTTAGGCTCAAAAAGTGGTAAAATCATTTATCTTCATAGGAATACAAGAGTATAACGCAAAGGACGATTTATTAATAAAAATCACATAAGCTGCCGCATGCTTCTCTATTTAATCTCTATTTATCTAAGAGAAAGGCTATTATAACTTGTATTTCTACAAGTTATCACACCCCCAAACTTAGATAAATGCTTGTCCTCAAGCATAACTTCTATCTAAGAAACTTACAATCATCCTAAACATTTTCTCAATGCATTGACTAGTCTCTCAGAATGCTATACTCAATCAGCTACCCGTCAGTTATGGTACTTCTCTACCTCCATATTCTTTTCTTTAGGACGAGTCTAGTTTGTATGCGGCAAGCTTTCTTTTCAAAATTCTTTAACTCATTATTCACACAATTTTTGTTTCTTCTTTTGAACACTGAGTCTGAAAAAATGAAGATATAAAGTTCCTTTTTCTTTCTTGTTTTCTTATGTATATATTAAGCACGCGTCGAGTAGGGTTACCCACCTTCGTTCTGACATACCAACTATGGGGTGCATGGAGGCAGCCAACTACGAACAAGTGCCCTTCTCGACTAAACTCTTATCTAAGTTCGGTTTCCTCACTAGACATTGAAGTTTGTTATTTTATCAATGCGTCGCTGATTACGATTGCCCACCTTCGTTTTGACACACCAACTATGGGGTGCATGGAGGCGGCCAACTACGAGCAGGTGTCGTTTTCAGCTAAACTCTTAACAAGATAGATATGTTAGTCTTGCCAGCGGAGTTTTGCGTTTTAATTTTTTTAATTATTTATTTATTTATTGTTTTTATTTATTTATTTATTATTATTATTATTTTTTTTATACATGATTGAAATAAGTTCCTCATATTTTTATCTTTGACAGTTCAAACCTCTTCCACCCCCAAACTTGAGAGTAGCAAGGTCCTCATTGCTTAAATTGGAAACAAAGATTAAGTTGCAAAATTTTGTAAAAGAGGTTTGAATTGGCCACTTGCATACATACAAAGTAGGTTTGCGTTTCTAAGGAATAGAATGTAGACGCATTGAAAGTAATCTAACTTAAAGAATACAAAAGGTGTAAGCATGATTATCCTCATAGTGACTGTTTTTTCAACGCAAAGATAAAAGTCGGGAATAATTATATATGTACTTAGAATGAATTTACAGCAAAGGACCATGCAAAAGAAGCAATTAGAAATTCCATGGGGCGAAGAAATTTTTTTTCATTTTATTAAGTGAATCATCCACAACGCATACAATTGGAGACGAAGATAATGCTATAAAAGTTCGAAAGACGATACAACTCGTAGTTACACCCTTAATCTGTCTTGTCTTCATCGTGTCTGCGTTCTTGCTCAGGTGCAGGGCCCTGCGGTATTGGGAAGACAAGCGTCTGTTGTAAGCGTTCAGGGATGTTAGGGGGTGGGATTTTCGGTCGAATCGAGAACAGTTGATGTATGTAATTCAGTGTGAAATGAAACTGCTCCGTCTGCTGTCGTGCTAACATATTCAATGAATGCATCACTGGACGCAAGATTGATTGTTGCAGGTATGTTTGCACTGTTTCCCAGTCGAGGTCGAGTTGGGCTTCTTGTGGTTGTGGTTGCGTTGGTGGTTGAGGCATGTTTGGCTGAGGGCGAGAGGTTGATGGAGTTTCGTCAAATGCAGGGGATGATGGACGCATAAAAGTCGCGCCAAAATCCCCATAGTGTGAGTCATCAACTCTTATTGAGGAGATTGGGGAGGGGGGTTTGGCGGAAGGTTGAGGTTTCGAAGGTTTTGGGCAATGCGTTTTAGGGGGAGGTGGAGGTGGCTTAGGGTGATGCATCTCAGGAGGAGGTGGAGGTGGCTTAGGGTGATGCGTCTCAGGAGGAGGTGGAGGTGGAGTTGGTTCCCTTCTGGTTGTTGGAAGTGGGGGTGAAGGGCTTGAGGTTGGGGAAGGTCTAATGGTGGCATCAAGACTTGCCACAGCCTTGTGTTTCAGCTTGGACAGCTTCCCCTTCTTCTGTGGTTGCGGCTTTGGAGGCGGATTGGGTTGATGAGGTCTTTTGGTGGCCTTAGCAGGCTCTGGCAGATATTGTGATCCTCTCATCAACCGACGCAGAGTTTTGCGGGCTATTACTCCACTGACTTCAATCATCTTCTCTGCGTCTAACACTTCCGTTGGCCCTCCGATGGAAGCATTGGCATACAAATTTATGATAAGAGTGGGGAAAAAGAGTTGGCCCCTTGGCTTGTTAAACACCTCTCTTATCTGCGCCGCGATTATGCGTCCAACATCTTGGGGAATGTGAAGCATAATGCAATATGCTGCAATCACCCGATCCCTTGATATGGTCTTGTCATGCATTGTAGGGATCAGCCGCTTCTTCACCAAGTATACCCATAGGTTTACCTCTGGTTTTAGGCTGCTAGCTGATAGTGTTTTGATACCTGTGGGTGAAACATCCCACTTAGCCCCAGGCTTCGCCAATACCCAGATTGCGTCCTCCATTAACTCCGGTGGAGTTGATTCTATGATCTTGTTTCCTTCCGCATCCGGGTTGTCCCTCAACTGATAGATTGCATTTATTTCCCTTGCGTTGAACGGGACTTCAGTTTCATCCACTACCACCACGTCTTCCTCTTTATCTATGCGTCCATTATAAAAACTTCGGACTATGTTAGGTTGGACCCAAGAGGTGCTGGAACAGAAGTTTCTCCAGTCGTGGTGGTCAATAATTTCGGTGATGTATGGCGGCAATGGGGCTTATTCAGGGAAAAATCCCACCTAATTCATCAAATCAGGGAACGCCCTGTGTCTCCCTTTTCCTTCCTTCTTTTGTGGAGACGCATCAGCCACCTTAGTTTTTCCTTTGGCCTTAGCGGGAATTTTGTCGATAGTTCTCTTTTTGCTCTCGGCCACTTCAATTGGTGCTTCAGTCACCTTCTTCTTCCCTTTGCGTTTCTCATTATCCGTGCTTGGGAGTTTGGCGACTGACACCTCTTTTTCTTTCTTCTTCTTTTTCTTCAAGGTGCTGACACCTTGTTCTACTCTCGCATCCTCCCTGATGCGTTCCTTCCTTTTAGGCGAGTGATGCCTACTTCTCTTCTTCTTTTTCTTCTTTTTGTCCCCCTCTTCTTGGGCTTTTATTCTAGCAGTCAGCTCCTCATCCTCTTCAATTTGTAGTTCTTTCTCAAGCTCCTCGGCTGCTTTTTCTATTCTTTCTTCTTCCCTCATTTCCTCTTCAAGTGCCAATGCGGCTTCTTCTATTTGAGGATCAGGAAGGCCTTGTGTCTCCCCTTCTTCTTGAGGCTGCACTTCCTTGCGCGCCTTCTTTCCGGACAATGCGTCCTTGGCAATTCTCTCAGCTCCTTTTCTTAGGGCCCTGAGCTCTTTTCTCAACTTGGCCCTCTTCTTCTTCATCTTCTCTGCCAGCCTATCAAAGGATGTTGCCGTAATCGGGGACTCAAGACCGTCTCCTTGCTCTGTGGTTTTCGGCTCTTCATCCTCAGCAGATTCTTGTGATACCCTTCGCTTCTTTCTCAATAGGGGTACCATTTCCTCTTCCTCTTCTCTTCTTCTTTTGGCCTCTGCGGCCATCACAACTTTTCTGATTGGTCCTTCATTGGAGTCCAGGGTTATCTCCTCAGGACAGATAGACGCAGGGACAGACCCTTGCGTTTCACGTGGCTTGCCTACGACCTCCTTGCTGTAGGCGGCTTCTCCTTCCTTATCTCCCTTATTCTTTTCACCCTCCCGAGTCTCGTTCAACTGACTCTAGGCTTCTTTTATCGGCGAGGGTGATTCCCGTCTTGCGTCTGAAACGGTTGCGTCCATTGGGTCACGCAATCCGCTCAGGATCTCGGCTATCCATGCGTCCGGGGAACGTGCGAAGTTTACTTCTCCCTCTTTGACAGCCACCTCGTCTTCTACTTCTCTTCCCATCTCTTCTGTTCCTCTTGTGCTGGGCGGATGAGGTGAGGGTAAAGGCTGGTTGACCTCCCCTTCATCCTCCCGATCCTTTGCCTGCCTCTCCTCTTGAGTTATTCTCTCCAGAATATCGCGAATACCTCTCTCTCTTCTCTTCGGCGAACTTCACTGCTTCCGTATAGTGTGCTGGCTTCATCGCGAACCGTTCCAGGACCCGGTTGCTCGGCCTCGGAGTTTTTCGTGCTTAGCCTTTGGTTTCCGGCATTGAAGTTCGCGGCGAAAACTCATTCACATTCTACATTATGGGTCTAGAGATACAAGATTTGACTCGGCTTTTGGGTTTTGGAGTAGGTACCGGGTCGATTTGGCTCAAGGGGCGGATATTCAAGACATCCACACAGTCATCTGAGTCAAGGTCGACTACTGGTGGACGGATTTGGGGTCTGAAGAATGGTCGGAAAGATGGGTTTATAAGCGGTCTTTAGGCAGTAGCCCAGATTCGCGACGCCGAGAAAGTTGGGATAAATGGGGGACTGGGATTTAGAGATCTTGGACGGACTGGAGAAGCAAAAGGCCTCACAGGTCGAGTAGGTCGGAATACTGGTGGAGAGAAAAATGGAGATCGAAATACCTCAGTTGATGATGAAGAGGATGGAGTCGAATACTGAGTATTGTATGAGGATATTGGGGAAACGTCGCCGGTAGAGTGTTCTTGATTTTGGGAATCTTGGCTCGACATAGACAAACAGGTGAAGAACACAAATCGTCGGTGGTTTTAGAGGGAAGGGTTTCGAAATGGAAAATGGGAATTCGAATCACGTTGATAAAGGGCTGATTGGGCCGTCGGTAATAAATGCAGATATGCAATATCCGAAATCCCACTGATTTAGGCAGATTTTCTTGAGCTGCACACCCATCAAGTGTGATGGGCAGCTACTTAACGCACATGGAGCACTTAAGTGTTTTTCTGGAAAAACGCGTAGGCTGAGAAGGCATGTGCGCTTCACCTATTGCTGTATCTAAAACGCAATGAACTAATGATAAACGCATAGCTGATGAACGCATGGTTCTCAGGTTAGATTGTGCATTGTAAGTTAAGTATTATGCGTTTGAAGAAATGTGTACGGCTCTAACCTTACCCCTAACCTTAACTCGACAAACACAGAAATCGTTTATCGATGAACGCATAGTTTACTTATGCGTTGATTGGCAAAGAAAGCGGTGAAATCATATAGTTTACATTAAAGCTCGACGCCTAATTTCATGCTCATCTAATTTATACTACTAAAACTGAAATTAAAGAAAAAAAAGTAAATACTAAAAACAAAGTATAAACAGAATAGAGAAAGCAAAATAAAATAAAATAAAATAAAAATAAATACTAGAACAAGTTCGAATAAAAAGAAAGCAAGGGTAAAAGAAGACGTCCCTGAAAAAGTAGTCGTTCAGAGCCGTAGGGGCCTTCGACGCAAGCTCAGTTATTACACTTGCATAGGTCATTAGAGCTTTTGTCGCGTTCAGGGTTCAACGCAGAGGAGACAATGAAGTGCATTATGACCTCCCTCAAGTGCGCGTACTTGGGATGCGTTGGTCGGGTTTCTAGCTCATGCGTTGAAGGCTCTTTTAATAGCGACTCGATCTTTGCCGCAGTTCTATTGCTCCGGTCTAATTTCTCTAATTTAAGATTTGAGAGTAATTTGATTTCATCTTCTTCATCTTCACTGTCCTTGAGGACTTCATCTCTCAAAGCCGCGTTCACAAGTTTTGTCTTTTCATTGATATCTGCATTCATCTGATCACCCGCTCGGGGCGTTGAGATTTCTTCTTGATCCTCAATCAGGACGGGTCCAGAAGTGGTATCTTTATATACCGACGCAGGTTCTGCCTGCGTTACTTTTTCTCTCCGCTCTATATACTCCTCTTCTTGCGATTCAGTAAAAGATGATGGATGATGGACATTATGCACGGTGCTCTCAATCGATTGACTTGTGGAGGCATTTAGGGGTTGCAAGTTTCCTTGCGTCCCCTCATTATGCGCTGTGGGATTGATTTTCCCACTTAACAATGTCTCACCTTGACATTGTTCTTTGGAGTTCCCTCTTGGAACTTCGGTCGTACTTAGCGATGGTCCTTGCGTTTCATTTTTGTGCTCCTCTGCAATTTGATTCATTAGAACTTCTATACTGCAAATTGCCACGGCTTGTCTTTGGTTTTGGATCATCACTTCGTACGACTGGCGCGTTGCTTCAATCTTACTATTATATTCTCGTAAAAGATATTCCATGGAAGACAATGAGGATGATGTGTTCGTTTGTGGATCCCTTGAATACTGATGATACTGGCCTTGATTCCATTGGTTGAAACCAGGAGGGTTGCCTCTCTGCGGCTGCTGCTCAGCCCTCTGCGTTTGTTGCTGATTTTCACCCCATCCGAAGTCAAGGTGGTTCCTCCAACCCGTATTATATGCCTCACCGTAGGGGTTGTGTTGAATACTGCAGATAGGCTGTAGGTTGTAGGGACACATGTCATACAAGTGCCCCGCACCATACTGCGAGCAGTCTACTGATGTTGTCGGGTTCATCGCGTGCACTACGTTCCTCGCAGCAACTGATCTACCTTGATTTTTTAAGACTATCGTCTCCAGCAGAGGTGTCATTTCGGCAATCTGAGCTGAGAGATAGATGGCAACATCAGCTTCAAGCATTCAAGCTTGCGTTTGCCTTCTATTGGTGGAGCGAAATTCATATCCGTCGTCCACCCACCCATTGGTATTCCATGAAGTTCTATCGAAAATATCTTCGGCATATGAGTAAGTCATATCCAATAATCCTCTTGCTTAAGCAGGCAATTCCTCACTAGCCGGGTGAATTAGGTCCAAGCGATTGGCCCTTCTTCAATTCTACCTTGTCCTTCGGGTGAAGGTCCTCTCAATCTCTGGGTCAATATTGGGCTATGGATTGCTCCCGTCACTCCGATATTGTTAGAAGCTTCTGGCAGAGGAGAAACTTACTATACTCCTTTGACTGAGGAATCCTACAACACAATAATCCAAATAAAATAATTAAATCAATGCAATAATCCCCGGCAATGGCGCCAAAAACTTGTTGCTATTATTTTGTATGTGTAAATTGTCCTAACGCAAAGTGTTAAATGATGTGTTTATGCGTTCAACATATCATGTTTTGAGCATGCTATGCGTCTTACTACTATGCGTTGGTGGTCTTGTCAAGTTTTCCTATCCTTTACCCAAGTATAAGCAAAGGACTAGGTATTCTCGGTGAGTCCGAGGTCGAACACAGGGATTATATTGATTAAGTTTTCAATTGAATTTCATGCGTTGCAGTGGTAACCAATAAATAGTTCGGAGAGTTGATTTTAATCTAAAGAAAGTGATTGTTTGTACACTAGACTAAAAATTGTGGAATATGGAAAGCATGCGAAACAACAAGTTCAGCTAAAGATGTGTGTGAATGGATAAAGAAAGGGTTCGGGTTGATTAACATCTAACATCAGAAACGCACAGTAGTATTCTATTTATACTTGCGACTCTTCTCCCGGTTGTCAGCCGCTATGCGTTATATGTCTATAATGCATAGGAGAGTGTTAAGAACCAAGGTTATCCCCATAGACAGGCAATACTACTTGGCCCTTGTCAATTGAGTTCCACAATCACTTACCCTCTCGAGCAGTTTGATTATTACTACTTATATCGATTTGTCAGATGGACATAAGCATCGGATTAAGCTCGCAGTTGACAAGATAAAATAGTTACACTGTGGTTCCTAGTTAGATGCTAACGCAACCCTAGACCCTTGAGTTATTAGTTACTCATGGTTTGAAGGTAAAAAGCGGAAAGTTTAGAGAAATGAGTAGACATGGAAGATAATTATATTGATGAAATGAAATACAACTTTAGATGAGCTCAATGTCTTGACACAAATCTAAAATCAAGATAGAATAATAAGAAAGAAAGCAGGGAAAGACGTCAATGTCTTGAGTCGCACGGATGGAAGCGTGAGGATGCTGTGAAGTGGTCCGGCGGAGGGAAGACTCTTCTCTCTCGAGCTATTCGTCTCTGGTTGAAGTCTGGAGAGAACTCTGTTGTCACTTATGAAGTTCTTCCGAGAATCAACAACCCTTTCTCATCTCGCGGAGCTGCCCTTTTATAGATGATGCGTTCACAATTAATGGCAAATCTGCTTGATTGGCGACGAGATTGATACTATGCGTCCATCTCGCCTGATTGAGTGATTCTCAGGTCAATTAAGATCCACCACTTTGGCCACAAATCATGTTCATCAATCATTCGTCAATCTCTCAAAAGTCTACTTTGATTCTCAGCACCTTGCATTAATGGTCATCTATGCGTCCATGAATAGTTTGGCCGATGTCAACACGGCGTAGGTTGCTAATGCGTAGTCTTGCATTGAGTAGTTGTTAATGCATCTTCAGGTTGTTTGCGTTTCGTTCAGATCATGCGTCCATGAAGAACAGATTGCTAACGCGTTGTCCTGCGTTAAGACGTCATCAACGCATCGTTTGCATTCCTGCGTTAAAACATGCGTTTTAGGCTCAAAAAGTGGTAAAATCATTTATCTTCATAAGAATACAAGAGTATAACGCAAAGGACGATTTATTAATAAAAATGACATAAACTGCCGCATGCTTCTCTATTTAATCTCTATTTATCTAAGAGAAAGGCTATTATAACTTGTATTTCTACAAGTTATCACTTAACTCAAGATAATGCTATTCTATTTCCACAATAAGTCATCTATCATGCAAATTTGAATCCCATCATGGGCAATCAACATCAATGCACACAACCATAAGAAAATATTCCCATTAACTTTGAAAGCTCCCAAAATTTTCAAAATTTTTCAAAATTTCATTAACATGCATATGATCATTAAAAACTCCCAAACATGCATAGCATGATAAGAGAATACACAAAAGTATGAGTGAAACCTCCACCCCAAACTTAGAATCATGCATTGTCCCCAATGCATAAGAGCATCTAAGAAAGAAAGAATAAGCCTGGGAGAAGGCGGGAAGCCACCAAACAGGCTTGTGTAAGGAATACTTTGTGTGATAAACCAAGATCCTAAAAGATAAAACATATGCGACTAAAGATTTATTGAAAAGAAAATAAAAAGAAAAGTAAAGAAAGCAATAAATTGGGTTGCCTCCCAACAAGCGCTTGGTTTAACATCTTCTAGCTAGACGGAGCTCACGAGTCACGACAGATCCCAAGGTGGTTTCTTCATTCCATGCGTTGGGTCGCCTTGAACTTTTAGTTTTTGCCCACATTGACACTCACAAACATATTCATTAACATTTAGTAAGTTGGTCAACAAATCATTATCAAGTTGGTCATCATATTTTCTAATGTAGTTAAGTATCATTAAGGAGTCATCATTATGAAATCTTATCGGACTCACCAGTTCATTTTTAACATGCTTCTCCATGATTTGTTCATAATTCATTATAGGTTTCGGAGGCATGCAAGCAGAACTAGAAGCATTATCACAACCAGAAACATGCTTCATAGGATTTTCTAATTTAACATCAAGCATGCCATTAGTCTTGCCATTCAAAGGAGGCTCATCATGCACCGAATTCTTACTAGAAGAGAGAGGTGATGTTACCTTTGTGCTTGGCTCATGATGCTTATACCTTTTCACATCTGGATGCTTAAGGGCTTTATAGATATCAAATGTTACCTCCTCATTATTAAGGCAAAATGTGAGTTTTCCATCTTGCACATCGATGAGGGCCCTTCCGGTGACCAAGAAAGGTTTCCCAAGGATTATGGGGACTTCGACATCTTCCTCTATGTCTAGTATCACAAAGTTCGCTGGGAAGATAAACTTGCCTACCTTGACCAAGACGTCCTCCACGATGCCATAGAGAAGAACAAAGGATCGATTGGCCAAAAGCAAGAATATGGTAGTTGGTTGCACCTCTCCCCCATTGAGCTTTTTAAACATGGATAAAGGCATTAAGTTAATAGAAGCTCCAAGATCACAAAGTGCTTTAGTAACCGAATTATTTCCTAAATGACAAGGGATAGAGAAACTCCCTGGATCATCTAGTTTTGGAGGCAATTTTCTTTGTAGTGCCGCACTACATTCTTTGGTTAGTGCAACCGTTTCTCAATCTCCATACCTCTTCTTCTTAGACAACACGTCCTTCATGAATTTGGCATACTTAGGCATTTGTTCTAATGCCTTTGCAAAAGGAAGGTTAATTTCCAACTTTTTGAATATGTCTAAGAATTAAGAAAGTTGAGCATCAATCTTTTTCTTTTGAAATCTTTAAGGAAAAGGTAAAGTGTTAGGGATAAAAGAAGTAGAGTTAGAAGTACTCCCTATGTTTGACTTTGATTTCTCCTTTTCCTTAGATACACCCTCTTTTTGTGGAACATCCTCTATGATGGCCTCATCCTCTTCTTGTGGAATCTCATCATCTTCTATCATGATCTGCTTGTTCAACTCCTTGCCACTCCTTAGAGTTATGGCATTGCATTCCTCCTTGGGGTTCTTCCTCGGTCAACTTGGGAATTTACCTTTTTGCATTGTGTGGAGAGATGTGGCCATTTGGCTAAGTTGAACCTCCAAGTTTTGAATTGTCTTACCCTTGCTTTGAACGGTGCTTGCTATAGCTTGGACCGAATTTTCAATGTGGTCGTCCTTGATCTTGACTCTTTGACAAAGTCAAGCATTATGTCATCCAATGATGATATCTTTGCATTCCCCGCTCCATTGAATCCTTGAGGTGCTTGCAACACATTCTTGTTGTTAGCATATGAGAAGTTCTTGTGATTCCTCAAGTTGGGATGATAGTGAGTTAGGAGTTGTTGTTGACCTCGGTATTGTCCTCTATCCACATAATTGGCCACTTCTAACTCACTTGCCACTTGTTGATTTGCCATGGCCGCAAAGGAAGCTATGGATGGTGGACTGTTGGGTTGTATGTCCTAAAACTCATAGTTTTTGTAAATAGGTGAATTTTAGTACATATGAAGTTATTCAAGTGAATTAATTATTTATTAAACTCTAAATCGAATTAAACTACGAACCCTTGGATACTATCATGAGTACTTGGACTTTATGTGGAGACATGAACAGGATCAAGTTCAAGTAAGTAGCCTTAATAGTCTATAGTACATGGATCAGGTTGGGTATCTCTTCCTGGAGACACTATTGAATACGACTTGCTTCATGATTGTTACAAATGTTGTAAAGTGTCATAAATGAAGTGATCCTGATTTGCTCATGTAGAGACATGTGAGCGGGGGTATTCTACATAATGAGATTGTGTAAGACTGACCCTGAAATAATCACTATTACGTATTAACACCATTTATGATTAACACTGATTAATTTCACTTATCGATGACCTAGATAACTTGATCTGAATCTTGAGCTATCTATGAACTCCTGTTTGTTCAGAATTATCCCTTGATCTGCATAGGTGAGAGTAAGCTCAATAGCGCTGCTTAACATTCCTCCCATTTCAGGGATAAGACCGGGTAGATAGTTGGGGACATAGAATTTGCAAGACGGAATTCACTCCTACCCAACTTAGGGATAGAACAGAGGTTGTTCTATTAAGTGGTGTTTCCAGGACTTGAATAAGGGGCCCTATCCTCTCATTGGCTCGAGAGGGAATGGATTTAATGATTAGATCCTAAATCAATTGTTCATTAGAGGGAAAATGGTACTTAAGGAGAAAGATGTAACTCAAAGGTAAATTGGTATTTAACCTAGCTTAAGTTGTGAACAACTTGTGAAGGATTGACTTATCGATGACGGTTATATCAAATGGACACAAATATATCTACAGTGAGGAGAGTGCAGCTACGGGCTTTAGTGGAGGGTCTCGTTAGTTAACAAATGTGGGTTAACTAGGTTAAAGAGTTTGGCTGGTTAATCTCGAATCGTTGGAGCTCATGATCTGTAAGTCCATTAGATCCCTCTACTAGCTCATAAATGGACAAAAATCTTAGATAATATGGTGAATAAGTTTGAACGTTCAAATCTTGGCTTAAGGAATGAAAGTTAGATATATACGATATATCGACGTTTAATTACAAATTACACATACAAATAGAGTTAATTATAATATTTAAATATGATTTAAATATTAATCATATGAATAGGGATTCATATTGGTTTTTTTAGAAAAATTGGGACAAGTGGGAAAAATAATATTATTTTATTATTTAATATTAAAATAATATCTAATTAATTAAATATTAAATTATTTTTAATTATTTTTTGAAACTAAAAATCAACTTTAATTCAATTTTGGACATTGAAAATTGATTTTAAAATTGATTTTTGAAGATTGGATTTTCCCATTAACTAAGCTAGGAGCTTGGTTGTCTTCTTCACAATTAACCAACAAATTAAACGTTTTGTGTTGTCAAATTTTGATGCAATTGGATTGCATGTTATTCTTTAATAAATAGAGATGATTTTGATATAATAATGGTTAAGAATTTTGTGAAATTAAGGGTTAATTTTGCAAAATTCTAGCCATTGTTCATCTTCTTCCTAACCTTCATTCTTTCTCAAATTCACCACAAATCTGGATCCCACCATGCAATCTAAGCCTAGAGAATAGTAGAGAAGACTCTTGTGGTGGTCTACAACCAAGTGGTGCTGAAATTCATCAAGAATTGAAGGAGAATTTGGAGCTTCAAGGGTAAGTGTTCTTGAAACTGTAGTTTTTCTTCTTAATTGCATGTTTAATCCTCTAAATTGAGCATCTTAGAGTGAAAATTTATCAAATTAACTTCCGCTGAATGCTCATTTATCCATTATGGACTTACTTGGGCTTGGCTTCCTTGAGACAATTTAGATAAAGCATTAGTGAGAGAAGCCAATTGAGCTTTTAGAGATTTTACCTCATCCACCTCATATACTCTGGCGGCTTTTAGGAAGATTGGAGAATACCGTTCACATGGCCAATTGTACGATGTAGTGGTCAAGTCTTCTAGTATAGTATTGGCCTCTTGAGCATTCTTTGAGAAAATTGAGCCTCCAGAAATTGCATCTAGCATGGACTTGGTTAAGCTTGACAATCCATTGTAGAAGAGTTGAATTTGCAACCAATTCGGGTAACCATCTTGAGGGCATCTTCTCAAGAGATCCTTGTACCTCTCCCAAGCTTCATAAAGTTGCTCATCCTCAAGTTGGCAGAATGTCCCTATCTCCGTTCTTAGCCTTTGAGATTTAGCTTGAGCCAAAATCTTCCATGTAATGATACTATCCGGAGGTATCGTTTCCAATCAATCCTTTGCTCGGTCCTGTAAAGAGAAAGGAAAAGGTCGTAGTTTGATAGCATCGTTAGAAACACCATTCATCTTTACCGTTCCGCATATTTCTAAGAAGACCGTAGGTGCTTGTGAGGATCTTCATTGGTTTTTCCTCTAAAGGCTAGCTTTCTTGCCATTTGGATCAGCCCCGGTTTCAACTCAAAGTTGTTAACATTGATTGGCAGATTCATTATTCCGGGTTGATTTGTCGATAATGTGGGTTGGAAGTAATCCCGAATTGCCTTTGGTATCTCCTCCGCCATCTCCTCTATTTGATTGTGTTGAACCCTTTGGTTTCTTCTACACGTCCTTTCAATCTCGGGATCATGAGGAAGGATTTTAGTATTATCACAAGGCATAAACCGACAAAATTATCAACCAACAAAAAAATAATTAAAAAATAATATACACCTCAAATTAAGATTTATCAATGCTAATGAATATTAAATAACAAAAACTGTTCTTTGGATCCCTGGCAATAGTGCCAAAAATTTGATGCGCACATTAAGTGTTAACCATAAGTGTAAGGGTCAAGTTATAATATAACACGGTGAAGTCGGAATATCATTCCACGGAGGATCCAATTGTGAAGGTTTAAGTTACTTAGCTATCCTAGAATCAAATATATTTTATTTGAGAATTGGAATTGAAGTTGTGTTTTAGGAAATAAAACTAAATAAGAAAAACAATAAAATAAAAAAAAATAAGAGTCAAAGAGAGTTCTAGGGTAATGAATTCTTGTTTACTTCATGCAATATTTTAGGATTCATGGATTTTATTGTAATTCATATGCTTAAGTCTAGAAATTTAATTCCAAGTTATTTTCTCTAAAAAACAACATTTTCTCATGCAACTCAATTGATTACTAATTTCTTGAAACCAATGCTGGAAGTTGAGTTGTTCGACGTATGGGGAATCGATTTCATGGGACCATTTCCTCCTTCTTGCGGCAATCAATATATTTTAGTAGCGGTCGACTACGTATCAAAATGGGTAGAAGCAGCACCCTGTTCAAAGAATGACGCAAACACAGTGTCTAAGTTTTTAAAGAAACAAATCTTCTCTCGATTTGGGACACCAAGGGCGATAATTAGTGATGAAGGTACACACTTTATAAATCGCATAATCACTAATTTACTGACTAAATTTAATGCCTCGCACAGGGTAGCAACTGCTTATCACCCACAGACAAACGACCAAGCTGAAATAACAAACCGGGAGATCAAGTCCATACTTGAAAAGGTTGTGAGCACATCAAGGAAAGATTGGACAAAGAGATTAGATGAAGCTCTATGGGCATACAGAACAGCTTTCAAAACACCTATAGGCATGTCACCCTATGCGTTGGTGTTTGGGAAAGCATGCCATCTCTCGCTTGAGCTGGAACACAAGGCCATCTGGGCCATGAAGAAGCTCAATTTAGACCAAGACGCAACCGGCGAAGCCAGAAAGCTTCAATTAAACGAACTCCTAGAGTGGAGACATTCAACTTACGAAAACGCAAAGCTGTATAAAGAAAGGACCAAGAAATGGCAGAACAAAAACATTAGTAAGAAAACTCTATACGTCGGCCAGAAGGTCCTGTTATTTAATTCAAGGTTGCGTTTGTTTCCAGGTAAGCTGAAGTCTCGCTGGTCGAGTCCATTCATAATCAAGGAAGTGTTCCCGCATGGTGCGGTCATGCTGACAAACGAAGACGGAACCACTTCCTTCAAGGTCAATGGACAGAGGGTCAAACCCTACCACATTGGAGAGTTCGAAATTGACAAAACCTCCATTGACCTACGCGAGTGTAATAACTGAGCTTGCGTCGAAAGGTCCCAACGGTTCTGAACGCCTACTTGTCTAAGGACATTTTCTTTTACCCTTGCTTTCTTTTTATTCGAACTTGTTCTAGTATTTATTTTTATTTTATTTTATTTTATTTTGCTTTCTCTATTCTGTTTATACTTTGTTTTTAGTATTTATTTCTTTTTCTTTAATTTAAGGTTTAGTAGTATAAATTAGATGAGCATGAAATTAGGCGTCGAGCTTTAATGTAAACTATATGATTTCACCGCTTTCTTTGCCAATCAACGCATAAGTAAACTATGCGTTCATCGATAAACGATTTCTATGTTTGTCGAGTTAAGGTTAGGGGTAAGGTTAGAGCCGTACATATTTCTTCAAACACATAATACTTAACTTACAACGCACAATCTAACCTGAGAACCATGCGTTCATCAGCTATGTGTTTATCATTAGTTCATTGCGTTTTAGATATAGCAATAGGTGAAACGCACATGCCTTCTCAGCCTACGCGTTTTTCTAGAAAAAAACACTCAAGTGCTCTATGTGCGTTAAGTAGCCGCCCATCACACTTGATGGGTGTGCGGTTCAAGAAAATCTGCCTAAATCAGTGGGATTTCGGATATTGCATATCTGCATTTATTACCGACGGCACAATCAACCCTTTATCAACGCGATTTGAATTCCCATTTTCCATTTTCGAAACCCTTCCCTCTAAAACCTCCGGCGATTTGTGTTCTTCACATGTTTGTCTATGTCGAGCCAAGATTCCCAAAATCAAGAACACTCTACCGGCAACTTTTCCCCAATATCCTTGTACAATACCCAGTATTCGACTCCATCCTCTTCATCATCACCAGAGGTATTTCGATCTCCATTTTTCTCTCCACCAGTATTTCGACCTATTCGACCTGTGAGGCCTTTTGCTTCTCCGGTCCGCCCAAGATCTCCAAATCCCAGTCCCCCATTTATCCCAACTTTCTCGGCGTCGCGAATCAGGGCTACTGCCCAAAGACCGCTTATAAACCCATCTTAATTGACCTGAGAATCACTCAATCAGGTGAGATGGACGCATAGTATCAATCTCGTCGCCAATCAAGCAAATTTGCCATTAATTGTGAACGCATCATCTATAAAAGGGCAGCTCCGCGAGATGAGAAAGGGTTGTTGATTCTCGGAAGAACTTCATAAGTGACAGCAGAGTTCTCTCCAGACTTCAACCAGAGACGAATAGCTCGAGAGAGAAGAGTCTTCCCTCCGCCGGACCACTTCACAGCATAGCCTCACGCTTCCATCCGGGTACTCAAGACATTGACGCCTTTCCCTGCTTTCTTTCTTATTATTCTATCTTGATTTTAGATTTGTGTCAAGACATTGACCTCATCTAAAGTTGTATTTTGTTTCATCAATATAATTATCTTCCATGTCTACTCATTTCTCTAAACTTTCCGCTTTTTATTTTCAAACCATGAGTAACTAACCACTCAAGGGTCTAGGGTTGCGTTAGCATCTAACTAGGAACCACAGTGTAACTATTTTATCTTGTCAACTGCGAGCTTAATCCGATGCTTATGTCCATCTGACAAATCGATATAAGTAGTAATAATCAAACTGCTCGAGAGGGTAAGTGATTGTGGAACTCAATTCACAAGGGCCAAGTAGTATTGCCTATCTATGGGGATAACCTTGGTTCTTAACACTCTCCTATGCGTTATAGACATATAACGCATAGCGGCTGACAACCGAGAGAAGAGTTGCAAGTATAAATAGAATACTACTGTGCGTTTCCGATGTTAGATGTAATCAACCTAAACCCTTTCTTTATCCATTCACACACATCTTTAGCTAAACTTGCTGTGTCGCATGCTTTCCATATTCCACAATTTTTAGTCTAGTGTACAAACAATCGCTTTCTTTAGATTAAAATCAACTCTCTAAACTATTTATTGGTTACCACTGCAACGCATGAAATTCAATTGAAAACTTAATCAATATAATCCCTGTGTTCGACCTTGGACTCACCGAGAATACCTAGTCTTTTGCTTATACTTGGGTAAAGGATAGGAAAACTTGACAAGACCACCAACGCATAGTAGTAAGACGCATAGCATGCTCAAAACATGACATGTTGAACGCATAAACACATCATTTAACACTTTGCGTTAGAACAATTTACACATACAAAATAATAACAGCAAAGGCCATTAGTTTGAGGATGATAAGCTGTAGCAATTTTATGATTAACCTTATATTTTTGCATCATGGATTCAAACAATTTATTGCAAAAGTGAGAACCCTCATCACTAATAATAGCTCTAGGTGTACCAAAACGTGTGAAGATGTTTTTATGCAGGAATTTTAAAATAGTGTGAGCATCATTGGTTCTAGTGGCTATGGCTTCTACCCACTTCGATACATAATCTACTGCAACTAGAATATATAGGTAGCCATTAGAAGAAATAAGGAAAGGCCCCATAAAGTCAATACCCCAAACGTCAAAGAGCTCCACTTCCAAGATAGGTTTCATTGGAAGCTCATGTTGTCTAGAAATATTGCCAGTACGTTGGCACCTATCACATAAATTTAACAAAAGTATAACAGTCTTTGAAAAGGGATGGCCAATAAAATCCTGATTGAAGTACCTTAGATGCAGTTCTAGTGGGTCCAAAGTGACCTCCATAGGGGGAGGCATGACATGAATTTAGAATACTTACCACTTCCTCTTGAGGCACACACTTCCGTATCATATTGTCAACACAAACCTTGTAGAGAAGTGGATCTCCCAATGGTAAGACTTAACATTGTGCAGGAACTCTTCTTTTGTTGAGAGTTCATGTCAGGTGGCAAATGTCCTCCTGCAAGATAGTTAACTATCTCAGCAAACCAAGGCAAACTATCTTTTACCTGATACAGTTGTTCATCTGGGAACATCTCAACAATTGGGGGCCATGATGTAGCATCCCCATTCTCAATTCTAGACAAGTGGTCTGCAACCACATTTTCTCATCCTTTCCTGTCTTTGATTTCTAAATCAAATTCCTGTAATAACAATATCCACCTCATTAGCCTAGGTTTGGAATCTTTCTTAACAAACAAATACTTTAAAGCAGCATGGTCAGTATGCACCACTATTTTAGAGCCAAGCAAATATGGTCTAAATTTATCAAGGCCAAACACAACAGTTAGTAGTTCTTTTTCAGTAGTAGTGTATTTCTGTTGAGTATTATCAAGAGTCCTACTAGCATAGTAAATTGCCCTAGACATGTTATCTTTACGATGGCCTAAAACAGCTCCTAAAGCATAGTCACTAGCATCACACATGATCTCAAAAGATTGAATCCATTCTGGTACAACAATAATAGGTGCAGAAATTAGTCTTTCCTTCAAAGTATTAAAAGCTAATAGACATGCATCATCAAAGATAAACTTAGCTTCCTTTTCTAGCAAATTACTCAAGGGTTTAGCAATTTTAGAAAAATCTTTAATAAATCTCCTGTAAAACCCAGCATGCCCTAGGAAGCTTCTGACTCTTTCACATTGTTGGGGGGTGGCAATTGTTCAATGGCGGCTATTTTAGCCCTATCCACCTCCAATCCCTTTTGAGAGACTTTGTGCCCCAGGACGATGCCTTCCTTCACCATGAAGTGACACTTCTCCCAGTTTAGAACAAGGTTAGCATCTTGACACCTCTGCAAAACACGAGTTAGATTAGCAAGACAAGAATCAAATGAAGACCCAAATACAGAAAAATCATCTATAAAAACCTCCATTATGCCTTCAATGAGCCCCTAAAAAATAGACATCATATAATGTTGGAAAGTGGCAGGGGCATTACATAAACCAAATGACATTCTCTTCAAGGCAAATGTCCCATAAGAACATGTAAATGTTGTCTTTTCTTGATCCTCAGGAGCAATGACAATTTGATTATAACCTGAGTATCCATCTAGGAAGCAATAATGAGAATAACCTGCAAGTCTATCAAGCATTTGATCTATAAAAGGAACGGGAAAATGATCTTTCCTAGTAGTCTTATTCAGCTTCCTATAATCAATGCATATACACCATCCTATCATAGTTCTAGTAGCTATCATTTCATCTTTTTCATTTTTAACCACAGTCATACCACCTTTCTTGGATACCACTTGAACAGGACTTACCCATGAACTGTCAGATATGGCATATATGATTCCTCCATTCAAAAGCTTGAGCACTTCTTTCTTAACTACCTCCTTCATGGTGGGATTAAGTCTCCTTTGGTGCTCTATTGATGGTTTAAAGGTATCTTCCATCAAGATTCTGTGCATACAGACCGATAGACTAATACCTTTAAGGTCCTCAATAGACCAACCAATGGCAGACTTATGATCCCTTAATACTCTCAACAATTTTTCTTCTTCCCCAGAATTAAGATAAGAAGATATTATAACAGGAAAAGAAGATAAATCATCTAAGAATGCATATTTTAAGTGAGGAGGTAACACCTTTAATTCAAGCTTAGTGTTCACAATATCATTCACCACATGCAAGGGAGCCAAAGGTATAGGTCTATCCATTTTAGAACATATTGGCAAACTATCTAACTACCTAGCATAAAAGGCTATTTCATAAAAAATTGTATCTTCATTCTCAACATCCATAATGCTTTGTTCTAGATGATCACTAGCCAACATAACTTCTACATGCTTAAAAATAGTATGATCAATTATGTCTATAGCATGGCAAGGACTACTCTCATCATGATGACTCAAGGACTTGTAAATATCAAATACAACATTCTAATCATCTACCCTTAGAGTCAACTTCCCTTGTTGGACATCTATGATAGCCTTTTCAGTTGCTAGGAATGGCCTCCCAAGTATGATAGGAATCTCAGAGTCTTCCTCCATGTCCAGTACTACAAAATCTGCAGGGAAGATAGATTTGTCAACTTTAACCAATACATCTTCAACAATACCTTTAGGATACGCTAACGATCTATCAGCAAGTTGCAAGGTGATGGTGGTAATTTGTACCTCTCCAATGTTAAGTGTCCTATAGATAGATAAAGGCATCAAATTAATAGAAGCACCAAAATCACAAAGAGCTCTAGTAACATTTAAAGAACCAATAGTGCATGGTATAGTAAAACTCCCTAGATCTTTCAGTTTTTGTGGTAGCTTCTTTTGCAGCACAGCACTGCATTCCTCAATCATGCTAATCATCTCATATTGCCGAAACTTTTTCTTTTTAGACAAGACATCTTTCTGAATTTAGCATAGTTAGGCATTTACTCTAAAGCCTCATCAAATGGGATGTTAATGTGAAGCTTTTTGAACAACTCAAGAAATTTAGCAAATTGGGAGTCTATTTCTTTCTTTTTAAAACGTTGAGGATATGACATAGTATTAGGTAAAACGGGTAGAGGGTTAGATGACTTACTTGAAGATGTTGACTCTTTTACCTTTACCTCATTTTCTAAGATCTTTTTCGATTCATCTTCTAAAATTGGCTCTTGGATGGTGTCATCTACCTCTTGCTCATTATCCTCATCCATGATCAAGGGAGTGGATAGTCTTTTCCCACTCCTCAAAGTCATGGCCTTGCACTCCTCCTTTAGATTTATCTTGGGACAACTAGGAAATTTGCCCTTTTTGTTTCGAGTAAAGTGGCAATTTGGCTTATTTGCACCTCAATGTTGTGAATGGCCTTACCATAGCTTTGTATGGTGCTTTCCAATACGGTGGTCCTTCCTCTTGATTCTTTTATGAACTCTATCATCAAGTCTTGTAAGTTGGACTTCTTTTCGATGTGTGATGGACCTAAATTGGATAAACCGGGAGGACCTTGCAAAACATTCATATTGTTAGCATAAGAAAAGTTTTCATGGTTCCTCAAGTTAGGATGGTAATGAGTTGGAAGTTGTTGGTGTTGGTGGCCTCTATAATGTCCTCTATCAACATAGTTGGCCGTCTCATTATCTCCCTGTTCCAACTCCTTTTGTGTGGCCATCTCCGATGCCAAAGTGGCAAGAGAGGCTATAGATGGTGGATTTGTTTGAGCTTGGCCTCTTGCAGTTAATTTAGAAAGAGCATTAGTAAGGAAAGCCATTTGGGCTTTGAGTGAGTTTACCTCATCCACCTCATTCAATCCGGCAGTTTTTGGGATGATTGGAGAAGCCTGTTCACATGGCCAATTGTAAGATGTAGTGGCCAAGTCTTCTAGTATGGTGTAGGCTTCTTGAGCATTCTTGGAGAAGATTGATCCTCCGGCGGTTGTATCTAAGATGGATTTGGTTGAGCTTGCTAATCCATTGTAGAAGAGTTGAATTTGCAACCAATCCGGGTAACCATGTTGATGGCACCTTCTCAAGAGATCCTTATACCTCTCCCAAGCCTCATATAATTGTTCATCCTCAAGTTGGCGGAATGTTCCAATCTCCGTCCTTAGTCTTTGAGATTTAGCCGGTGGAAAATATTTGTTCAAGAAAGCTTGAGCTAAGATCTCCCACGTTGTAATGCTATCCGGAGGGATGGTTTCCAACCAATCCTTTGCACGGTCCTGTAAAGAGAAAGGAAAAAGTCTTAGTTTAATAGCATCATTAGAAACGCCATTCATCTTTACCGTTCCGCATATCTCCAAAAAGGATTGCAAGTGCTTGTGAGGATCTTCATTGGTTTTTCCTCTAAAGGCTAGCTCTCTAGCCATTTGGACCAATACCAGTTTCAACTCAAAATTGTTGACATTGATGGGCACATTCATTGTTATAGATCAAGTTAAACATATAATCTCTCAATCATACATCTAACCTAACATGTGAAGATGGCCAATCCACAAGAATTAAACACAATAACAATGAAAAACATAATCATTCCAACAAAACCATGAAAGTCTACAACATAAATTCATAAACAAATCATCAAAACCCTAAAACTAAAGAGTTTAGCCACTCATAGCTTGAAGCAACATGTTTAAGCAAAATAAACAAAGAAAGAGTGTAAAGAAAGGAAAACTCTACTGAAAAGAGGCTCTTGATTGAGGTAGCACCGTCACGATGTCCTTGGCTCTCACGTTGGAATTCGAAGGGCACCACGAATATCTCGAACTCTTTTCCTCTTCCTTGCAACAAACTCCCTCTTTGAACTCTCACTCAATTCTCTCATTTTTATCCCTCTTTAGATCTACAACTTCCTTGATTTAATTTGATGCTTAGGGCTGCTGGAAACTCCCAAATTTATAGAGTTTGGCCGCCCAAAAACTTACCAAAAATAACAATTTTCATTTAAGGAAAACTGGCGCCGCGGCACTGGTCTATAGTGCCACGACGCTAGTGACAATTTTGGAACGACGTTGCGACGCTGTTGGAGAGCGCCGTGGCGCTAAGTCTGCCTCCAGAAAAATTTGCTCTCGAGTTTTAGCACCGCAGCAGCGCCGTCCAAGCGTCGCGGCGCTGCTCGAATTTGTGCCATTTTGAGTTTTTTAGCTCTTTTTCGTGGTATTCTTACTCGGTTTTGATCTTTTAGTCTTTTCTTCTAATTTTCCTCATTTTAACCTGAAAACCACTAGCAAACAAGTGAAATCTAATATAAACTCCCTTAATTTGAGAGAATAGAAAGCACTTTTTAAGTGCTTATCAACTACCCTCAACGCATGGTGACCCCAATGCCTCCTACCTTCAACGCATACAACTCGATCAATTATACCCGTCTTCAATGCATGGGACTTTAACGCATGGGAACCTTACCAACGCATGGTAAATCAAAACATTTCTTTCCCCGCCAATGATCAATTTCTCTTCCAACGCAAGTGACTGCTTCAGCTCATAACTCTTCGTGATTTCATCTTCAACGCATGGCCACTCAAAAGAAAATACTCTTCTCTGCCTTCATCGATGCATAATCTCGGCCAATGCTTAGCTCTTCCACCCTCGGCTACTTTTCCTCTAGCAATGCATAGTCACCATTACACTTGCCTTCTCCCAACAACACTTAGTATTATAGGCCAGTGCTTACAATTACCCTATTGACTTTGATCATCTTCTCTGCATCTAACACTTCTGTCAGCCTTCCGATGGCAGCATTGGCGCATAGGTTCATGTAAGTGTGGGGAAAAAGAGCTGGCCTCTTGGTTTGTTGAAGACCCCTCTTATCTGAGCCGTAATTATGCGTCCTACATCAAGTGGAATGCGACGCATAACGCAATAAGCTGCCATTACTCGGTCCCTTGACACTGTTCTATCATGCGTCGTCGAGATTAGCCGCTTCTTCAACAAGTATACCCGCAGGTTGGCCTCTGGCTGTAGGCTATTAGCAGGCAAGGTTTTAATGCCTGTGGGTGATACGTCCCACTTTGCCCCGGGCTTTGCCAGTACGCGGATTGCGTCTTCCATTAACTCTGATGGAGTTGATTCTATTATTTTGTTTCCTTCCACATTCGCGTTGGCCCTCAACTTATATATTGCATTTATTTCCCTTGCATTGAATGGGACCTCATTTTCTTTAACTACTACCATGTCCTCCTATTCATCGATACGTCCATTATAGAAGCTGCGGACTAAGTCAGGTTGGATCCAAGGAGTGCTGGAACAGAAATTTCTCCAACCGTGGTAGTCGATGATTTCAGTGATGTACAACAGAAATTGGGCTTCTTTAGGGAAAAATTCCACCACCATCAGTAAATCAGGGAATGCCCTGTGTCTCCTTTTACCCTCTTTTTTCTTTCGCGAGGCATCCACCACCTTTTCTTTTCCTTTGGCCTTAGCAGGTATTTTAGCCACGATCTTTTTCTTGCTCTTGGCCACGTCAGTCACTTTCTTTTTCTTCATTTTCAAGGCGCTAAAACCTTGCTCCTCTAACGCATCCTCCCCTATGCGTTCCTTCCTTGTAGGCGAGTGGTGCCTACTTTTCTTTTTCTTTTTCTTCTTGCACTCCCTATCTTCTTGGGCATTTATTCGTGCAGCCAGCTCCTCATCTTCTTCTATTTGTAGCTTTCTCTTAAGCTCCTCAGCTGCCTTTTCTAATCTTTCTTCTTTCCTCATTTCCTCCTCTAATGCCATAGCAGCTTCGTCAATATGAGGATCAGGAAGGCCTTGGGTTTCTAAATCTTCCGCAGATCACACTACCCTGCGCACCTTTTTGCTAGACAATGCATCCTTAGCAATTTTCTCTACTTCTTTTCTTAGGGCCCTGAGCTCTTTCCTCAACTTGGCCCTTTTCTTCTTCATCTTCTGATAACTTGTAGAAATACAAGTTATAATAGCCTTTTTCTTAGATAAATAGAGATTAAATAGAGAAGCATGCGGCAGTGTATGTGATTTTTACTAATAAATCTTCCTTTGCGTTATACTCTTGTATTTTTATGAAGATAAATGATTTTACCACTTTTTGAGCCTAAAACGCATGTTTTAACGCAGGGATGCAAACGATGCGTTGATGACTTCTCAACGCAAGACTACGCGTTAGCAACCTACGCCGCGTTGACATCGGCCAAACTATTCATGGACGCATAGACGACCATTAATGCAAGGCGCTGAGAATCAAAGCAGAATCTTGAGAGATTGACGGATGATTGACGAACATGATTTGTGGCCAAAGTGGTGGATCTTAATTGACCCGAGAATCACGCAATCAGGAGAGATGGACGCATAGTATCAATCTCGCCGCCAATCAAGCAGATTTGCCATTAATTGCGGACGCATCGTCTATAAAAGGGCAGCTCCGCGAGATGAGAAAGGGTTGTTGATTCTCGGAAGAACTCCATAAATGACAGCAGAGTTCTCTCCAGACTTCAACCAGAGACGAATAGCTCGAGAGAGAAGAGTCTTCCCTCCGCTGGACCACTTCACAGCATAGCCTCACGCTTCCATCCGGGCGACTCAAGACATTGACGCCTTTCCCTGCTTTCTTTCTTATTATTCTATCTTGATTTTAGATTTGTGTCAAGACATTGACCTCATCTAAAGTTGTATTTCGTTTCATCAATATAATTATCTTCCATGTCTACTCATTTCTCTAAACTTTCCACTTTTTACTTTCAAACCATGAGTAACTAATCACTCTAGGGTCTAGGGATACATTAGCATCTAACTAGGAACCACAGTGTAACTATTTTATCTTGTCAATTGCGAGCTTAATTCGATGCTTATGTCTATCTGACAAATCGATATAAGTAGTAATAATCAAACTGCTTGAGAGTGTAAACGATTGTGGAACTCAATTGACAAGGGCCAAGTAGTATTGCCTGTCTATGGGGATAACCTTGGTTCTTAACACTCTCCTATGCGTTATAGACATATAACACATAGCGGCTGACAACCGGGAGAAGAGTCGCAAGTATGAATAGAATACTACTGTGCGTTTCCGATGTTAGATGTTAATCAACCCGAACCCTTTCTTTATCCATTCACACACATCTTTAGCTGAACTTGCTGTGTCGCATGCCTTTCCATCTTCCACATTTAGTCTAGCGTACATATTATCGCTTTCTTTAGATTAGAAACAAACACTCTCCCTATTATTTCTTGGTTACCACTGCAACGCATGTAATTCACATAAATATTGAATCAACATAATCCCTGTGTTTGACCTCGGACTCACCGAGAAAACCTACTCCTTTGCTTATACTTGGGTAAAGGATAGGGAAACTTGACAGATCACCAACGCATAGTAGTAAGACGCATAGCATGCACAAAGCATGACATGTTGAAGGCATAAAGACATCATTTAACACTTTGCGTTAGGACAATTTAGACACATACAAAATCCAACAACATCTTCTCTGCCAGCCGATCAAAGGATGTTGCTGCAATAGGAGACTCAAGACCGTCTCCTTGCTCTGCATTTTTCGGCTCTTCATCCTTGGCAGTTTCTTCTAATACCCTTCTTTTCTTCCTTACTTCTTCTTCTCTTTTTCTCTTGGCCTCTGTGGCCATCACAACTCTTTTTATAGGTCTTTCATTGGAGTCCAGGGTCGTCTCTTCAGGATTGATAGACGCAAGGACTAACCCATGCGTTTTGACTGGCTCGCCTACGACCTCCTTGCTGTAGGCGGTGTCTCCTTCTTTATTTCCCCCAGTCTCTTCACCCTCCCGAGTCTCTTTTGGCTGACTCTGGTCCTCTTTTATCGGTAAGGGTAATTCCCTTCTTGCGTCTGAAACGCATGCTTCAAACGGGTCCCACAGGCCGCTGAGAATGTGTGCTATCCATTCGTCTGGGAACGCGCAGAGTTCACTTCCCCTTCTTCCACAACTACATCCTCTTCTACTCCTCCCCCCACTTCGTCAGTCCCTCTTGTGCTGGAGTTTTTCGTGCTTAGACGTTGGTTTCCGGCATTGAAGTTTGCGACGGAAAACTTCTTAACACTCTTCATTCTGTGCTTTGGGATACAGGACTTGACTTGGCTTTTGGGTTTTGGAGTGGGTGCCGGGTCGATTCGGCACAGGGGTTGAATGTTCAGGACTTCCACACAGTCGTCTGAGTCAAGATCGACTACTGGTGGACGGACTGGAGGTCTGAAGAATGGTCGAAAAAATGGGGTGATAGGCGGTATTTGGGCACTAGCCCTGATTCGTGATGCCAAAAAATTTAGGATAAATGGAGGGCTGGGGTTTGGAGGTCTAGGTCGGACCTGAGAAGCGAAAGGCCTCACAGGTTGGGTGGAAAAGAAAAATGGAGCTCGAGGGTTAGGAAATACCTCGGAGACTGGGCGCGGCTCGGATGAAGAAGAAGATGGGGTCGAATACTGGGTATTGTAGGAAGATATTGGGGAAACGTCGCCAGCGAAGTGTTCTTGATTTTGGGAGTCTTATTGGCTAGATATAGACAGATGTGCGAAGAATGCAAATCGCCGGAGGTTTGAGAGATGAAGGGGTTTTGAAAATGGTAAATGGAAAATCGAATCGCGTTAATAAAGAGCTAATTAAGCCGTCGGCAATAAATGAAGATACGCGATATCCAAAATTCCACTGATCTAGGCAAATTTATTGAGCCGCACACCATCAAGTGTGATGGGCGGCTAATGACGTAAATAAAAACTCGAGTGCTTCTGGAAAAACGCATCGACTCAAAAGACGCATGTGTTACCCGCTTTGCTATTTCTAAAACGCATTCATTTAATTAATAAACGCATACTGATGAACTCATGGTTCTCAGTTCAATTATGCGTTGGACGCAGCATAAATGGCAGAGTATGCGGTGAAATCAAAGTTTGCATTGAAGCTCGATGCATAATTCCATTCTTATTTAATTTACACTACTCCTAAAACTGAATTCAAAGAATGAAAAATAAATACTAAAAACAAAGTGCGAATACAAGAAAGAAAGTAACAGCAGAAAAACAACATACAATAAAATGAAGTAAAATAAAATAAAATAAACAAATACCAATACAAGTACGAATCAAAAGGAAGATGGCAAGAGTAAAAGAAAGCGTCCCTAGAAAAGTAGACGTTTAGCAATGCTACCTTGCAACGCAAGCTCAGTTTTTACACTCGCGTAAGTCAATGGAGGTCTTGTTGATTTCCAGTTCTCCAATATGGTAGGGTTTTACCCTTTGTCCATTGACCTTGAAGAAGGTAGTTCCGTTTTCATTTGTTAGCTTGACAACACCATACGGAAACACTTCCTCGATTATGAATAGTCCAGACCAGCGAGACTTCAGCTTACCTAGAAATAAATGCAACCTTGAGTTAAATAATAGGGCCTTCAGGCCGACGTATAGCGTTTTTTTACTGATATTTTTGTCGTGCCATTTTGTGGTCCTTTCTTTATACATCTTTGCGTTTTCGTAAGCTGAATGTCTCCACTCCATGCGTTCGTTTAATTGAAGCTTTCTTGCTTCGCCCATTGCGTCCTGGTCTAGACTGAGCTTTTTCATGGCCCACAGAGCCTTGTGCTCCAGCTCTAAAGGGAGATGGCATGCTTTTCCAAACACCAACGCATAGGGTGACATGCCTATGGGTGTTTTAAATGCCGTTCTGTATGCCCAGAGAGCTTCATCCAATCTCTCCGTCCAATTTTTCCTTAATGTACTCGTAACTTTTTCAAGTATGGACTTAATCTCCCTATTTGGCCGTTTGTCTGTGGGTGATAGGCAGTTGCTACCCTGTGCGAGACATTAAATTTTGTCAATAAGTTAGTGATTATGCGATTTATAAAATGTGTATCTTCATCACTATTTATTGCCCTTGGTGTCCCATATCGAGAAAAGATTTGTCTCTTTAAGAACTTGGACATTGTGTTTGAGTCGTTCTTCGCACAGGCCACTGCTTCCACCCATTTTGATACTTAGTCGACCGCTACTAGGATGTATTGATTACCGCAAGACGGAGGGAATGGTCCCATAAAATCGATTCCCCATACGTCAAACAACTCAACTTCGAGGATTGAGTTCAGAGGCATCTCATTTCAGTTGGAAATATTGCCTGTCCTCTGATAACAATCGAAGCTACCGCATATGCTCTTGCGTCTTTGAATAATGTGGGCCAGAAATACCCACTCCGCAATACCTTCGCAGCTGTTCTCTGTCCCACGAAGTGTCCTCCGTAAGGTGCTTCATGACAGCTTCTCACAATGCTATGCGTTTCATATTCTAGAATGCATCAACGCAAGATGTGGTCCAGGCCAAGTCTATACAGATATGGCTCATCCCAGTAGTAGAACTTACTTTTGTGTCGAAGCCTTTTCCTTTGTTAAGCGGTGAAATCTTCAGGCCATTGGTTGCAGACCAAATAATTCACTATGTTTGCATACCACGGTTCCTGACTCTCTGCATTCATGATGTGCTCGTCTCGGAACCGCTCCTCTATATCACTCTAACTTTCTTGGACCTCTTTATTTTCCAACCGAGATAGGTGGTCCGCAACCTGATTCTCGGTTCCCTTCCTATCTTTGATCTTCAAATCAAATTCTTGCAATAATAAGATCCATCTGATGAGTCTAGGCTTTGCGTCCTTTTTCGCCATTAAATACTTGATCGCAGAATGATCAGTATAGATGGTCACCTTTGACCCTAACAAATATGCCCTAAATTTGTCAACCACAAAGACTACGGCTAACATTTCCTTTTCAGTAGCAGTGTAGTTCTCTTGAGCAGCGTTCAATGTTTTACTGGCATAAAAGATCGGGTGCATGATTTTCTCTTTCCTTTGCCCCAGCACTGCTCCCATTGCATGGTTGCTTGCGTCGCACAGCAGTTCAAATGGAGAGAAGTTTATTTCTAATCTAAAGAAAGTGATAACATGTACACTAAACTAAAATGTGGAAGATGAAAAGGCATGCGACATAGCAAAGTAAGCTAGGTGAATTTAATGAATGGGTAAAAACAGGGTTGGGGTTGGTTAACATCTAACATAAAAAACGCATGGTGATAGTATATTCATACTTGCAACTCTTCTCCCGGTTGTCAGCCGCTATGCTTTATATGTCTATAATGCATAGGAGAGTGTTAAGTGCCAAGGTTGTTCCTATGTCTAGGCAACACTACTTAGCCTTGTCAATTGAGTTCCACAATCACTTACCTTCTCGAGCAGTCTGATTATTACTACTTATATCGATTAGCTAGATGGACATAAGCATCGAATTAAGATTACAATTGACAAGATCCACTAGTTACACTATGGTTCTTATTTAGATGCTAACGCAACCCTCAACCCTTGATAGATTAGTTACTCATGGATTCAAAGTAAAAAGCGGAAAGTGTAGAGAAATGAGTAGACATGGAAGAAATATAGATTGATGAATGGAATACAACTTTAGATAGCTCAATGTCTTGACACAAATCTAAAATCAAACTAGAAAAAAACAAGATAGAAAGCAGGAAAAAGGCGTCAATGTCTTGAGTCGCCGGAATGGAAGCGTGAGGATCTACTGTGAAGTGGTCAGGCGGTGGGAAGACTCTTCTCTCTCGAGCTATTCGTCTCTGATTGTGTTCTGGAGAAAACTCTACTATCACTTAGGAATTCTTCCGAGAATGAACGACACTTTCTCATCTTGTAGGACTGCCCTTTTATAGATGTTGCGTTCGCAATCAATGGCAAATCTGCTTGATTGGTGGTGAAATTGATATCATGCGTCCATCTCGCCTAATTGCGTAATTCTCTGGTCAATTTAGATCCACCACTTTAACCACAAATTATGTATGTCAATTTTCCGACAATCTCTCAAGATTCTGATCTGATTTTCCGCACCTTGAGTCTTTTGGTAATTATGCATTCATGGAGGAGTTTGACGGATGTCAATGCGTCATAAGTTGCTAATGCACAGTCTTACATTAAAAGGTAGTCAACTCATTGTTTGCATTCCTTCGTTGTAACATGCGTTTTAGGCTCAAAAAGTGGTAAAATTATTATCTTCATAAAAATACAAGAGTAGAATGCGTAGGAAGATTTATTAGTAGAATTTAGCTTAAACTGCCGCATGCTTCTCTATTTAATCTCTATTTTTCTAAGAAAAAGGTTATAATAACTTGTATTTCTACAAGTTATCACACCCCTAAACTTAGATAAATGCTTGTCCTCAAGTATAACTTCTATCTAAGACACTTCAATCATCCCCAAAGTTTTATCAACGCATTGACTAGTCTCTCAGAATGCTATACTCAATCAGCTACCCGTCAGTTATATTACTTCTCTACCTCTATATTCTTTTCTTTAAAACAGGTCTAGTTTGAAAATTCTTTACTCATTATTCACAAAATTTTTGTTTCTTCTTTTAATATTGAGTCTGAAAAGATGAAGATATAAAGTTCCTTTTTCTTTCGTTTGTTTTGTTGTTTATAAGTAACCATGCGTTGAGTAGGGTTACCCACCTTCGTTTTGACATACCAACTATGGGGTGCATGGAGGCAGCCAACTACGAGCAAGTGCCCTTCTCGACTAAACTCTTATCTAAGTTCGGTTTCCTCACTAGACATTGGAGTTTGTTATTTTATCTATGCATTGCTGATTACGATTACCCACATGAAGGTGGCCACTATGGGTAGGTGTCATATTCAGCTAAACTCTTAACAAGATGAATATATTAGTTTTGCCAGCGAAGTTTTGCATTTAAAAGAATTTTTTTTTTTAACAGAGAAATAAGTTCCTTATATTTTTATCTTTGACAGTTTAAACCTCCTCCACCCCCAAACTTGAGAGCAGCAAGGTCCTCATTGCTTAAATTGTAAACAAAGATGATGTTGCAAAATTTTGTAAAGGGGTTTGAATTGGCCGCTTGCATACATGCAAAGTAGGTTTGCGTTTCTAAGGAATAGTATGCAGACGCATTGAAAGTGTCTAACTTAAGAGTGTGCAAAAGTATAAGCATGATGATCATCATAGTGACTAACTTTTCAACACAAAGATAAAAGTTGGGAATAATTATATATGTACTTAGAATGAATTTATAACAAGGGACAATGCAAAGAGGTAATTAGAAACTCAATGCGATGGAGAAATTTTCATTCTATTAATTCTTTTCCACAAACGCATACATTCTATAGAAGATAAATACAAGGAAAGCAGTAAAGAAGATACAACTCTGACTACACCCCTAAATTTTTAACAATTCGACTTGTCTTCATCAGGGTTGCATTTCTGCTCAGGTGCAGGGCGTTGTGGCATTGTGAAGACAAGCAGATGTTGTAGGCGTTCAGGAATGTTAGGGGGCGGGACTTCCGGTCGAATTGAAAACAGTTGATTAATGTAATTTAGTGTGAAGTGAAACTGCTTCGTCTGCCAGCGTGCTAACATATTCATTGAATGCACCATTGGGCGCAATATTGATTGCTGCAGGTATGTTTGCACTGTCTCCCAGTCAAGGTCGAGTTAGGCTTCTTGAGGTTGAGGCTGCGATTATGGTTGAGGACGGGTTGGCATAGGGCGAGAGGTTGATGGAGTTTCATCAAACGCAGGGGATGATGGACGCATAAAGGTTGCGCCAAAATCTCCGTAGTTTGAGTCATCAACTCTTATTGAGGAGGTTGGGGAGATAGGTTTTGTGGAAGGCTGAGATTGAGAGGGTTCTGGGTGATGCATCTTAGGAGGAGGTGGAGTTGGTTTTCTTCTAATTGTTGGAAGTGGGGGCGAAGAACTTGAGGAAGGGAATGGTCTAATGGTGGCTTCAGGACTTGCCACAATCTTGCGTTTCTGTTTGGATGACTTTCCCTTCTTCTGCATTTGCCGCTTTGGAGGCGACACTTTAGTTGATTGAGTGGGTTGATGAGGTCTTTTGGTGGCCTTAGCAGGTTCTGGCAGAAGTTGCGATCCTCTCATCAACCGACGCAGCGTCTTATGGGCGATTCCCCCATTGACTTCAATCATCTTCTCTGTGTCTAACACTTCTGTCGGTCCTCCGATGGCAGCATTGGCGCTTAGGTTCATGATAAGTGTGGGGAAAAAGAGCTAGCCTCTTGGTTTGTTGAAGACCCATCTTATCTACGCCGCAATTATGCGTCCTACATCAAGGGGAATGTGACGCATAATGCAATAAGCTGCAATTACCCAATCTCTTGATACTGTTCTGTCATGCGTCGTCGGGATTAACTGCTTCTTCACCAAGTATACCCACAGGTTGGCCTTTGGCTGTAGGTTGTTAGCAGGCAAGGTTTTGATGCTTGTGGGTGATACATCCCACTTTGCCCCGGGCTTTGCCAATACACGGATTGCGTCTTCCATTAACTCCGGTGGAGTCGACTCTATTATTTTGTTTCCTTCAGCATCCGCGTTGTCCCTCAATTTATATATTGCATTTATTTCCCTTGCGTTGAATGGGACCTCATTTTCTTCAACTACTACCACGTCCTCCTCTTTGTCAATGCGTCCGTTATAAAAATTGCGGACCAAATCAGGTTGGATCCAAGAAGTGCTGGAATAGAAATTTCTCCACCTGTGGTAGTCGATGAGTTCAATGATGTATGGCGGCAACGGGGCTTCTTCCGGGAAAAATCCCACCTCCATCAGTAAATCAGGGACCGCCCTTCGTCTCCCTTTTCCCTCCTTCTTTAGCAACGCATCCGCCACCTTCTCTTTTCCTTTGGCCTTAGTAGGTATTTTATCCACCGCTTTTTCTTGCTCTTGGCCACGTCAGTCACTTTCTTTTTCTTCAAGGCGCTGACATCTTACTCCTCTAACGCATCCTCCCCTATGCGTTCCTTCCGTGTAGGCGAGTGGTGCCTACTTTTCTTTTTCTTTTTCCTCTTGCCCTCCCTATCTTCTTGGGCATTTATTCGTGCAGCCAACTCCTCATCTTCTTCTATTTGCAGCTCTCTCTCAAGCTCCTCAGTTGCCTTTTCTAATCTTTCTTCTTCCCTCATTTCCTCCTCTAATGCCATAGCAACTTCGTCAATTTGAGGATCACGAAGGCCTTGTGTTTACCCTTCTTTTTCAGGTAGCACTACCCTGCGCACCTTTTTTATGGACAATGCGTCCTTAGCAATTTTTTCTGCTCTTTTTCTTAGTGCCTTGAGCTCTTTCCACAACTTGGCCCTTTTCTTCTTCATCGTCTCTGCCAATCTATCAAAGGATGTCGCCGCAATCGGGGACTCAGGTCCGTCTCCTTGCTCTGCGTTTGTCGGCTCTTCATCCTTGGCAGTTTCTTTTGATACCCTTCTTTTCTTCCTTATCAGGGGTACCACTTCTTCTTCTTCTTCTCTTCTTCTCTTGGCCTCTGTGGCCATCACAACTTTTTTTATAGGTCCTTCATTGGAGTCTAGGGTCGTCTCCTCAAGACTGATGGACGCAGGGACTAACCCATGCATTTTGACTGGCTCGCCTACAACCTCCTTGCTGTAGGCGGCGTCTCCCTCCTTATTTCCCCCAGTCTCTTCACCCTCCCGAGTCTCTTTTGGCTGACTCTGGTCCTCTTTTATCGGTGAGGGTAATTCCCTTCTTGCGTCTGAAACGCATGTTTCAAACGAATCCCGCAGGCCGCTGAGAATTTGTGCTATTCAATCGTCTGGGGAACGCGTAGAGTTCACTTCCCCTTCTTCCACCACCACATCCTCTGCTACTCCTTCCCGTACTTCATCAGTGCCTCTTGTACTGGGATGTCTTGAGAAGGCAAAAGCTGGTTGACCTCCCTGTCATCCTCCCTAGCCTTTGTGTCTCTTTCCTCTTGAGCAATCCTCTCAAGGATATCACCAAAGACATTTCGCTCGTCTTTGCGGCGGATTTCACTACTTCCGTACAGTGTGCTAGCTTCATCGCGAGCTATTTCAGGACACAGTTGCTCAGCTTTGGAGTTTTTCATGCTTAATCGTTGGTTTCCAGCATTGAAGTTCGCAGCGGAGAAGTCCTTAACACTCTTCATTCTGTGCTTTGGGATACAGGACTTTACTCGGCTCTTGGGTTTTGGGGTGGGTGCCGGGTCGATTCGGCTGAGGGGTTGGATGTTCAGGACTTTCACACAGTCGTCTGAGTCAAGATCGACTACTGGTGGACGGACTGGAGGTCTGAAGAAAGGTCGGAAAAATGGGGTGATAGGCGGTCTTTGGGCGCTGGCCCTGATCCGTGACGCCGAAAAATTTGGGATAAATGGAGGGTTGGGGTTTGGAGGTCTAGGGCAGACCGAAGAAGCGAAAGGCCTCACAGGTCGGTGGAAGAGAAAAATGGAACTCGAGGGTTAATAAATACCTCGGGGACTGGGTGCAGTTCGGATGAAGAAGAAGATGGGGTCAAATACTGGGTGTTGTAGGAAGATATTGGAGAAACATCGCCGGCGAAATGTTTTTGATTTTGGGAGTCTGATTGGCTTGACATAGACAGAAGTGCGAAGAATGCAAATCGCCGGAGGTTTAGAAGATGAAGAGGTTGAAAATGGTAAATGGAAAATCGAATCACGTTAATAAAGGGCTAATTAAGCCGTCGGCAACAAAATGAAGATACGCGATATCCGAAATGCCACTGATGTAGGTAAATTTATTGAGCCACACACCCATCAAGTGTGATGGGCGGCTAATGATGCAAATCAGCACTCTAGTGCTTCTGGGAAAATGCATCAACTCAAAGACGCATGCGTTACCCGGTTTGCTCTTTCTAACACGCACTCATTTAATTAATAAATGCATACTGATGAACGCATGGTTCTCAGTTCAGTTATGCGTTGGACGCAGCATAAATGGCAGAGTATGCGGTGAAATCACAGGTTACATTAAAGCTCGACACATAATTTCATGCTCATTTAATGTACATTACTCCTAAAACTGAATTCAAAGAATGAAAAATAACTACTAAAAACAAAGTACAAATAAAAGGAAGAACACAAAAGAAATAAAAAATAATAAAATAAAATAATATGAAGTAAAATAAAATAAAATAAACACTAATACAAGTACGAATAAAAAGGAAGAAAGTAAGAGTAAAAGAAAGCGTCCTTGGAAAAGTAGGTGTTCATCAACGCAGGGACCTTTCAACACAAGCTCAGTTTTTACACTCGCGTAAGTCAATTGAGGTTTTGTCGATTTCCAACTCTCCAATGTGGTAGGGTTTTACCCTTTGTCCATTGACCTTGAAGGAGGTAGTTCCGTTTTTATTTGTTAGCTTGACAACACCATACGGAAACACTTCCTCGATTATGAATGGTCCAGACCAACGAGACTTCAGCTTACCTGGAAATAAACGCAACTTTGAGTTAAATAATAGGACCTTCTGGCCAACGTATAGCGTTTTCTTACTGATATTTTTGTCGTGCCATTTCTTGGTCCTCTCTTTATACAGCTTTGCGTTTTCGTAGGCTGAATGTCTCCACTTCATGAGTTCGTTTAATTGAAGATTTCTTGCTTCACCCGTTGTGTCCTGGTCTAGATTGAGCTTCTTCATGGCCCACATGGCCTTGTGCTCCAGCTTTAATGGGAGATGGCATGCTTTTCCGAACACCAACGCATAGGGTGACATGCCTATGGGTGTTTTAAATGCCGTTCTATAATCGCAGAGAGCTTCATCTAATCTTTCCATCCAATCTTTCCTTGATGTGCTCACCACTTTTTCAAGTATGGACCTAATCTCCTTATTTGTTATCTCAGCTTGGCCGTTTGTCTGTGGGTGATAAGCAGTTGCTACCCTATGCGAGACATTAAATTTTGTCAATAAGTTAGTGATTATGCGATTTATAAAATGTGTACCTTCATCACTAATTATCGCCCTTGGTGTCCCAAATCGGGAAATGATTTGTCTCTTTAAGAACTTGGACACCATGTTTACGTCGTTCTTCGCACAGGCCGCTGCTTCTACCCATCTTGATACGTAGTCGACCGCTACTAGGATGTATTGATTACCGCAAGACGGAGGGAATGGTCCCATAAAATCGATTCCCCATATGTCGAACAACTCAACTTCCAGGATTGAGTTCAGAGGCATCTCATTTCGGTTGGCAATATTGCCTGTCCTCTGACAATGATCGCAAGCTATCGCATATGCCCTTGCGTCTTTGAATAATGTGGGTCAGAAATACCCACTGTGCAATACCTTCGCAGCTGTTCTCTGTCCCCCGAAGTGTCCTTCGTAAGGTGCTTCATAACAACTTCTCAGAATGCTATGCGTTTCATATTCTGGAACGCATCGACGCAAGATGTGGTCCGGGCCAAGTCTGTATAGATATGGCTCATCCTAGCAGTAGAACTTACTTTCATGCCGAAGCCTCTTCCTTTGTTGAGCATTGAAATCTTCAGGCCATTGGTTGCAGACCAAATAATTCACTATGTCTACATACCACGGTTCCTGACTCTCTGCGTTCATGATGTGCTCATCTGGGAACCGCTTCTCTATATCACTCCAGCTTTTTTGGACCTCCTTATTTTCCAACCGAGATAGGTGATCCACAACCTGATTCTTAGTTCCCTTCCTATCTTTGATCTCCAAATCAAATTCTTGCAATAATAAGATCCATCGGATGAGTCTAGGCTTTGCGTCCTTTTTCGCCATTAAATACTTGATCGGAGAATGATCAATATAGATGGTCACCTTTGACGCTACCAAATATGCCCTAAATTTGTCAACCGCAAAGACTACAGCTAACATTTCCTTTTCAGTAGTAGTGTAGTTCTCTTGAGCAGTGTTCAATGTTTTACTGGCATAAAAGATCGGGTGCATGATTTTCTCTTTCCTTTGCCCCAACACTGCTCCCATTGCATGGTTGCTTGCGTCCCACATCAGCTCAAATGGGAGAGACCAGTCTGGTGCAGCTAAAACTAGTGCTGATACTAGGGCCTGCCTTAAAGACTCAAACGCATGTAGACATGAGTTAACAAAGTTGAATTCCTTATTAGCTTCCAACAGTGCGCTCAGTGGTTTTGTGATTTGCGAAAATCCTTCGATGAATCTTTTATAAAAGCTCGCATGGCCTAGGAAACTCTGCAAAGTCTTTACATTTGTGGGGGCTGGCAGCTTGGCTATCGCATCTATTTTTGCTTGATCAACTTCCAGTCCAACCTTAGAAATCTTATGACCCAACATAATACCTTCCGTGACCATGAAGTGGCATTTCTCCCAGTTGAGGACTAGGTTTGTGTCTTCGCATTTCTTTAATAATCATTCCAGGTTGGCCAAGCATTCATTATGATTCCCCGGCAATGGCGCCAAAAACTTGTTGTTGCGCATGCAATGTTGAAGTACAAAACTTGTTACTATGTTTATTTATTATAATTAAGCTTCCTATGCGTTTAACATACTATGCGTCTTACTTATGCTTATGCATTTGTCATCTGTCAAGTTTTCCTATCTTTTACCCAAGTATAATCAAAGGACTAGGTTTTCTCGGGGAGTCCGAGGTCGAACAAAGGGATTATGTTGATTCTATACTTAAGTGGATTATATGTGTTGTAGTGGTAACCAGGAATAATTTGCGAGAGAAGTTTATTTCTAATCTAAAGAAAGCGATAACATGTACACTAAACTAAAATGTGGAAGATGAAAAGACATGCGACACAACAAAGTCAGCTAGGTGAATTTAATGAATGGATAAAAATAGGGCTAAGATTACAATTGACAAGATCCAATAATTACACTATGGTTCTTATTTAGATGCTAACGCAACCCTCAAACCTTAATAGATTAGTTAGTCATGGATTCAAAGTAAAAAGTGGAAAGTGTAGAGAAATGAGTAGACATGGAAGAAATATAGATTGATGAATGGAATACAACTTTAGATAGCTCAATGTCTTGACACAAATCTAAAATCAAACTAGAAAAAAAAAAAGATAGAAAGCAAGAAAATGGCGTCAATGTCTTGAGTCGGCGGAATGGAAGCGTGAGGATCTGCTATGAAGTGGTCAGGTGGCAGGAAGACTCTTATCTCTCGAGCTATCCGTCTCCAGTTGTGTTCTAGAGAGAACTCTGCTGTCACTTAGGAATTCTTCCGAGAATGAACAACAATCCTTTCTTATCTTGCTGGACTGCTCTTTTATAGATGTTGCGTTCGCAATCAATGGCAAATCTTCTTGATTGGTGGCAAAATTGATATCATGCGTCCATCTCACCTAATTGCGTAATTCTCGGGTCAATTTAAATCCACCACTTTAGCCATAGATTATGTATGTCAATCTTCCGACAATCTCCCAAGGTTCTGATATGATTTTCTGCTCCTTGCGTTTTTGGTAATTATGCGTTCATGGAGAAGTTTTGCGGATGTCAACGCGTCATCGGTTGTTAATGCACAATCTTGCGTGAAGAGGTAGTCAACTCATCGTTTGCATTCCTACGTTGAAACATGCATTTTATGTAAGCACTGACTTGTAATATCCAGCGTTGGGGAGAGCAATGCGTTTGGGGTTATGCGTGGCTAGAAGAAAGAGTGGCCGAGAAGTAGCTAGTAAGGGGTAAAAGTTGGTTAAGTATTGGCAAAGCCATGCGTTGATGAAGAAGTGGAAGTTGAATTACTTTGAGAAATCATGCGTTGTTAAGTGAATCGCAAAGGGGTTGTGAGTTGAAGTGGTCGTCGCATCGTAGGATAAATGATTATTGGTGGGGGAAAGAAATATACTTGAACTATGTGTTGAAGACGCCACCATGCGTCGAAGACAGCCATGCGCTGGAGCCACATTGCGTCCAAGATAGAATGGTCTAGATGCGATGAAGCTAGTGTGTGTAAGACTGGGTGTATGCGTCGAAAGTAGAAGGCGCTGAGAAAAACCATGCGCTGAGAATGGTTAATTGCTGAAGGCGCTGAAGGAGAATTCAGACATGAGTGCCCTGCGTCGAGGAGAAGATTAGCGCCAGCCTACGGATGAGTAAGTCGGCATTATCATCTCGGTACTTGTGATGCATAAGTTGGCAGTATATATAGGTGAGTTTAATCATTTTCAGACATTTCAAGAACTTAAGTCGGTCCCATCTTTTAGAGAAACCACAAAGGAAAGTAGAGGAAGGTGTTCTTATAGTTTCGGGCGAAATTCCACTCGTTTTGGTGCCAAAATTAGAACTGAAACAGAAGATTGATTTGCAGACGCACAGATTGAACAGTGGTCGATGTTTGGAGTAGAACGACTCGAGAAAGCCGAGTTTAGAGCTGAAATTTTGAGGTTAGTAAGTTAACATAATTCCTAACAAGTCTTATGAAGGATGGTTAAGCTGAAAGTGAAGTTAATCATATGAATTTCTAGGTAAAAGCAGCAGCAATAGAACTGTTATGCAAACTGGAGCAACGCGAAGTAATTCTGGCATTACTGAATAATGATAAAGCGTTAAGTCTTGAGATTTTGAGGTAAGCTGTGGGACTTGATTCCTTACAAGTTTGTAGAAGGGAAGAAGTCCTAATATGGGTTGGAAATGCATTTTTAACAGGGGTTAAACAGAGAGGTTAAGGCTGTAGTAGTCAGCCCTGTTAAGTAGAAGTTAAGGCTCAACCGTCAGTATATCAGCAAGAGTGAGCTACCCACGAAGTGTTCATTGAATTAAATGACAACAGAAGGGTAAGGAGCGGCTAGTAGTAATAGCCTTAGTGCTTAAAGCTTGAGAATGAACTAATGGGAGCCTGACCGTACGATAAACTATAAGCATTGTGCATATGTTGAGTTATTGTTTATGTTTTGATGAATAGAAAAGAAGTGTAACAAAGGAAAATGTTTGTTTCAGGCCAAGAGGAGATAGGAAAGGCTTATAACCCATTCAAGGCCTAGAAAGAGTTGTGAGTGACACTTTTCTTACCATAAAGCAATCTTTGTTATATATGTTAGTTCAGTTTTCCAATGGAATACGATTTTGTGATCAAATGATTTATGAAGCATACTTTATGTTCTTAAAGTTATTGAAAAGTTGTTTATGAAATGTTATTGATGAAATATAGTTGCTCTGAGTTCTTATAAATGATTGCATACGAGTTGTTGTATAAAGTGTTACCTCTTAAAAGAAAAACGTTTAAGAGGAGGCTCAGTGCTGATGGACTTGAGAAGGCACGTGAGTTTACCCGGGACCCAGTACTGAGGGACATGAGAAGGTACTTGGGCAACCCGCCATGTTCCTATGTGCACATAGAGGTTATATGCTGGTGCGTTGAGTCTTGCTCCGTATCGAGTCTTATATGTTTTCGACGTTGGGGTGTTGAGTTTTGCTCCACTTCAACTAAGAAAAAGTAGTGCACTTCAACTGTTTTCTTATGATATGTTGAAAATCCTGTATGAATTGATAAGGGCAATTAAGTTTGTTTTAACTAATGTATTTGGAAGCAATTGCATGTTTTATGTTGATGTTGAACTCAGTTTTACCACTGATGATTTCCGAACAAAATGGTTTGTTAAAATGGTCACTCACTGGGCCTTTAGCTCATGTTTTCAATGTTTTCTTTCCCCTCCAGGTAGCAAGGACGTTCCAGGTGCTTTGCCTACTCCAACTCGCCCTGCTTAAGCTTCGAGATTCAGAAAAACCCAACTTGTGGAAGTGTTGTTGTATGTTAAACCTCTATTAGGTGGCATGTAGATATACATGTATAATTGTAAGAGATTGAACCATGGATTGTAATAGAACATATGAATGAGTTGAATAAGTGGTTTGACTTGTTTATACTTTCCTATATGTGATATTTAAATGTCTTAGAATGTGAAATTTATTGTGAATAGTTCAGGATGTGTGTGAAGGGATGGATGGTTTGCGTCACAAAAGGGTGATGTATACTATCCTCACGTCCCCTTTCAGATTAAGTAGGTGAATTTGGGAGGGGGTGTGACATTTTAGGCTCAAAAAGTGGTAAAATTTATTATCTTCATAAAAATACAAGAGTAGAATGCATAGGAAGATTTATTACTAGAATTTAGCTTAAACTACTGCATGCTTCTCTATTTACTCTCTATTTTTCTAAGAAAAAGGCTATAATAACTAGTAGAAATACAAGTTATCACATGGTATTAAGAGTAGTCTTTAGCCACTTTCATTGTTAACCTAACTATTCTCATGATAGATTAACAATAATTCATTGTTATAGATCTAGTTAGACATACAATCTCTCAACCATACATGTAACCTAATATTCAAAGATGGCCAATCCACAAGAATGAAGCACAATAACAATGAAAAGCATAATCATTACAACAAAATCATGAATAGTTTACAATATCAACATATCTTCATAAACAATTCATCAATACCCTAAAACTAAAGAGTTAGCCACTCATAGCTTTGAGCAATACATTCATAAACAAATTAAGCATAGAAAGAGTGTAAAGAAAGGAAAACTTTACTAGAAAGAAGCCCTTGATTGAGGAGAAACCGCCAAGATGTCCTTCGGTCTTCACGTCGGGAACTCGAACGACACCAAGACTCTCTCTCAAACTCTCCTCTCTTCCTTGCAGCCAACTCACTCTTTGAAGCTTTTTTTGGTGTGTTAATTCGTGATTTCTTGATGTGTAAATTCGTGATTAGGGCTGCTGGAAACCATCTTATTTATAGAGGTTGCCGCCCAAAATTCTTTCCAAAATACCAAATCTTCAAGTTTGGAAAGCTGGCGCCGCAGCACTGGTCAATGGTGCCATGACGCTAACCAATATGAAAAGTCAGTGTCGCTGTGCTGCTAGATGGCATCGCAGGGCTGATGCTTTGTTGAAACAGATTGATCTCTCGGGAAAAAGTGTCCCGGCGCTAACCTGTTTTGGCAGATTTGAAGTTTTTTCACTTTTTCACTGTGTTCTGGCTCGATTTTGATCTTTTGGTCTTCTCTTTACATTTTCTTTATTTTGACTGAAAAACCACTAGCAAACAAGTGAAATCTAATATAAACTCCCTTAATTTGAGAAAATAGAAAGCACTTTTCAAGCGTTTTTCACTATTGTGGAGATGTATTGGTCAAGGTGGGCAAGTTTATCTTCCCGGCAGACTTTGTGATACTAGACATGGAGGAAGATGTCGAAGTCCCCATAATTCTTGGGAGATCTTTCTTGGCCATCGGAAGGGCCCTCATCAATGTGCAAGATGGAAAGCTCACATTTCGCCTTAACGTTGAGGAGGTAACATTCGACATCTATAAAGCCCTTAAGCATCTGGTTGTGAAAAGGTATGAGCATCATGAGCAAAGCACAAAGGTAACATCGCCCCCTCTTCTAATAAGAACTCTATGCATGATGAGCCTCCTTTGAATGGTAAGACTAATGGCATGCTTGATGTTAAATTAGAAAACCCTATGAAGCATGTTTCTAGTTTAATACTCCTAGTTCTTTGTGCATGCCTCCAAAATCTAAAATGAATTATGACCAAATCATGGAGAAGCATGTTAAAAATAATGATGATCCTTAATGATACTTGACTACATTAGAAAAGATGATGTCCAACTTAATAATGAATTGTTGACCAATCTATTATATGTTATTGAATATTTGTGCGTGTCAATATGGGCAAAAACTAAAAGTTGTAGGTGGTCCAAAGCATGGAAGGAAGAAACCACCTTGGGATCCGCCGTGACTTGTAAGCCCTGTCTAGCTAGAAGATGTTAACCCAACTGCTTGTTGGGAGGCAACCCAATTTTATTGCTTTCTTTATTTTTCTTTTTATTTTATTTTCAATAATATTTGAGTCACTCATATGCTCTCTGATTTCAGGATCTTGGTTCATCACAAAAGTACTCCTCACACCAAGCCTGTTTGGTGGTTTCTCGCTTGCTCACAAGCTTGTTCTTTCTTGTTAGATGCTCGTATGCATTAGGAACAATGCATGATTCTAAGTTTGGGGTGGGAGGTGCCACTCGTACTTTTATGTGTTTTCTTTTCCTGCTATACATGTTTGTGAGTTTTCAATGATCATATGCATGTTAATGAAATTTTGAAATTTTTTTGAAAATTTTGGAGCTTCCAAAGTTAATGGGAATGTTTTTTGTTGGTTGTGTGCTTTGATGTTGATTGCCCATGATGAGATTCGAATTCGCATGATAGATGACTTATTGTAGAAATAGAATAGCACTATCTTGAGTTAAATTCATTTAAGTCCCTCTTAAAATCTCCCATATTTTTTAGCACGTAGCCACTTTAATTCAAAATCTTTAACTGGAAAAAGGATTAAGTTGGGTGTATTTGGTTGTCACTCCGAACCGCCCCACCGATTAGAGAGTAGAAATTCTTGATAGTTTGTAATCATAAACCAAGTAAAAAGAAAAGAATATACATGCCGTTGAAAAAAAAAAAAAAAAGAAGTGCACACAAAAATATATGAGTTTTATATGCCTATCTTTTCAAATGTTAAACTTGTAATGAGTATGCATGGATGGGGGTTAAAAGAGCTGCTTTGTTGTGATCAATAAGGATGCTTGGGAATTGACTAGGTACGAGTCCCTACAGTGAATGTGTGAAAGCTATTGCCCCTAGGTAAAAGAATACAAGTTTAAGCCCATAAAAAAAATATGATGGAAAGGCACCTTAGTGGACATATTACTCACTTGAAATGTGTAGATGCTTGAAAATTGGTGCATCGGCTAGAGTGAGGGAAAACTAAGGAAACTCTCTTAAGTCCCAATTTGAGTTCTAGCATTTTAAATTGAATGAGGCTTGCACACACACACGTGGGATATAGCAAGATTTGCTGTTGAATGATTATAACAATAGAGATATAATACGGTGCCAAAAACTTGATTGCGCCACTTTAAGTGTTAACCGCAAGTAAACGTGTCAAGTTATAATATAAGACAATAAAGTCTGAATATCGTTCCACTAAGGATCCAATGGTGAAGGTTTATGTTACTTAGCTATTATAGAATCGAATCAATTTTATTTGAGGATTGGAATTGAAGTTATGAATAATGGAAAATATAAACTAAACAAGGAAAGTAAATAAAGTAAGAAACACAAGAGTCAAAGAGAGTTCTAGGGTAATGAATCCTTGTTTATTTCATCATGCAATATTCTAAGGTTCATGGAGTTTATTGTAATTCATATGCTAAGTCTAGAAACTTAATTCCAAGTTATTTTCTCTCAAAAAACAACCATTTCTCACGCAACTCAATTGATTACTAATCTTTTGAAACCAATACAAATTACATGGTATTGACATTAGTCTTTAGCAACTTTCATTGTTAACCTAACTATTCTCATGATAGATTAACAACAATTCATTGTTATAGATCTAGTTAGACGTACAATCTCTCAACCATACATCTGATCTAACATGTGAAGATGGCCAGTCCACAATAATTAAATACAATAACAATGAAAAGCATAATCATTCTGATAGCACTTAAAATGTGTTATCTTCCTCAGCTTAACTCGAGATTGTTGTGCTCTTTAATGTGTCTATTATGTTATTTTGTAGGTTTCGAGCACTTAACAGGTAGAACAGGGTGTTAGCACCAAAACCAGGCTAAAACGGGCCAAAACGAAGTTCCACAACATCAACCGGGAGATAGAACTCCAAAAGGACAAAAATGCCCTTGAAGCCACGGCGCCGTGACGCTTTTTCCCAAGACACTTTGCTGAAGAAATGTAGCAAGTGTCGCGGTGCTCCAAAAAGTTTTCACGGATAAATTATCGTCAGTGCCGCAGCGCCATTTTAATTTTGGCTTAAATTAGCCCTAGCCGCCAACCATTCGGGAAGAGAGAACAGCCAAAGTCCCAAGTCTGTTTTTAGAGTTTTTCACTGCATTTTTCCTTCTTTTCATCTTAAGTAGAGTTTCTTTGAACAATTATTGGGTGAACAAGCATGTGTCGAGGTTAAGGTAACGTTTTCTAGCTTGGGTATGAAAGATTTTCCATTGTAATTGATGTTTCTTTTGAGGTTTTGAACTTAATTCAATGTATGCATGATTTAATTCCAAGTTTTCAAGAATTATGATCAATTTGTAACGCTAGTGTTTATTTTGATTATTGCTTTTGGTTGTATTACAATTCGTGACAATTTGCTGTACGTCAATTATAGGAAGCAATAGGTTAGGTTAGCTTGCAAATCAAGATGGTGATGCACATTGTTCTAATTAACCTAGAATTAAATCGATAGGACATTCAATCTAGGTCTATCTAGTGGCATGTCCCGCCTCATTTTCCCTTAAACTTAATACGGTTGGGTTTAGTCAAATTTTGCATGCTTTTCATCGATTTGCTTAAATCTAACTTGTCTACTAGGGCAATTCAATTATGTGTTTCTAGTTAAATTGATTAGGTGCTAGCTTTAATGAATTTAGTAATGACAAACGAATGATAAGAACATCGAACCAAGGAAATCCCACGTAACCCAAGCTAAAGCTTTTTCCATTGAAATTTTACTCTGTTTTACTTTCCGCATTTTATTTTCATGAAATTTACTTTTTCCTGCAATCAATTGTTTTTCTCAAAACCCCCCTTTTGGTTACCTTGAATTGAAAACTTTTCAACTGAGGAACTCGAGGGCTCCCTGTGTTTGACCCGACTTGCCACTACTATTGTAGGTAAGTTAGAAAAATTTATTTGGTATGGAATTGGGCGACAAATTCCATTCGTCACATTCCAACAAAACCATGGAAGTCTACAATATCAACATGACTTCATAAACGATTCATCAAAACCCTAAAACTAAAGAGTTTAGCCATTCATAGCTTAAAGCAACATGTTCAAACAATATAAACAAAGAATGAATGTAAAGAAAGAGAAACTCTACTGAAAAGAGCCTCTTGGTTGAGGTAGCACTATCAAGAGGTCCTTGATCTTCACCTTGGAAACTTGAACGGCACCACGACTTTCTCTTGAACTATTTTCTCTCTTTCTTGCAACTAACTCACTCCTTGAACTCTCTCACAAACTTTTTCTCAATTCTCTACTTCTTATGTCTCTTTTGGTCTGTAAATTTCGTGATGAGGGCTGTTGGAAACCCCAAATTTATAGAGTTGGCCGCCCAAAAACCTTCCACTTATGGAAAGATAGCGTTGCAGTGCTGCTGCTATGTTGTGACAGACCTGCTCTTGAGAAATAGCGTCACGGTGCTGCCCTGTTTTTAGCAAAATTGTGTTTTTCATCTCTTTTTTACCGTATTCTGACTCGGTTTTGATCTTTTGGTCTTCTCTTCTAATTTTCCTCATTTTAATCTGAAAATCACTAGCAAACAAGTGAAATCTAATATAAACTCCCTTAATTTGAGAGAATAGAAAACACTTTTCAAGCCCTCTTCAATGAGCTAGAGTAGAGGGAAAACTAAGGAAACTCTCTTAAGTCCCAATTTGAGTTCTAGCATTTTAAATTGAATGAGGTTTGCACACACATACATGGGATATAGCATTTCTACAAGTTATTATTGCCTTTATCTTAAAAAAAAAAATAGAGTTTAATAGAAAGTTATACGGTAGTATTAGTTAATTTCTATTGATAAATCTCTCTATGCATTTTACTCTTGTAAAGTGATGAAGATAATTGTTTTGATATATTTATGAGCCTAAAACGCATGCTTTAGTGCAGAAACGCAGAAATCCGCAAGATGCGTTGTACATGTGAAACGCAAGGCAGCGAAAAATCAGGTCAGAATCTTGAGAGATTGTCAGAAGATTTACATGCATGATCTGCGGCTAAAGTGGTGGATCTAAATTGAACCGAGAATTTCACAATTAGGCAAGATAGACGTAAGACATCAATTGTGCCTCCAATCACACAGATTTGTCGTTGATTACGAACGTAACCTCTATAAAAGGGCAGACCTGCAAGTTGAAAAAGGTTGTCGTTGATTCTCGAAAGAATTCCTAAGTGGCAGCAGAATCCCTTCCAGATGATAACCGGAGACGAATAGCTCGAGAGAGAAGAGTCTTCCATCCGCCTGACCACTTCATAGCAGATCTCACGCTTCCATTCCGGTGACTCAAGACATTGAAACGCCTTCCTGCTTTCTATATTTTTTTCCAGCTTTGATTTTAGATTTGTTATCAAGACATTGAACTGTCTAAGATTGTGTTCCGTTCATTAAACTACCATTCTTCCATGTCTATCCATTTCTCTACACTTTCCGCTTATTACTTTCAATCTATGAGTGACTAATCTTTCAAGGGTCACAGGTTGCATTAGCATCTAAATAAGAATCATAGTGTAACTATTTCATCTTGTCAATTGTAATCTTAATCTGATGCTTATGTCCATCTAGCTAATCCATATAAGTAGTAACAATTAGACTACTCGAGGGGGTAAATAATTGTGGAACTCAATTAACAAGGCTAAGAAGTGTAGCCTAGACATAGGAATAACCTTAGCACTTAATATTCTCCTATGTGTTATAGACATATAATGCATAGCAGCTGACAACCGAGAAAAGAGTTGCAAGTATGAATAGACTTTCACTATGCATTTTTTATCCATTCATTTAATCCACTTAGTTGAACCTGCTGTGTCGCATCCTTTACCATCTACCACTTTTTAATCTAGTGTACATGTTATTGCTTTCTTTAGTTAGACGCATTCTTTATTCGATATTTTTGGTTATCACTCCAACTCAATTAATCCAACGAATTTTAGACTCAGCATAGTCCCTATGTTCGACCTCGGACTCACCGAGTAAACCTATTTCTTTTCTTATACTTGGGCTAAGAATAGGAAGACTTGATAGATAATATTTCTTAATATTAAGCACATTAAACAAAACAAGTTTTTGGCACCATTGTCGGGGACTCTTGTATTGATTTATTTTCTTGGATTATTTGTGTTGTAGGAGTTCCTCAGTCGAAGGAGTATAGCAAGTTTCTCTTCTGTCAAAAACTTCTAACAGTACATGAGTGACGGGAGCAACCCAACACTTGATATTGACCCGGAGATTGAGAGGACCTTTAGAAGAAGGATAAGACAGAATAAATGAAGAAGGACCAACTAAGCTACAGAAGAAAATATGGAGGCACAACACAATCAGCCTCAAGTTCCTCGAGGTGGGGTTAGGCAAAATGCAGATGCACAAGAGCATGCAGACCAAGAGATAAACCCAATTCTCTTGGCGCATGATAGAAATTGCCCAATGAAGGAGTATGCGTCGCCAAACCTGTATAATTTCGCACTAGGAATTTTACAACAAACTTTTGAAGGTAACAGAAGGTTTGAAATGAAACCAGTGATGTTGCTGATGTTGCAAGCCGCATGGCAGTTTGGGGGTGCAATGGGTGAAGACCCGCAGGCACACTTGAAAAGCTTCTTGGAGATATGTAGCACATTCTCCATAGCTAGAGTACCGCAAGACAGCATCAAACTGATGCTATTCCCATTCTCTCTCAGAGATGAAGGAAGACAATGGGCATATTCATTTGAACCTGGGAGATTACAACTTAGGCACAAATGGTTGAAAAATTTATGCAGAAATATTTTCCTCCGACGGTGAGTGCAAAGAGGCGACAAGACATTGTCACCTTCGAGCAAAAGGATTCGGAGACCCTTTGTGAGGTTTGAACCCGATTCAAGCGGTTGGTAAGGAATTGTCTGCACAATGGCATTCCTAATTGTGTACAGATGGAGATCTTCTATGGAAGACTAAACGAAACATCGCAATCAGTGGCTGACGCCTCTGCAGTGTCTTGAGCATGCTTGTCCAGGGAGTGTTTGCCTATGGCCGCATGCCCAAACCACCCTCAACCACCTTGTATTTATGTTTTGCAAGTAGCTTAGGAAGTTGTTTTCATTTTCATGTTGTTTTCCTTTCGAGTGACGTTTCGCCAGTTTTGATATGCAAGGCTGGCAGACTAGTTTTTGCTTAGAATGTACTATAGGGGACCCCCACTAGTTGACTCCCCGACCAAGTATTGTTGTACTCTTTGCAAACAAGCTTTCTTGCAATTTTCAGTCCTCAATGCTTTATTCAATGATGTTTTCAAAGCTTTTCCTCTCTCTCGTTTTATAAAACCATTTTCTCTCAAAACGTGAGTAGAGGCTACATCACACCCCGAGTTTACCCGCGACCCATGGTTTTTGTACGGCTGACTTGCTCATCGGGTTAGAGCAGTGCCGCACAATCGCCGTCTCGTATTCTAAAGTGAGCGATTGTGACAAGTGGTATCAGAGCCTAGTTAGCTCCTTGGCTGTCAAGTATCGCTATCATGTCGACTGTAAAGCAACTGAGCAAATCGCAGTCTGAGCGACTTACTAAGATAGAAGAGCAATGGCTATATCTAAGGGAAGTTCCCCACGATGTGAGATTCATCCAAGCTCGACTAGAAGGGTTAGATGAGAAGGTCAGAGAAATTAATGCTTTAAACGCTCGAGTAGACGTGCTACCGATCACCGAGTTGACGCTAAGGGTCGACTCTTTGGAACACAAAACTACACGTCTTGGCAGTTTCGAACGTGGAGATAGCTCCACAAGCTCTGTCGCACACATGGAAGAGCGTGTCGAAGAGCTCGATAGCTCCTACAAGGTCATGTTAAAGCTGTTTAATGACTTGACCGACGATTTCAGAGTAACAGTGGAAGCCATCAGGGCTGAGATGACCGAGATGAAGACTCAGGTCAACTTAACGATGCGAGCTGTGGGGAACCAAACCCCGAATCAAATGCTTGCAATGCCCAACAAATTCAAGATTCCGGAACCCAAGGCCTTTAGTGGGAACCGCGACGCTAAAGGATTGGAGAACTTCATCTTTGACATGGATCAGTATTTTAAAGCGAGTGGAACCGTGTCAGAGGAAGTCAAGGTCACGTTAGCCTCCATGCATCTCTCCGACGATGCAAAATTGTGGTGGAGATCCAAAGTTAATAATGTCGAAGATGGTCGATGCACCATCGATACGTGGGGAGATTTTAAGAAAGAGTTGAGGGCTTAGTTCTTCCCCGAAAACGTGGAGTTCATAGCGAGGAGGAAGCTAAGGGAACTCAAACACACGGGAACCATCCGTGTGTACGTGAAACAGTTCTCCACTGTTATGTTAGACATCAGAGATATGTCCGAGAAGGATAAGGTGTTCTGTTTTGTCGAGGGCTTAAAGCCATGGGCCAGGACTAAACTCTACGAGCAGAAAGTACAAGACCTGGCCTCCGCCCTGGCTGCTGCCGAGAGACTGTTAGATTACAGTGGTGATCAAACGCCACAAAAGAAGAACACGGCGCCCCCGAATATTGGGTACAAGGCCACAAAATCCAACCCTCTGAAGAGCTTCAATTCGGAAAGGAAGTCGCAAGCCCCAGGAACAGGCCCCTCCCGGGGGCCCTATCCAGCCGGCCAGAACCAACCCAGACCCATCTCTTGCTTCTTATGCAAAGGCCCCCACCGAGTAGCCGAGTGTCTGCATCGGGGTGCCTTGACGACCTTACAAGCCTCAGTTCAAAGTTGTAACGAACCCGAGACGGAAGCGGAGGCAGAAAGAGAAGAAGATGAGGAAACCCCTAGAATGGGAGCATTGAAGTTCTTGTCTGCAATTCAGAAGAAAACTGCCCCCAGAAAGATACAGTAGAAAAGGGGCTTATGTTTGTTGACGTGAGCATCAACTCCAAACCTGCTAGAGGCACCCTGGTAGACTCTGGTGCAACACACAACTTCGTTTCGGAACAGGAAGCCCGTCGCTTAGAGCTCAAAATTGAGAAAGACACGGGTAAGATGAAAGCTGTTAATTCGGAAGCCTTGCCAATCGCCGGGGTGTCCAAGAGGGTACCTTTACAGCTAGCTGGGTGGACTGGGAATGTCGATCTGGTCGTGGTATGCATGGACGACTTTGACGTCGTGCTCGGAATGGAGTTCCTCTTGGAACACAAAGTCATCCCCATGCCCTTGGCCAAGTGCCTAATTGTCACCAGCAGTAACCCAACAGTGGTCTCGGCAGATATAAAGTAGCCTAGTGGAGTAAGAATGATTTCTGCCCTGCAATTGAAGAAAGGTCTCGGTCGAGAGGAACCCACCTTCATGGCTATCCCGGTGGTCGACGAGATCACTGGGACCGAGTTCGTCCCTCCAGAAATCCAAGAGATCCTGAACGATTATGTTGATGTTATGCCACAAAGTTTACCAAAGTCTTTACCTTCGCGGCATGGGATTGATCACGAGATTGAACTTGTCCCTGGAGCCAAACCTCCAGCGAAGAACGCATACAGGATGGCCCCCCCTCGAACTAGCTGAGCTCAGGAAGCAGTTGGAACAGTTGCTGAATGCGGGATTCATTCGCCCTGTAAAAGCACCATATGGGGCCCCAATGCTATTCCAGAAGAAGAAGGATGGAACACTACGATTGTGTATCGACTATAGGGCTCTAAACAAAGTAACAGTTCGAAACAAGTACCCCTTACCGATCATCACTGATCTGTTTGACCAGTTGAACGGAGCCCGATACTTTACGAAACTTGACCTCAGGTCAGGGTACTACCAAGTTCGCATCGCCTTGGGGGACAAACCGAAGACCACCTGTGTGACTAGATATGAGGCCTTCGAATTCCTCGTGATGCCCTTTGGGCTCACCAACGCGCCAGCCACTTTTTGTACACTGATGAACCAAGTGTTCCACGAATATCTCGATCAGTTTGTAGTGGTCTACCTCGACAACATTGTTGTGTATAGCCCCACTTTGGAAGAGCATAAGGTTCACCTCCGATTAGTCTTTGATAAAATACGGCAGAATCAACTCTATGTGAAGAAAGAGAAGTGTGCTTTCGCCCAAAAGCGTATTAACTTCTTGGGCCATGTGATCGAATATAGGAAGATCAGGATGGACAGTGACAAGTTGAAAGCCATCCAGGAGTGGAGAGTTCCTGCCTCTGTGCCCGAGTTGCGCTTTTTCTTGGGTCTAGCAAACTACTACCGTCGTTTCGTCGAAGGATTTTCAAGAAGAGCTGCCCCCTTGACTGAGTTGTTGAAGAAAGACACCACCTGGCAGTGGTCGGCCGAATGTTAGTCGGCCTTCGAAGAGCTTAAAGCGACTATGACGAGGGGCCCTGTCCTCGGTCTAGTTGACGTCACTAAACCGTTTGAAGTAGAGACAGACGCTTCAAATTATGCCATCGGAGGCATCCTTCTCCAAGAAGGCCACCCCATAGCTTACGAAAGTCGGAAACTCAATAGTGTAGAAAGAAGATACACGGTCTCTGAGAAAGAAATGCTGGCCGTGGTCCACTTCTTTAGAGTCTGGAGGCAATACTTGCTGGGATCACGTTTCGTAGTTAAAACAGACAATACTGCGATCTGCCATTTTTTTAGCTAGCCAAAATTAACATCAAAGCAAGCGCGGTGGCAAGAGTTTCTGGCCGAATTTGACTTCAGTTTCGAACACAAGACGGGGAGAAGCAATCAAGCTGCCAATGCCTTTAGCCGAAAAGGCGAGCATGCAGCCATGTGCGTGTTGGGCCATATTCAATCAAGCAAGGTCAATGGATCTATGCAGGAGAGCATCAAAGAATTTCTACAGAAAGACCCTTCCGCTCAGGCCGTAGTATCCTTAGCCAAAGCTGGCAAGACCAGACAATTCTGGGTCGAGGGAGACCTGCTGTTGACAAAAGGGAACCGGTTGTATGTTCCTAGAACAGGAGACCTGAGGAAGAAGTTGTTACACGAGTGTCATGACACCTTGTGGGCAGGCCATCCAGGATGGCAAAGAACCTATGCACTACTGAAGAAGGGCTACTTCTGGCCCAGTATGCGAGACGATGTCATACAGTACACCAAGACCTGCCTCATTTGCCAACAAGACAAGGTTGAGAAAGCGAAAATTTCCGGGCTCCTCGAACCCCTACCAGTGCCATCTAGACCATGGGAGAGTGTGTCCATGGATTTCATCACCCATCTGCCTAAGGTGGGTGAGCACGAAGCCATCTTAGTTATCGTTGATCGGTTTTCGAAGTATGCCACCTTCATAGCTACCCCAAAACTATGCTTTGCTGAAATGACAGCCCAATTGTTCTTCAAACACGTGGTGAAGCTATGGGAATTCCAGCCAGTATTGTCAGCGACAGAGATGGCAGGTTCATAGGCACCTTCTGGACCGAACTATTTTCCTTCTTAGGGACAAGCCTGAACATATCCTCGAGTTACCACCCCCAAACAGACGGCCAGACAGAAAGGTTTAACTGCCTGCTAGAAGAATATTTGCGCCACTTTGTCGACGCCCGGCAAAAGAATTGGGTGCAGTTGTTAGATGTGGCCCAGTTCTGCTTCAATTGCCAAACAAGCTCATCAACAGGGAAGAGTCCCTTTGAAGTTGTAAGCGGAAGACAACCCTTGTTGCCCTACATTATTGATCATCCGTACACAGGAAAGAACCCCCAAGCCTGCAGCTTTACAAAGGAGTGGTAACAGACCATTGAGATTGCACAAGCCTACTTGGAAAAAGCCTCCAAACACATGAAGAAGTGGGCGGACAAGAAGCGACGCCCCCTTGAATTTCGAGTAGGGGATCAAGTTCTGATCAAGCTGAGACCCGAACAGATTCGATTCCGAAGCCGAAAGGACCAACGCCTCGTCAGGAGGTATGAAGGTTCAGTAGAAGTCCTGAAGAAGGTCGGGAACTCTTCATATAGGGTGGTGTTGCCCCCATGGATGAAAATTCACCCAGTAATTCATGTAAACAACCTCAGATCCTATCACCCCCACCCCAATGATGGTAGCCGCAATGTCGCTGTTCGGCCAGATATCGACCTCAAGCACACATACGAGGAGGAAGTTGAAGAGATCCTCGCAGACAGAGTCAGGAAAGTTGGAAGACCTGTTCGGAGAGTCCTCGAGTTCCTTGTCAAGTGGAAAAATCTCCTCGCAGAAGAAACGAGTTGGGAACGCCTTGAAGATTTGGAAGCGTGGAAGTCGAAGATCGAAGAGTTCAAGCTCCGCCAGTCGATAGAGACGTCAACTAATTAAGTGGGGGAGAGTGTCTTGAGCATGCTTGTCCAGGGAGTGTTTGCCTATGGCCGCATGCCCAAACCGCCCTCAACCACCTTGTATTTATGTTTTGCAAGTAGCTTAGGAAGTTGTTTTCATTTTCATGTTGTTTTCCTTTCGAGTGACGTTTCGCCAGTTTTGATATGCAAGGCTGGCAGACTAATTTTTGCTTAGAATGTACTATAAGGGACCCCCACTAGTTGACTCCCCGACCAAGTATTGTTGTACTCTTTGCAAACAAGCTTTCTTGCAATTGTCAGTCCTCAATGCTTTATTCAATGATGTTTTCAAAGCTTTTCCTCTCTCTCGTTTTATAAAACCATTTTCTCTCAAAATGTGAGTAGAGGCTACATCATACCCCGAGTTTACCCGTGACCCACGGTTTTTGTACGGCTGACTTGCTCGCCGGGTTAGAGCAGTGCTGCACAATTGCAGTCTCGTATTCTAAAGTGAGCGATTGTGACACGCAGCTAGAGGATTAATGGACAAAATTTATACGCAAGCCAAGAATATTCTCGATAGAGTTTCGAGGAATACTTATGAATGGGTGGATAATGGGTATGGATCTCGATCCACTGACAAAAGAGGAACGCAAGCTGGTATGCTTGAAACTGATGCTGCCACTAATATTTAGCTTAGATTGCCACTATGACATTTTTGTTGAAGACAATAGCATTGAACAACCAAGGTGGATCAGTTGCTTCGATGGACACAATGAATGCGGTGAATCCGACAGCATCTGTAAGCTGTGTGCAATGTGGTGAGGGACACCTATATAATATGTGTCTTTATAACCCACAGTTCGTTTGCTATGTTCAGAACAACCCGTACGCTAAAACGTATAATTCGGGTTGGAGGAACCACTCTAACTTTGGATGGGGAGGAAACCACCAACAGACGCAGGGGACTGAGCAGCAGCCGCAGAGAGGCAACCCTCCTGTTTACAACCAAGGTATTCAAGGTCATCAGCCATAAAGAAACCAGTCGGTGAACGCATCATCATCATCCATGGAAACTTTACTTCGAGAATACATCAATAAGAATGATGCAGTGCTCCAAAGTCAAGCCACTGCAATTTGCATAGAAGTTCAATTGAGACAAATTGCAGGTGAGCTCAAAAATAGACCTCAAAGAGCATTGCCAAGTAATACCAAAGCTCCACGAGGTAACGGTAAAGACCAATGTCAAGCTGCGACATTGAGGAGTGGGAAAATTCTTACCATTGTAACGCAAGACCAGAGGACGCAAGGAAACCTGCAGCCTCACATCAATCCACAACCAACTCCAACAACACCAACTAATGATCCGAATCCATCATCAACCACCATAACCTCACAAGAACAACAAGATAAAGAAAGGAGAGAAAAAGCAACGCAGGCAGAACCTGCGTCTGTATATAAAGATACTAACCCTCTCATGCGTCTACCTCTTCCTCAACGATTAAAGAAGAAAAATGATGAGGGCCAATTTAGAAAATTCCTGGACGTTCTCAAACAACTCCACATCAACATTTCGTTGGTGGAAGCCCTGGAACAAATGCCAAGTTATGTCAAATTTCTGAAAGACATACTTTCAAAGAAAAGAAGGCTTAGGGAGTTTGAGACCGTCGCTCTAATGAAAGAAAGCAATGCGTTATTTAAAAATAACATCCCTGCGAAAATGAAAGATCCAAGAAGTTTTACGTTGCCCTGTTCTATAGGAGGAATGGACATAGGTCAGGCATTATGCGACTTAGAAGCCAGCATAAACTTTAATGCCCCTGTCTATATTCAAGAAGTTGGGTATAGGGGAAGCACGACCCACCACAATCACACTTCAACTTACTGACTGCTCCATCAAGCATCCTAAGGGCAAAATAGGGGATGTTCTTGTGAAGGTGGACAAATTCATCTTCCTAGCTGACTTCATAATCCTAGATTATGAAGCTGGCAGAGAGGTGCCCATCATCCTGGGAAGGCCCTTCTTAGCAACTGGACGAGCCCTGATTGACGTCCAGGAAGGGGAACTAACAATCCATGTGGACGATCAACAGGTAAAGTTTAATGTCTTTAATGCGTTGAAATATCTTGATGATTTTCAATCTTATCAGATGATTGAAGATAAAACTGAAGAAGAGGCAAGCACCACAGACGCATTGTTAAGGGATGAAGCAATCCTGGATGAAATGGAAGATGGAAAAGAGGAGGAAATCGGTGTAATCTCCAATGCAAGTTTTGAACGTCTAGATTTAAGCAACCAATCCACGGAGAAGACAAAGCCATCCCTAGAAGAGCTACCATCCCTTGAGTTAAAAACACTGTTGATGCATCTTAAGTATGCATATTTGGGAGAAGAAAGCATGCTACCGGTCATCAAATCCTCTGTGTTGACTACAGACCGTGAAAAGGCTTTGCTGCAAATATTGAAAATTCATATCAAAGCCATGGGATGGACCCTAGCAGATATTAGAGGAATAAGCCTTTCATATTGCATGCATAAAATTCTGTTGGAAGAAGGTAAAGAAGGATTAGTAAAAAGGTAGCGCAGGCTCAACCTAGAGATGAAAGAGGTTGTAAAGAAAGAAATCATCAAATGGCTCGACGCAAGAGTCATTTATCCAATCTCTGACAGTAGCTGGGTGAGCCCAATTCAGTATGTCCCTAAGAAAGGGGGAATGACAGTGATCACGAACAGTAAAAATGAGTTGATACCAACAAGAATGGTCACTGGTTGGCGTATCTATATGGACTACTGCAAGCTGAATGCGGCAACAAAGAAAGATCACTTCCCATTGCCATTCATCGACCAGATGCTAGATAGGCTAGCAGGAAATGAATTCTTCTACTTTCTTGACGGGTATTCCGGCTATAACCAGATCATGATAGCCCCGGAAGATCAAGAGAAGACAACTTTCACGTGTCCATTGATAAGCACTTGAAAAGTGCTTTCTATCCTCTCAAATTAAGAGAGTTTATATTAGATTTCACTTGTTTGCTAGTGGTTTTTCAGGTTAAAATAAGGAAAATTAGAAAAAAAGACTAAAAAATCAAAACCGAGCAAGAATACCGCGAAAAAGAGCTGAAAAACTCAAAGTGCCGCGACGCTAAAACCAGAGAGCAAGTTTTTCTGGACGCAGACCTAGCACCGCGGCGCTCTCCAACAACGTTGTGGCGTCGTTCCAAAATTGTCACTAGAGTCGCGGCGCTATAGACCAGCGCCGCAGCGCCAGTTTTCCTTAAATGAAAATTGATATTTTTGGTAAGTTTTTGGGCGGCCAAACTCTATAAATTTGGAGGTTTCCAGCAACCCTAAGCATCAAATCAAATCAAGGAACTTGCAGACCTAAAGAGGCACAAAAAGGAGAGAATTGAGTGAGAGTTCAAAGAGTGAATTAGTTGCAAGGAAGAGGAAAAGAGTTCGAGATAGTCGTGGTGCCCTTCGAATTCTGACGTGAGAGTCAAGGAGATCGTGACGATGCTACCTCAATCAAGAGCCTCTTTTCAGTAAAGTTTCCCTTTCTTTACACTCTTTCTTTGTTTATTTTGCTTAAACATATTGCTTCAAGCTATGAGTGGCTAAACTCTTTAGTTTTAGGGTGTTGATGATTTGTTTATGAATTTATGTTGATCTTGTAGACTTTCATGGTTTTGTTGGAATAATTATGCTTTTCATTGTTATTGTGTTTAATTCTTGTGGATTGGCTATCTTCACATGTTAGGTTAGATGTATGATTGAGAGATTGTATGTTTAACATGATCTACAACAATGAATTGTTGTTAATCTATCACGAGAGTAGTTAGGTTGACAATAAAAGTTCCTAAAGACTATTTTTAATGCCATGTAATCTTGTATTGGTTTTAAGAGAGTAATAATCAATCGAGTTGCATGAGAAAGGGTTGTTTTTGAGAGAAAATAACTTGGAATTAAGTTTCTAGACTTAGACATATGAATGACAATAAAATCCATGAAATCTATAATATTGCATGATGAAATAAACAAGAATTCATTACCCTAGAACTCTCTTTGACTCTTGTGTTTCTCACTTTAATACTTTCCTTATTTGATTTATATTTTCCATAACTCATAATTTTCAAATTCAATCCTCAAATAAAATTGATTCAATTCTAGAATAGCTAAGTAACTTAAACCTTCACAATTGGATCTCTAGTGGAACGATATTCGGACTTAACCGTCTTATATTATAACTTGACCCGTACACTTGCAGTTAACACTTAAAGTGCGCATCAAGTCTTTGGCGCCGTTGCCGGGGATCCAAAGAACGGTTTTTGTTATTTAATATTCATTAGAATTGGTAGGTTTTAATTTGAGGTGTATAGTATTTGGTCGTTTATTTATTTTTTATTTTTATTTTTATTTTATTTTATTTTATTTTATTTATTTTATTATTTTATCGGTTTATGCCTCGAGATAATACTAATATTCTCTCTCTTGATCCCGAGATTGAAAGGACGTGTAGAAGAAACCTAAGTGTTCAACACAATCACATCGAGGAGATGGCGGAGGAGATACCAAAGGCAATTCGGGACTATTTCCAACCGACATTACCGAAAAATCAACCCGGCATTATGAATGTACCCATCAATGTCAACAACTTTGAGTTGAAACCGGGGTTGATCCACATGGCTAGAGAGCTAGCCTTTAGAGGAAGAACCCATGAAGATCCTCATAAGCACTTATGATCTTTCTTAGAGATATGCGGGACGGTAAAGATGAATGGTGTTTCTAACGATGCAATTAAACTAAGACTTTTTCCTTTCTCTTTACAGGACCGTGCTAAGGATTGGTTGGAAACCATACCTTCGGATAGCATCACAACGTGGGAGATCTTAGCTCAAGCTTTCTTGAACAAATATTTTCCACCGGCTAAATCTCAAAGACTAAGGACGGAGATTGGAACATTCCGCCAACTTGAGGATGAACAATTATATAAGGCTTGGGAGAGGTATAAGGATCTCTTGAGAAGGTGCCCTCAACATGGTTACCCGAATTGGTTGCAAATTCAACTCTTCTACAGTGGATTAGCAAGCTCAACCAAATCCATACTAGATGCAACCGCCGGAGGCTTAATTTTTTCAAAGAATGCTCAAGAGGCCTATACTATACAAGAAGACTTGGCCACTACATCATACAATTGGCCATGTGAAAGGTCTTCTCCAATCATCCCAAAAGCCAACGGACGATATGAGATGGACGAGGTAAACTCGCTAAAAGCTCAATTGGCTTCTCTTACTAATGCTTTATCTAAATTTTCTCAAGGAAGCCAAGTCCAAGCAAGTCCATCATCCACAGCTTCCCTTGCGGCCATGGCAAATCAACAAGAGCCAAGTGAGTTGGAGGTAGCCAATTATGTGGATAGAGGACAATATCGAGGTCAACAACAACTTCCAACTCACTATCATCCCAACTTGAGGAATCATGAGAATTTTTCTTATGCTAACAACAAGAATGTGTTGCAAGCACCTCAAGGATTCAATGGAGGACATATTGACTTTGTCAAAGAGTCAAGATCAAGGACAACCACATTGGAGAATTCAGTCCAAGCAATTGCAAGCACCGTTCAAACCCAAGGTAAGGCACTTGAAATCTTGGAGGTTCAACTTAGTCAAATGGCAACTTCCCTCCAAATAATGCAAAAGGGTAAGTTCCCTAGTTGTCCCGAGACTTTAAGTGGGAAAAAGCTATCCACTCCCTTGATCAAGGATGAAGATGATGAGCTTCCACAAGAAGAAGATGAAGCCATCATAGAGGATATTCAACAAAAAGAGAGTGCATCTAAGGAAAAGGAGAAATCAAAGTCCAACATAGGGAGTACTTCTCACTCTACTTCTTTTATCCCTAATACTTTACTTTTTCCTCAAAGATTTCAAAAGAAAAAGATTGATGCTCAATTTTCAAAATTCTTAGACATATTCAAAAAGTCAGAAATTAACCTTCCTTTTGCAGAGGCATTAGAACAAATGCCTAAGTATGCCAAGTTCATGAAGGATGTATTGTCTAAGAAGAAAAGGAATGGAGTTTATGAAATGGTTGCACTAACCGAAGAATGTAGTGTGGCACTACAAAAGAAATTGCCTCAAAAAAAACTAAAGGATCCAGGGAGCTTCTCTATTCTTTGTCATTTAGGCAACAATAAAGTTACTAAAGCACTTTGTGATCTTGGAGCTTCCATTAATTTAATGCCTTTATCCATGTTTAGGAAGCTCAATGGAGGAGAGGTACAACCAACTACCATATCTTTGCTTTTAGCCGATCGATCATTTGTTCATCCCTACAGCATTATGGAGGACGTCTTGGTCAAGGTAGGCAATTTTATCTTCCCAGCGGACTTTGTGATATTAGACTTGAAGGAAGATGCCGAAGTCCCCATAATCCTTGGGAGACCATTCTTGGCCACCGGAAGGGCCCTCATCGATGTGCAATATGGAAAGCTCACATTCCGCCTTAACGATGAGGAGGTAACATTCTACATTTATTAGACCCTTAAGCATCCGGATGTAGAAAGATATGAGCATCATGAGCCAAGCACAAACGTAACATCGCCTCTCTCTTCAAATAAAAACTCTATCCATGATAAGCCTCCTTTAAATGGTAAGACTAATAGCATGCTTGATGTTAAATTAGAAAATCCTGTAAAGCATGTTTCTAGTTGTGATATTTCTCCTAGTTCTTCATGCATGCCTCCCAAACTTATAATGAATTATGAACAAATTATGGAGAAGCATGTTAAAAATGAATTGGTGAGTCCGTTAAAATCTAAGAATAATGACTCCTTAATAAGTCTTGACTACATTAGTAAAAATGATGTCCAATTTGATAATGAATCATTGACTAACTCACTAAATGCTAATGAACATGTTTGTGAGTGTCAATGTGGGCGAATACTAAAAGTTGTAGGTGATCCAAAGCATGAAAGGAAGAAACCACCTTGGGATCCGCCGTGATGCGCGAGCCCCTTCTAGCTAGAAGACGTTAAACCAAGCGCTTATTGGGAGGCAACCCAATTTTATTGCTTTCTTTACTTTTCTTTTTATTTTATTTTATTTTCAATTAATCTTGGAGTCACTCATATGCTTTATCTCTCAGGAACTTGGTTCATCACACAAAGTACTCCTTACACCAAGCCTGTTTGGTGGCTTCCCGCTTACTCCCAGGCTCGTTCTTTCTCTGTTAGATGCTCTTATGCATTGGGGACAATGCATGATTCTAAGTTTGGGGTGGGAGGTGTCTTTCGTACTTTTGTGTGTTTTCTTATCTTGCTATGCATGTTAGTGAAGGTTTTAATGATCATATGCATGTCAATTTTTGAAAAAAATTTGAAAATTTTGGAGCTTTCAAAGTTAATGGGAATGTTGTTTAGGGTTGTATGCCTTGATGTTGATTGCCCATGATGAGATTCGAATTTGCATGATAGACGACTTATTATGGAAATAGAATAACACTATCTTGAGTTAAATTCATTTAAGTCCCTCTTAAAATCTCTCATATTCTTGAGCACGTAGCCACTTTGAATTAGAATCTTTAACTGAAAAAAAAGGATTAAGTTGGGTGTATTTGGTTGGCACTCCGAAAGGCCCCACCAGTTAGAGAGTGGAAATGCATGATAACTTGTAATCTTAGACTAAGGAAAAAGAAAAGAGTATACATGCCTTGAGAAAAGAAAAAGTGTACACAAAATGTATGAGCTTTATTTGTCAATCTTTTTAAATGTTAAACTTGTAATGAGTATGCATGGATAGGGGTAAAAAGAGCTGCCTTTGCTGTGATCAGTAAGGACACCTGGGAATTGACTAGGTACGAATCCCTACAGTGAATGTGTAAAAGCTAGTGCCTCTAGGTAAAAGAATGCAAGTTTGGGCCCATGAGAAAAAAAAAAAAAAAGGATTAAAAGGCACCTTAGTGGATATATTACTCACTTGACATGTATGAAAGCTTGAAGATTGGTGTATGAGCTAGAGTAGGGGGAAAACTAAAGAAACTTTCTTAAGTCCTAATTTGAGTTCTAGTATTTTAAATTGAAGGAGGCTTGCACACACACACATGGGAGATAGCAAGATTTGGCCTTGAATGATTATAACAATATAGCTATGCTTGCATGTTTCTATTTAAGCTCTAAATGCTATTCTCTGAGATATTAGTCAATTGCACACTTCTTCATCTAAACTCCCTATTATTTGATTTTATTCTTTGCTCTGGACTAGCAAATCTCTAAGTTTGGGATGCTGATAAGCACTTGAAAAGGGCTTTCTATCCTCTCAAATTAAGAGAATTTATATTAGATTTCAATTGTTTGCTAGTGGTTTTCAGGTTAAAATGAGGAAAATTAGAAGAAAAGACTAAAAAATCAAAACCGAGCAAGAATACTGCAAAAAAGAGCTGAAATACTCAAAATATGTCACACCCCATCCCGAACTACCCTCCTGTAGCCCGAGACGGAGCATGAGGATAGCAGTCATCGACTCTATTATCAACTTCCACTGTCAACACCTCCTTTATGTCCATTTAATCATCCTTCCTAGGACGGCGATACCATTATACATTTGACAAACCTCGACTTCGATCGGCAACGGGAACTGTCATGCTACTTGGAAAATAGAAAACATATAAAAAGACGAGCTATACGCCCAGTGAGTGACAGATTTTGTGAAACTATCTTTAGTTCAAAAACAGGCATGTTATCATCATTATCTCCCTAAATTCTTAATTCAAATCATCACCTCTATAAAATCATATTTTTCAACTTTTAATCAAATCACATGAATACATTCCAGAGTAGTTGTACATAAAATCAGTTTGTTCTCAACAATTTCCCTTAGTTAAGGCGGAGCAATGCTCTACGCTTCTCAACGTCAATTATCCCTAGTTGTGTGGAGTAATCTCAACACATTAGCGTTGTATATTCCTCTATGTGCACATAGGTAATATAATCCGGGCCGCCCGCAATGCCTTCTCCAAGTCCATGAGCATTGGGGTCCTATTTCCGTATCCAGGTTACCCATCTGCCTTTTATGAGTCTCTCAGCATTAGGTACCTTTTTCATATCCCAGCTACCCCTTGGCCTTCTGCAAGTCCCTGAGCCTCGGGTGCCCTTTTTAAAGTTTTATAAATACACAAAATATGTTTTGGAAACATCATAACATAAACTCATAAGTTAATCGTTTCCAAATAAGATTATATAATCTCAAAACAGCATGCTTCCAGTAAACTTCAAGTTCAAAGCTTTAATATTAAACATCATGCTTTTTCAGTAAAATCATAAAATCACATATTATCAATCAGCATGCGTTTTATAAACATATAACCTGCATACTCAAATGCTTTTCAAATAAAACACATGTACTTACTCATTGAAAACCCATGAAATCATATTTTGAAGAAGAATGTTAAAGTTACTCACAGATCACTTTAAGGATAGTTTCTTTTCCATCCCGTTATTTCCTTTTTCCCCGAGCTTCTTGGACCCAGGGTTCTAATCCTAGAACGCAAGGCCTTATATTCCTCTGGCAACTCGGTTGGTCGCAACCCTGCCCTTGGATGCAAGGTTGATAGCTAACGCGAGGTGCTTCCCAACTCTTCCTTACTTCTCTTTTGGATGCGTCGACCGCACAAGGTCCCACTTGGACGCATCGTTCACCTTGATACTTAAATGCAAGACTGACCTTTTTTGACGCAAGACAACTTCTTTAACACAAGATATAAGCTAAGTTGTCTGGAATATCTTCTTTTTTGGCTGCAGACTTCTATTACGGACACCAGAATTCCTTCTTTCTCTCAAGGATTCTTACTTTAGCATCATCAGTCACTCCTTTTCCCTTAGTGTCCTCTTGATAGTTTTGGAGTAGAGGGCTGGTCATACTACTTCTCCCTTTTTGCCATTTGGTTGCCACATGTCAAGCTGCATGTTTAACCAATCATGCATTTATCCAAGCGTCACCTTGCATGAAATACTTAACATACTTCTAACACCTTCTACTTATAAGGTGTCAAGTTTTTATGAAGCCACCTAGCCCTTATAAGCTTATCTTATACGTCTAACATATTCCAATATACAAACTTTTCATTTAATCATACTGCCCTTGTGCATTCACCAAATTTCCTTTACCTTTCGCCATAATACCTTTGAAACCATTTCTTCACATATCCTGCTAGGCGTCAGTGTCCCAAATGCATACTACTATGCGTTTGTACCTTACCACATCGTACCATGCGTCCAACTTCCTACTCTTTAAATTCTTTAATTATAACCTAAGCGTTTATCTGAAATCAAAATTATATTTCCATTTACCATGAAATTGAGCTCCTCAACGCGTAACTGGTAGTCACCCCTCACCACACAGTAACCCTTCGTTCGTAGTTACCTTAAACATTTGGTCTTTGGGCATAGACTTCTTTATCAACACCAAAATCCTTACTAACACATAATAAACCTTCAACGCATGTTGTTCACGCCCCAAGGTTCTTTAGCTTCTCTTTTCTTTCTAGCTTAACACCCTTCAAAGCTAATCCCATAACCTGTTAGTTTCCAAGACTAATTGTGAGCCATGCGTTTCCTCTTTTTCCTGATTCTTGTTCCCTTTTTCAAAATTCAATATCAAATTCCCTCTAAATTAAGGTACCACACTTTAGCGCTTTACCATCCATGCATTACCCGGGCTATGCTCGAAATACATTTAAACGCTTAACTAATTCCCAAACTATGCCTTCCATCCTTCATTCTCACTCTTAGTGAAATATCCATTTCTTTCCTAATATTATGCGTTCAATTAATCTTATTTCTTTCCTTACTAGCCATCTTAAGAATTCTGAGTTAGGGTCTTACAAAATGGCACAAATTGGGGCAGCGCCGCGGCGCTTGGACGGCACTACCGCGGCGCTAAAACCTGAGAGCAAGTTTTTCTGGACACAGACGTAACGCCGCGACACTCTCCAACAGCGTCGCGGCGCCGTTCCAAAATTGTCACTAGAGTCGCGGCGCTATAGACCAGCACCGTGGCGCAAGTTTTCCTTAAATGAAAATTGATATTTTTGGTAAGTTTTTGGGTGGCCAAACTCTATAAATTTGGGGGTTTCCAACAGCCCTAAGCATCAAATCAAATCAAGGAAGTTGCAGACCTAAAAAGGCATAAGAAGGAGAGTGAGTGAGAGTTCAAAGAGTGAGTAAGGTGCAAGGAAGAGGAAAAGAGTTTGAGATAGTCGTGGTGCCCTTCGAATTCCAACGTGAGAGCCAAGGAGATCGTGACGGTGCTACCTCAATCAAGAGCCTCTTTTCAGTAGAGTTTCCCTTTCTTTACACTCTTTCTTTGCTTATTTTGCTTAAACATGTTGCTTCAAGCTATGAGTGGCTAAACTCTTTAGTTTTAGGGTTTTGATGATTTGTTTATGAATTTATGTTAATCTTGTAGACTTTCATGGTTTTGTTGGAATGATTATGCTTTTCATTGTTATTGTGTTTAATTCTTGTGGATTGGCCATCTTCACATGTTAGGTTAGATATATGATTGAGAGATTGTATGTTTAACTTGATCTATAATAATGAATTGTTGTTAATCTATCACGAGAGTAGTTAGGTTGACAATAAAAGTTGCTAAAGACTATTTTTAATGCCATGTAATTTTGTATTGGTTTTAAGAGATTAATAATCAATCGAGTTGCATGAGAAAGGGTTGTTTTTGAGAGAATATAACTTGGAATTAAGTTTCTAGACTTAGACATATGAATGACAATAAAATCCATGAAATCTATAATATTGCATGATGAAATAAACAAGGATTCATTATTCTAGAACTCTCTTTGACTCTTGTGTTTCTCACTTTAATACTTTCTTTATTTGATTTACATTTTCCATAACTCATAATTTTCAAATTCAATCCTTAAATAAAATTGATTCAATTCTAGAATAGCTAAGTAACTTAAACCTTCATAATTGGATCTCTAGTGGAACGATATTCGGACTTAACCGTATTATATTATAACTTGACCCGTACACTTGCGATTAACACTTAAAGTGCGCATCATCCATATGGTACCTTTGCGTTCAGATGCATGCCATTCGGGCAGTGTAACGCACCAGGAACGTTCCAGAGGTGCATGATGGCGATATTTTCTGAATATCTGGAGCATTCAGTGGAGGTGTTTATGGATGACTACTCAGTATTTGGGGAATCATACGATGAATGCTTGGCCAACCTGGAACGAGTATTAAAGAGATGCGAAGACACAAACCTAGTCCTCAAATGGGAGAAATGTCACTTCATGGTCACTGAAGGTATTGTGTTGGGACATAAGATTTCTAAGGTTGGATTGGAAGTTGATCAAGAAAAAATAGATGCGATAGCCAAACTGCCAGCTCCTACAAATGTAAAGACTTTGCGAACTTTCCTAGACCATGCGGGCTATTATTGAAGATTCATCAAAGGATTTTTGCAAGTCACAAAACCACTGAGCATGCTACTGGAAGCCAATAGGGAGTTCAACTTTGATAACGCATGTCTGCATGCGTTTGAGTCTTTAATGCAGGCCCTAATTTCAGCACCAATTTTAGTTGCACCAGACTGGTCTCTCCCATTTGAACTGATGTGCGACACAAGCAACCATGCAGTGGGAGCAGTGCTGGGGCAAAGGAAAGAGAAAATAATGCACCCCATCTTTTATGCCAGTAAAACATTGAACACTGCTCAAGAGAACTACACTATTACTGAGAAGGAAATGTTAGCCGTAGTCTTTGCGGTTGACAAATTAGGGCATATTTGGTAGGGTCAAAGGTGACCATCTATACTGATCATTCTGCGATCAAGTATTTAATGGCGAAAAAGGACGCAAAGCCTGGACTCATCCGATAGATCTTATTATTACAAGAATTTGATTCGGAGATCAAAGATAGGAAGGGAACCTAGAATCAGGTTGCGGACCACCTACCTCGGTTGGAAAATAAAGAGGTCCAGGAAAGTTGGAGTGATATAGAGGAACGATTCCCAGACGAGCACATCATGAACGCAGAGTGTCAGGAACTGTGGTGTGTAGACATAGTGAATTATTTGGTCTGCAACCAATGGCCTGAAGATTTTAACGCTCAACAAAAGAAGAGGCTTCGACACGAAAGTAAGTTCTATTGTTGGGATGAGCCATATTTATACAGACTTGGCCCAGACCACATCTTGCTTCGATGAGTTCCAGAATATGAAACGCATAGCATTTTAAGGAGCTGTCATGAAGCACCTTACGGATGACACTTCGGGGGACACAGAACAGCTGCGAAGGTGTTGCAGAGTGGGTATTTCTGGCCCACATTATTCAAAGACGCAAGGGCATATACGGTAGCTTGCGATCATTGTTAGAGAACACGCAACATTTCCAACCGAAATGAGATGCCTCTAAACTTAATCCTGGAAGTTGAGTTGTTTGATGTATAGGGAATCAATTTTATGGGACCATTCCCTCCTTCTTGCAGTAATCAAGACATCCTAGTATTGGTTGACTACGTATGAAAATGGGTAGAAGCAGCGGCCTGTGCGAAGAACGAGGCGAACACGGTGTGCAAGTTCTTAAAGAGACAAATCTTTTCTCGATTTGGGACACCAAGGGCGATAATTAGTGATGAAGGTACACATTTTATAAATCGCATAATCACTAACTTATTGACAAAATTTAATGTCTCGCTCAGGGTATCAACTGCCTATCACCCACAAAGAAACGACCAAGCTGAAATAACAAAGAGGAAGATTAAGTCCATACTTGAAAAAGTCGTGAGCACATCAAAGAAAGATTGGACGGAGAGATTAGATGAAGCTCTCTGGGCATACAGAACGACATTTAAAACACCCATAGGCATGTCACCCTATGCGTTGGTGTTTGGAAAAGCGTGCCATCTCCCGCTAGAGCTGGAACACAAGGCCATGTGGGCCATGAAGAAGCTCAATCTAGACCAGGACGCAACTGGCGAAGCAAGAAAGCTTCAATTAAACAAACTCATGGAGTGGTGACATTCAGCTTACGAAGACACAAAGCTGTATAAGAAAGGACCACGAAATGGCATGACAAAAATTATCAGTAAGAAAACGCTATACGTCGGCCAGAATGTCCTATTATTTAACTCAAGGTTGCGTTTATTTCCAGGTAAGCTGAAGTCTCGCTGGTCTGGACCATTCATAATCAAGGAAGTGTTTCCACATGGTGCTGTTGAGCTAACAAATGAAGACGAAACTACCTCCTTTAAGGTCAATGGACAAAGGGTAAAACCCTACCACATTGGAGAACTTGAATGCGACAAAATCTCTATTGATCTACGCAAGTGTAATGACTGAGCTTGCGTCGAAAGGTCCCTGTGTTGCTGAATGCTCATCTTTCTAGGGACGTTTTCTTTTTACCTTTGTTTTATTTTATTGCGTTTTAGTATAAATTTTTGTGATTATGAATTTCGTTTTAGGAGTACTGTAAATTAGACAAGTATGAAAGCATGATAATTACAAACAAGTTCTTGCGTTTAAGATAAAGGGAATTTGGGAAATGCATAAGCCTTGTGCGTCGATGCGTTTTACCAAAAGCACTTGAGTGCCCTTTTGCGTCAATTAGCCACCCATCACACTTGATGGGTGTGCGGCTCAATAAAGTTCCCTAGATCAGTGGGATTTCGTGTAAGCACTGATTTGTAATACCAAGTGTTGGGGAGAAGCAATGAGATTGAGGCCATGCTTTGGTAGAGGAAAAGCAGCCGAGAAGTAGCAGAGAATGAGAGCAAAAATTTTTGGAGAGCAAAATTTTGGCTGTGTTGGCCACGACTATGCATTGGTGAATGAAGAGGAAAGTTGAATTATTTGAGAAACAATGTGTTGTTGATTGAATCACGAAGGTTTATGAGCTGAAGTAGCTGCCCGCGTCGAAGGATAAGTGATCGTTGGCAGGGGAAGAAATATGCTTGAACCATGCGTTGAAGTCACTCTGCATCGAAGACAGAGCGGTCTTGACGCGATGAAGTTAGTGGTGTGAATGACTAAGTTGCATGCGTCGAAAGTTGCTTGAACCACGCGTTGAAGTCACTGCGTCGAAGACAGAGTGGTCTTGACACGACGAAGTTAGTAGTGTGAATGACTGAGTTGCATGCGTTGAAAGTAGGAGGCGTTGAGAGCACCATGCGCTGAGTGTGGTTAGTTGCTGAAGGCGTTGAAGGAGAATTTTGACATGAGTGCCTTGCGTCGAAGAGAGGACCCCGCGTCAGCCTGCGGGTGAGGGGTAAGTCAGCAACATAAATCGTGGTGCTTGTGAAGGTTAAATCGGTCGTATATATAGGTGAATAAATTAAATGTTTAATCATTTATAGACATTTTTTAGAGCTTAAGTCGGCTCCATTTTTCAGAGAGACCACAAGAGAAGGTAGAGGAAGGTGTTCTTGTAGATTTTGGGCGAAATTCTACTCGTCTTGGTGCTGAAAACAGAGCTGGAATTGAAGATTGATTCTTAGTCGCACAGACTGAATAGGGGTTGACGTTTGGAGTACAACGAATCGAGGAAGCTGAGTTTAGGGCTGAAATTTTAGGGTTAGTAAGCTAACTCAATTTTGAACAACTTTTATGAAGGATGTTTGAGTTGAAATGGATTAGAAACCTATAAATTTTCAGCTGGAAGTTACTGATAAGGAATTTCTGTGCTATCTGTAGTAGTGCGGAGAAATCTTTCAATATCTGACGAACGAGGACGAGTTAAGCTATGAAAATTTAAGGTAAGCTAGAAGACATATTTCTCTACAAGATTATAGAAGGAAAGAAATCTTAGTTTGGACTGGAAATGTGTTTTTAACAAGGATGAATCAGAGACACCAAAGTTGCAGCAGTCGGCTTTGTTAAGGAGAAGGTAAGACTCAAAACGTTGGTGTGGCAGAAGAAGTGAGTTCCACGCAAATTTTTCTTGAAATTAAGGTATAACAGAAGGGTAAGGAACAGCTTGTAGTAATAACTTTAGTGTTTAAGGCTTGAGAATAAACCAACGAAAGCCTAGCCGCATGATGAACTATAAACACTGTGCATATGATGAGTTGTATATGTTTAAGTGAATGGAAAAGAAGTATAACAAGGGAAAGTATTTATTTCAGGCCAAGAGGAGATAGGAAAGACATATCATCCACTCAAGGCCTAGAAAGAGTTGTGAGTGACACTTTTCTTACTTTAAAACAATTTTGTTGTACATGATAGTTCTGTTTTCCAATGGAATATGATTTTGTGATCAAATGATTTATGAAGCATACTTTATGTTCTTAAAGTTATTGAAAAGTATGTTTATGAAATGTTATTGATATAATAGTTGCCATGTGTTCTTATGAATGATTTGCATACGATTTGTTGTATAAAGTGTTGCTTCTTTAAAGGAAAAACGTTTAAGAGGGGGCTCAGTGCTGATGGACTTGAGAAGGCATGTGAGTTTCCCCGGGACCCAGTACTGAGGGACATGAGAAGGTACTTGGGCAACCCGCCACATTCCTATGTGCACATAGAGGTTATATGCTTGTGCGTTGAGTCTTGTTTCGCATCGAGCCTTATTCATTTTCGACGTTGGAGTGTTGAGTTTTGCTCCCCTTCAACTAAGGAGAAGTATTGCAACTAAACTATTTTCTTATGATTTGCTGAAAATCATGTATGATTTGATAAGGGCAACTGATTATGTTTTAACTAATGTATATGAAGTGATTTCATGTTTTAAACATGACGTTGAACTTAGTATTATTCCTGATGATTTTCGAACTAAAACAGTTTGTTAAATTAGTCACTCACTGAGCTGTTAGCTTATGTTTTCAAGTTTTCTTTCCCCTCTAGGAAGCAAGGACGTTCCTGGTGCTTTGCCTACTCCAACTCGCCCTGCTTAAGTTTCGAGTTTCCAGAAAATCGGACTTGTTTTGAAGTGTGGCTTGTATGTTAAACCTTATTTAGGTGGCATGTAGACCTAGATGTACATTTACAAGGGGTTGAACTATGGTCTGTATAAGGGCATGTGAATGAGTTGAAGATTTGAATTATCGGCTTGTATATAACTTCCTATGTGTTATATTTGAAATGTATTAAGGTGTGAAATGTATATTGTGGACAGTTCAGGATATTTAGTGAAGGAATGGATGGTATGCATCACAAGAGGGATGATGTATACTGTTCTCACATTTCCTTTCAGGTTATGTAGGTAAATTTTGGGAGGGGGTGTGACATTTCGGATATCGTGTATCTACATTTATTACCGACGGCTTAATTAGCCCTTTATAAACGCGATTTGATTTTCCACGTTCCATTTTCAAAACCCTTAATTTCTGAAGCCTTAAAGTGATTTGAGTTCTTTGCATCTTCGTCTATGTCTAGCCAATCAGACTCCCAAAACCAAGAACACTTTGCCCGCGACGTTTCCCTAATATCTTCTTATAGCATCCAGTTCTGGACCCCATCTTCTTCCTCATTTGACAGATTACCGAGACCTTCACCTCGAGCTCCATTTTTCTCTCCACCACTATTCCGACCTACCCGACCTGTGAGGCCTTTCGCTTCTCCGGTCAGCCCTAGACCTCCAGAACTCAGGCCACCATTTATCCTAACTTTCTCCCGTCACGAATCAGGGCTAGTGCCCAAAGACCGCCTGTAACCCCATTTTTTCGACCATTCTCTGACGACTGCGTGGAAGTCCTAAACATCCCACCCTTGAGTCGAATTGACCCAATACCTACTCCAAAACCCAAAAGCCGAGTCAAGTCGTGCATTTCGAAGCCCAGAATGAAGAATGTTAGGGAGTTTTCCGCCGCAAACTTCAATGTCGGAAACCAACGTCTAAGCGCGAAAAACTTCGAGGCGGAGCAACCAAGTCCAGGAATAGTTCGCGATAAAGCCGGCACGCTGTACGGAGGCAGTGAAGTGCACCGAAGGGATGAAATAGCTGTATTCAGCGACATTCTGGAAAGAATAGCTTAAGAGGAGAGAGAAGCAAAGGCAGCTGAAGAATTTGAAAAAGAGCTCCAAGAAGAAGAATAAGATAGGGAGCTGGCTGCGAAAATAAGTGCCCAAGAGGAGAAAGAGGGCAAGAAGAAGAAAAATAAGAAGAATGAACGCATCGGGGAGGATGTGGGAAAAGAGCAAGGTGTTAGCACCTTGAAGAAAAATGAGAGGAAAGAAGAACAAAGGAAGGAAAGAGAGGCGGACGCAAGCAGAAAAAGAATAGTGGATCAAATTTCTGCTAAGGCCAATGGTAAAGAAAAAGTGGCAGGTGCATCACTTGAGAAGAAGAAGGAGGAACCCAAGAAGAATGAGGAGCCTAAGAAAGAAGGAAGAAAAAGGGAGACGTATGGCACTCCCTGATTTATTGATGGAGGTGGGATTTTTCCCTCAAGAAGCCCCGTTGCCGCCATATATCACTAAAATCATCGACCACCACGGTTGGAGAAATTTCTATTCCAGCACCCCTTGGATCCAACTTGACTTAGTTCGCAGCTTTTATAATGGACGCATTCATGAAGAGGAGGATGTGGTGGTGGTTGAAGAAAATGAAGTCCCATTCAACCATGGGAAATAAACGCAATCTATAAGTTGAGGGACAACTTGGATGCAGAAGGAAACAAAATAATAGAATCAACTCCACCGAAGTTAATGGAAGACGCAGTCTAAGTATTGGCGAAGCCCCGGGCGAAATGGCACGTATCACCCACAAGCATTAAAACTTTGCCTGCTAATAGCCTACTGCCAGAGGCCAACCTGTGGGTATACTTAGTGAAGAAACGGTTGATCCCCATGATGCATGACAAAACAGTTTCAAGGGATCGGGTGATGGCAGCCTATTGCATTATGCGTGGCATCCCCCTTGATGTCAGACACATAATTGCGGGGCAGATAAGAGGGGTCTTCAACAAACCAAGAGGCCAACTCTTTTTCCCCTCACTTATCATGAATCTATGCGCCAATGCTGCCATCAGAGGGTAGACAGAAGTGTTAGACGTAGAGAAGATGATTGAAGTCAGTGAGGTAATCGCCCATAAGACTCTGTGTCAGTTGATGAGAGGATCGCAACATTTGCCAGAGCCTGCTAACGCCATCAAAAGACCTCATCAACCCACTCCGTCAGCTAAAGTGTCGCCTCCAAAGCTGCAAACGCAGAAGAAGGGGAAGCCATCTAAGCCGAAACGCAAACCATCACTTCAAGCTTCCCCAACCTCAAGCTCTTCACCCCCACTTCCAACAACGAAAAGAGAACCAACTCCACCTCCACCTCCTCCTCAGACACAACGCCCAAAGCCTTCTCCACCTCCTCCTAAAACGCATCCCCCAAAACGTTCCCAACCTCAGCTTTCCGCAAAACCCATCTCCCCAATCTCCTCAATAAGAGTTGATGACTCATACCACAGGGATTTTGGCGCAGCCACTGAGTTTGATGAAACTCCAACCACTTCTCGACCCTAACCAAACCCTCCCCACCCACAACCAACTTCTCAACCGCAAGAAGCCCAACTCAAACTTGATTTGGAAGCTGTGCAAGCATACCTGCACCAATCGATATTGCGTCTAGTGATGTATTCCATGAACATGCTTGCACGCCGATAAACGAAGTAGTTTCATTTCACACTTAACTATATCCACCAACTGTTCTCGTTTAGACCGAAAGTCCCACCTGCTAACATTCCAGAGCGCCTACAGCATCCACTTGTTCTCCCAGTGCCGCAGCATCCTCCAACTGAGCCGTAACGCAACCCTGATGAAGACGAGCCGGATAATTAGCCTTAAAGGTGTTAGACTTTTGTTACTTCTTGTATAATTTTTGTATTCTTTATTCATGTATACACTTAACAATTTTTCTTTCTCAATAACAATTGTATGCGTTCATGAGAAGTAATAATAGAAGCATACTTTTGTACTACACTGCGTCTCTATTCTACTCTCTGCGTTTTTCCTTACTTTTATGCTTTCATAAGTACTTTAATTCTCCTGCTTGTTTATCTTTGCGTTGACAAATTAGTCACTACGATGATAATTATGCTTCCACTTCTTAGACACTCAAAGTTAGATAACTTTCCATGCGTCTTCATACTATTCGTTAGGAATGCAAACCTACTTTGAGTGTGTGCAAGCTGACAATTCAAACCTCTTTTACGAACTTTTTCAACATAATCTTTTTTTTATAATTTTAAGCAATGAGAACCTTGCTGCTCTCAAGTTTGGGGGTGGTAAAGGTTTGAACTGTCAAAGATTAAAATATGAAGAATTGATTTCAGTCATTTCTATATTAAAAAAAATAATAATAAAAAATATATAAATAAAAATTCATGAAACGCAAAACTTCGCTGGCAAAATTAATATATTCATCTTGTTAAGAGTTTAGCTGAGACTGACACCTGCTCATAGTTGGTTGCCTCCATGCACCCCATAGTTGGTATGTCAAAATGAAGGTGGATAATAGTAATCAGCGACGCATAGACAAAATAAAATAACAAACTCCAATGTCTAGTGAGGAAACCGAACTTAGATAAGAGTTTATTTGAGAAGGGCACTTACTCGTAGTTAGCTGCCTCCATGCACCCCATCGTTGGTGTGTCAGAATGAAACTGAGTAACCCTACTTGGTGCATGGTTACTTAACTTATAAACAATAAAACAAATGAAAGAAAAATGAACTTTATATATTCATCTTTCAGACTCATAGTTAAAAGAAGAAACAAAATTTTTGTGAACAATGAGTAAAGACGATTGAAAAGAAAGCTTGATGCACGCAAACTAGACCCGTTTTGAAGAAAAGAATGTAGAAGTAGAAAAGTAATGTAACTAACGGGTAGTTGATTAAGTATAGCATTCTGAGAAGCTAGTCATTGTGTTGAAAATTTTTTTGGGTTGATTAATGTTTCTTAGATAGAAATTATGCTTGAGGACAAGCATTTCTCTAAGTTTGGGGGTGTGATAACTTGTAGAAATACAAGTTATTATTGCCTTTATCTTAAAAAAAAAAATAGAGTTTACTAGATTGTTATGCGGTAGTATTAGTTAATTTCTATTGATAAATCTCTCTATGCATTTTACTCTTGTGAAGTGATAAAGATAATTGTTTTGATATGTTTATGAGCCTAAAACGCGTGCTTTAGTGCAGAAATGCAGAAAACCTCAAGATGCGTCGTACATGTGAAACGCAAGGCAGCAAAAAATCAGGTCAGAATCTTGAGAGATTGTCGGAAAATGACATGCATGATCTGCATCTAAAGTGGTGGATCTAAATTGAACCTAGAATTTCTCAATTAGGCTAGATAGACGTAAGACATCAATTGTGCCTCCAATCACGCAGATTTGTCGCTGATTACGAACGTAGCCTCTATAAAAGGGCAAACCTGCAAGCTAAAAAAGGTTGTCGTTGATTCTCGAAAGAATTCCTAAGTGACAGCAGAATTCCTTCCAGACGATAACCGGAGACGAATAGCTCGAGAGAGAAGAGTCTTCCATCCGCCTGACCACTTCACAGCAGATCTCACACTTCCATTCCGGCGACTCAAGACATTGAAACGCCTTTCTGCTTTCTATATTTTTTTCCAGCTTTGATTTTAGATTTGTTATCAAGACATTGAACTGTCTAAGATTGTGTTTCGTTCATTAATCTACCATTCTTCCATGTCTATCCATTTCTCTACACTTTCCGTTTATTACTTTGAATCTATGAGTAACTAATCTTTCAAGGGTCATAAGTTGCGTTAGCATCTAAAAAAGAATCATAGTGTAACTATTTCATCTTGTCAATTGTAATCTTAATCTGATGCTTATGTCCATTTAGCTAATTAATATAAGTAGTAACAATTAGACTGCTCGAGGGGGTATGTAACACCCTACTATTTAAATCTATGAGCTTAAGAGCTTATGAAAAAAAGTAAGATGAGTTTATAAAGATTACATAGTTTCATGTAGACTTAACACCTCATAAGGAAAATGTGTCGGATTGCATGTCAAATATGTCATGCAGCATGACAGGTGGCAAACAAATGGCAAATAGAGAAGAGAAGTTAGATGACAAGCTAAAGAAGGTAAGTAAAGAGTGGCCGAGAGCCTTAAGACATGAGTTATCATATTGTGAAGGTATCCTACGCATTTGTAAAGGCTACTATACGTTGGTGAGGGTGTGTCATGCGTTTGTGAAGGCTGCTATGAATTGGTGAGGGTGTGCCATGCGTTTGTGGAAGCTATTATGCGTTGGTGAGCTGAAGTATGCGTTGGCTAGCTCATTTTTAAAGAAAAGGATAAGTCGAAGACCTATATAAGTGAGTAATCTGAGAGTTTAACCATTTTAAAACACGTTCAAAAGCTCAAATTGGTCCTATTTTACAGCTGAGGGACGAAGAGAGGGAAAAGTTGTGGAGAATTCAGATCGTTTTCGTGGTGAAACGAAAGCTGGAACAGTGGGTCAGACTGCTGTCGCACAATCCGAGCGTGGTCTGGTGTTTGGAAAAGAACAAGCTGAAGAGAATGAATTTGGGGCTGAAATTTTAAGGTCAGTAAGTTAACCCAATTCTTAACAACTTTCATGAAGGTTGAGAAATATGTAAACTTTTAGGTGGAAGTTACTGATACAGAATTGCTCTGCGATCTAGAGTAGCACGAGATAATCTTGGAATATCTGATGAACGAGGACGAGTTAAGCCTTGAAAATTTAAGGTAAGCTAGAAAACATATTTCTCTACACGTTTGTAGAAGGAAAGAAGTTCTAGATTTGACTGGAAATGTGACTTTTAATAGATAGAAGTGAGAACAAAAAGGAAAGGAAGAAACTGTGCTGTCGGGTGTCGCTAAGACTGCGGTGTTGCTGAGATTTGGAGAGAGAGTAGCGAGACAAGTCTCACTGGTGCCGCAGAAGAGCTATGCATCTCACAAATCTCGCTGGCTCTCTCTAGGTCTCGCTGCTCAGTGAATCTCGCTGGTCTCGCTCACCATAGGGTCACTAGTGTCTTGTGCCTGAAGTTGAATCTTGCTGCTAGTCTCGCTAGTAAGGTGAAATCTTGCTGGTAATCTCGCTAGTGATTTGGAATCTCGCTTATTATGATTATTTTGGAAAAAAGAAGAGTCTCGGTGATAAAGTATGATTAGAGTTTAATTATGCACACTTAATGATCATGGAAAGGAAGTTTAAGGGAAGCTTAACAAGAGAAATGTATATTTACAGGCCAAGAAGAGCTCGAAAAAGCATATAATCCGCTCAGGGCGAAAGGAAGAGTGGTGAGTGATGTTCTATTTCAAAGTGTTTAATTCTAGTATTGTTCTTGCTAACCCATGTTTGAAACATGTTCATATGATACATTTCCATGAGGTTTATATGCATGCTAAGGGTTATATAATGAGAAGTATCTAAGGTATACTAGTTGTACTACGAATCTGAGTAAAGCAAGTGAAGTATGATCACTGGAAGTAACTAAGAATGTGAAAAACGATGTGGTTCACGACGATAAGAGTAATGGAAGCATGTGAGCATACGAATAGTGTCGTGGTGTATGAGATATTACAAACTCATGATCTTATGCTATGTTATATTCTTAATGAATGGATATCCGGGTACATGCTTATCTTCATGTTATTATTGCTTAAATTGTCATGAATTGTTTTACATTGAGTCATTATTAAAGCATATCTGTTATAATGTGATTCACGGAACCCAATGTTGAGGGACGATGTGAAAGCATGTGGGCAAACCTATGATGAATAAAACCCAATGCCGAGGGAATATGCAAAGGCATATGGGAAACTTGAGATATGGGAACTTAGTGTCGAGGGTTGCACGAAGGCACTTGAGTATTTGAATATAAAGTACCGAGGGATTGAAAGAAGGTGCTTGTGCAATTCACAGCTTAGTAAGTACCGAGGGATTGAAAGAAGGTACTTGAGCAATTCAAAACTTAGTATGTACCGAGGGATTGAAAGAAGGTATTTGTGCAATTCAAAGTTTAGTACGAATGATGACGCTAAGGGTGGAGGGTATTCCACTCAGCTAGGGCATACGACGTTGGGTGCGTTGAGATTTCTCCGCCTCAACTAGGGTTACTGTGACATTGAGCAGCGTATAGCTTCACTCCGCCTCAACTAGGAAAGGAAATAATTGTGTGATATCTCTTTTATGAAAAATGGTTGTGTTGAATCATATTTTATATATACATGTGTTAGATTTAGTGATGTTCTATTGTAGTACCAGGAAGTATGTCAGGGTACGATTTATATTAGTCACTCACTGAGCATTAGGCTCACGTTTTCTTGTTTACTTGTTTTGTTTCAGGTAGTGAGCGAGTTTGGGATGCTTAGCCTACAGAAAATCCTCGTCTAGGGCCTATTTCGGAGAGTTCGTATAATTGTTTATCAGGTTATGTTCAAAGATATAAGAATTGTTAATGAATGTTTTAGGGGTATTGGTGTATATTATTTCACACTCACTTCCGGGTTAGGAGGGAATTCGGGAGGGGGTGTGACAGGGTAAATAATTGTGGAACTCAATTAACAAGGCTAAGAAGTGTTACATAGACATAGGAATAACCTTAGCACTTAATATTCTCCTATGCGTTATAAACATATAACGCATAGCGCTGACAACCGAGAGAAGTGTCGCAAGTATAAATAGACTTTCACTATGCGTTTCTGATGTTAAAAGCTAACCAACCCGAACATTGTTTTTATCCATTCATTTAATCCACTTAGTTGAACCTGCTGTGTCACATACCATCTACCACTTTTTAATCTAGTGTACATGTTATTGCTTTCTTTAGTTAGACGCATCCTTTATTAGATATTTTTGGTTATCACTCCAACTCAATTAATCCAACGAATTTTAGACTCAGNCATCATGACTCCTACGTTCCGACTTCCAAAGGCGATCCTAAGGGAAGAAGAATGAAAGGGATAAGGCTGCAAGAAGAACCTAGAGAGGAAGCTCCACCGAAAGAAGAAGAGGAAATAAGACTCGAGTTTCTGGAAATCTTTCAAGAGGGAGTTCCATAGCGAAAACGGAGAGAGGAAAATTCAGAAAAAGAGAAAAAAAAGAAGAAGATTGAATGGATTCTCCCGAACCTGCCTACGCCGCCGTCGCCGGAACCATTTATGATGGCCGCGTCTAGGTGGATTGTGGTGCTACCATTCCTTTAGGATACCTTTCGGCTTCAGTCAAAACTCTTCCCCCTTCGTTTTTATAGATATTCAGGTTTGTACGGTAACTCCACTTTGAGTATGGAATTCACTTTGTTGGTTGAGTGGAGTTACGGTAGACAAATCTATAAAGGAAGGACAATCGATCGCACTTGGCGCAGAACCACTTAACGGTGGTTCTTTACTCCCTCAAGACTTGCTTCTGATTTTTTCTTTCATCCTTCATCCATCCCTTTTTATATCAATAGGGAGCTACGAGCAAGGCAGCTCTGCTCCAGAAAGACAAGAAACCAGCAGGTCCTTTTTCGCTTGATCGCTCACTCATGAGCAAAGCCGCCTTTTGCCGCCCCTCATGCAGCATATGAGTGGATCTTCACTAAAAGCCGGCTCTATTAGCGGATGGGTAAGGCCCCTCACTCTGACATGAGAACAAAGAAAGCCACACGAGATCCTTGTAGCTTTGCTTGCCGCCCTTCGGTGGTATAGTAGTCTCGATAGCAAAGCCGCCTTTGGCCCTTCGCTTAGTAAGCCCCTCTTCAAGCCTCTATAGAATTCTGCTCGCCCCAGTCGAACGTAGCGTTGACAAAGGAGAACAGCCCCCCCTGTTGTTGATAGATAGAGAACTTACCGCCCCGCCCTTTATAGTCGCAATTGTTGTCATGGAAAAAGAGTTTGTTTCTGTCAAAGAAGCATGCTTAACACAGCCTATAGCGTAAAGGCATTCGATCTGCGTCTAAACTAAATTAGGGGTAAGGGCCCATACTCTCTCTTCTGTAGATACGCCATCCCTTCCGGCTATGGTATGGGGGAAGGGAAGTGAGATCGTTTAGATCCGCATCCACGCTCCTTTCCTCACTCCACTAGGGACTGCCTTTGTTTGGCTCAAGCTATCAATAGCAATAGTGAAACTCGTCCTTCATTAGCTTACGTGGGAATGGAAGAACTTCCCCACCTCACTACTAAATCGTAGCTTTCTACCTTTTGATTCTGGTAATTTTGTCTCCATGATACAAGACTCGTGCCACCCGTCTCCATCCACAATCCCAGCATCACAATTCCATTTTTGTCTAAATTACTGAGTAAGCGGGCTTCTAGATGTGGTATTTCCTCTGTTAGAGATGTTCCAGAAATGTCTGCGATCGAGTAAATAGCTCGACAAATGAATGGATCAGATCGAATTGGGAAATGAAGCGCGGCGATGGAATCTGGGACGGAGGACTCATAGTATTTCTCTAGATCTGGCAAAAGCGAAAGACCTACTAACGTAATTTGAATGAGGGCGGACTTGACGGCTGAGCCCCTATGGTTGCGAGCTGGAGCCGAACTTGGCCAGCTCAAGATTCATCTTCTTATCTGTAGGCATAGCTTTCTAGGTCTGTTTCCAAACTAGCCCTTGTTCAAGGGGCAAGGTTGAGATCTCTGTGGAATAGCGCTCAATTAGCTTAGTAATTACTAAAGACAGGCTAAGGTAATTACTAAGCTAATCTTTCCTTTCTTAAGTAGACTTGATTAACTAAACTCTTTTTCTCTTTCTTCGTCTCGTTTCAATAGACTGTAAAATGCGGGATTTGCCTTTTCTATTGATTCCTACGGATTGGATCAAAAACAATTCTTGAATGAGGTATTCAACTCCAGGGATGAATCGAAAAAGAAATATTTATTGGTTCTACCTCCTATTTTTTATGAAGAGAATGTATCTTTTTATCAAAGGATCAGAAAAAAATGGGTCTGGACCTCCCCCGGGAATGATTTGGAAGATCCAAAACAAAAAATAGCTGAACATCTAGGGGTAAAGCACTGTTTTGATGCGGGCCGCGAGAGCGGTACCAAATCGAGGCAAATTCTGAATACTAGATATGATCTCAAAATAACAGGGGTCAAGGTCAGCCAGTGAGACGATGGGGGATAAGCTTCATCGAATTTTGATCTATTTATCACATGGATGTGTATCAATAAATAATGTGTTAATCTCAATTAGATAGTCAATTTTTTTTTTTTTTTTTTGAATTCAAATGACATTGGTTATTTACTCTTTTCTTTATTTCTTTTCTTTTTACTATGCGGTTCCCCGGGCTTTCCCCCTTCTCGACCAGACAAAGGAGATATGAATTATATTCAGGCGGGCCAAGCCCTTACCCTGTGTTCTCTCCAGGTCGGGTCGGAGGCGAAGACTGGCAAAGTTCATCATTCAGTGGTGGGGTGTTCATAGAAAAGAAGGCATCGCCAAACGAGTGGAAGATTTGGGAAACCGCAATGGAATCTCGTGACCCGAGTGTAGGGCGATTCCGCTACCACATCCCGGCAAAATCTTACCCGATTCTTGCCACTCTCGCACAAACTTTAGTTTGTTTCTTACCTAACCGGTGACGTGTGAGAGGGGGGAGCCTAAATACCGTGTCCCCATACTGGTGCGGACCGTTCTTGCCTTTGGTAATATCTGGTTGCCAGTCTGCTTCACATGGGTCCCCCTTTTTTTTTCATACTTATGTTATTCGACTTTTGCCGGAGAAAGATATTATGATCTTAGTGATGCTTGCGGTGAGTATAATAATAAATACTCGTGATGAGTCCCCCTTAACTACACTATGCCTTTCTGTTTCCGTTTTGTTTAGTGTCATTTTGTTGTTTGCTCTCTCACGCTAATACTGAATCCTTTTTCTTGCTGTTATCCACTCCTATAAAATGCTAAACAAGTCAGGCCATCCTCTTTATCCTCATTGGACTTAAGGACATCGATAAGCTAAACCAATTAGGCAGTAGATTCGATCGAGACTACATACGCCTAGCTACCTTCCTTAAAGAGAAAGAATCCATTGAACTATCCATGTGGCTGAGAACCCTCACAGCCCAGGCACAACAACGCAATTATCAGGGGTGCGCTCTACCACTGAGCTAATAGCCCGTCGTGCGGGCCTCTCGCTGGGGGCCCGCTATGCCAAAAGCGGCATAATCTTCTTCTATCCGAAGAAATGATTCATCGAAATAATAAGTCACCATCGATATCGACACATATGAGATTGCCAAATGTTCGGGAGGAGCAATTACTTAGAAGTACATTTTGTGCAACATCCCTTCCTATCTGATAGAAAAGGATCCCATGATCCTGAACCAATCTTACCTGGGATCGCAAATTCCAAGTTTGTCTATGAAGAGCATAACTGAAAAAGATATATGAGTTAATATATGCTCTAAATAAATATGTAAAAAAAAAAATAAGAAATCTTTTGTTTACTCAATTAAAAAACCGCGAATCCAATATATACTTCGCCTTTCTTGTGTTAAAACTTTGGCTTGTAAACACAAAAGTACTGTACGTGCGGTAAAGAAATATCATTCTCGTCTGATAAAGATGACTTAAGATAATCCTTTGCATTTATACCATCAGATTTCATTAAAATCTTAATTATGTTTGGAACAGTCAGGAACATAGATTGTTCATCGAATGTCATTGTCAGATCCTCTATCTCAATTTGCATTAATTCTAATTCATCATCATTTAATGGGAATCTTTCCTTAGCATTATTCAATATATCAAACACTTTCTCCTTATACTGAATAGACTTACTCAATTTGATCTCCTTATATATGGTTTCATAACAATCAAAAAAATTACCCCAAAATCAAACTAATTCATGGAATGTTTCCTGCTGCATTTGTTTTTCTTTCATTAAGAAATGAGTAACCCACTCCTTGTTATAGAATTTCAGGAAGATAGATATTTGCAGGCCTCATCGCTTAAGATTCTAGATAAACAGAATCCGTTAGTTCAGGGGAAAGAGATTCTGTTGGTTAGGCGTCTGCGTCTCTATCTTCGGATCTTTCTTCATACGTTGGAACTACATCCTCTGCCTTCCAGCACAAATTCTTAAGCTTGCAGTGAAAAATTTTGACACAAATCATTGTAGAGTGAGTATTACACCAAGAATTCATTGACAAACGGATTTTCTAGTTGGCTTTGTTGCCACCTTGTTTGTGTACTGGAACTGCTACCACTTCCTTAGAACAGCACTAACTTACCGCTCTCTACTATAAGAAAATCCAATAGCTCCGTTCCTTAGAGAGAGTTGTCTCGCGCCCCTAGGTATTCTCTACCTACCCACCTGTGTCGGTTTCGGGTACAGATACCCTTTTGTTGAAGGTCGTTCGAGCTTTTCCTTATTGAAAAGAAAGAAGTTCTTTTTTTAAGTTTAAGATTAACATAAAAATGATAAAGTTATATCAGTAAAACAGAAGAAGGTATTTCGATTCTTTTGTTTGTTGCTGAGGTGACACCCAGATTTGGTAGTTGGTCTGGCCCTGAACCTACGTGCCTATGACTTCGTTTCTTAGGAAATCCGTGCAGCGGAAGATCCTGAATTTGAGAGTAAGTATGATGGTATTGGGTTATGCAGCTCTTTTATGTGGATCATTATTTTCAGTAGCTCACAACACCTTTTAAAGGATTACGTGGTACGATTAGATCGAATAAGCCCTTGTGTTCGACCTCGGACTCACCGAGTAAACCTATTTCTTTGCTTATACTTGGGTTAAGAATAGGAAGACTTGATAGATAATATTTCTTAATATTAAGTACGTTAAACAGAACACCATTTGGCCTTGAATGATTATAACAATAGTGATATGTTTGCATGTTTCTATTTAAGCTCTTAAATGCTATTCTCTGAGACATGAGTTGATTGCACACTTCTTCATCTAAACTCCCTCTATTTGATTCTATTCTTTGCTCGGGACTAGCAAATCTCTAAGTTTGGGATGGTGAAAAGCGCTTGAAAAGTGCTTTCTATTCTCTCAAATTAAGGCAGTTTATATTAGATTTCACTTGTTTGCTAGTGGTTTTTATGTCAAAAAAAAAAAAAGAAAATTAGAAGTGAAAGCAAAAAGATCAAAACCAAGCCAGAATTCAGTGGAAAAGTGAAGAAAATGCCAAATTTGCCAAAAACAGGGCAGCGCCATGGCGCCGGTATGTGGCTGCTGCAGCGCTTTTCCTCGAGAGCAGACATCATCTTAGCGCAGTGCCACTGCCGCGATGTTGCCGCATGACAACCGAGGGTGGTTTTCCATGACGGTAAGCATCTCGACGCCATCCAGTAGTGCATCGGTGCCAACTTTCCATATCGGTCAGAGCTTTCCTAATTTGAAGATTTTGTATTTTTAGAAAGAATTTTGGGCGGCCAACTCTATAAATTGGAGGGTTTCCAAAAACCCTAGACATCAAGAAATCAGAGAAAAACACACCAAAAGTGTCTCAAAGAGTGAGTTGGTTGCAAGGAAGAGAGAAAAGTTCGAGAGAGAGTTTGGTGTCGTTCGAGTTTCCGACGTGAAGACCGAAGGACATCCTGGCGGTTCTTCCTCAATCAAGGGCTTCTTCCTAGTATAGTTTTCCTTTCTTTACACTCTTTCTATGCTTAATTTGTTTATGAACATGTTGCTTGAAACTATGAGTAGCTAAACTCTTTAGTTTTAGGTTATTGATGAATTGTTTATGAAGTTAGGTAGATATTTTAGAATATTCATTGTTAATGTTCTTAACTCTTGTTGATTGGCCATCCTTTAATGTTAGGTTAGATGTATGGTTGAGAGATTGTATGTCTAACTAGATCTATAATAATGAATTGTTTACATGGCATTAAGAATAGTCCTTAGCAACTTGTATTCATTTTAAGAGATTAGTAACCAATTGAATTGCATGAGAAAATGTTGTTTTTGAGAGAAAATAACTTGGAATTAAGTTTCTAGACGTAAGCATATGAATTACAATAAAATCCATGAACCTTAGAATATTGCATGATTGATTAAACAAGGATTCTTTACCCTAGAACTCTCTTTGACTCTTTTGTTTCTTATTTTATTGCTTTCTAATGCACACTTTGAGTGTTAACCGCAAGTGTACAGGTCAAGTTATAATATCAAACGGTGAAGTTCGAATATTGTTCCACTGAAGATCCAATTGTGAAGGTTTAAGTTACTTAGCTATTCTAGAGTTGAATCAATTTTATTTGAGGATTGGAATTGAATTTGTGAATTATGGAAAATATAAACCAAATAAAGTAAGTAATAAAGTGAGAAACACAAGAGTCAAAGAGAGTTCTAGGGTAATGAATCCTTGTTTACTTCATCATGCAATATTATAGATTTCATAGATTTTATTGTAATCCATATGCCTAAGTTTAGAAACTTAATTCCAATTTATTTTCTCTAAAAAACTACCCTTTCTCATGCAACTCGATTGATTACTAATCTCTTGAAACCAATACAAATTACATGGCATTAAGAATATTCTTTAGCAACTTTTATTGTCAACCTAACTACTCTCATGATACATTAACAACAATTCATTGTTAGAGATTAAGTTAAACATACAATCTCTCAATCATACATTTAACCTAACATGTGAAGATGCCCAATCCACAAGAATTAAACACAATAACAATGAAAAGCATAATCATTCCAACAAAACCATGAAAGTCTACTCTATCAACATGAATTCACAAACAATTCATCAAAACCCTAAAACTAAAGAGTTTAACCACTCATAGCTTGAAGCAACATGTTTAAACAAAATAAACAAAGAAAGAGTGTAAAGAAAGGGAAACTCTACTGAAAAGAGGCTCTTGATTGAGGTAGCACCGTCACGATATCCTTGGCTCTCACGTTGGAATTTGAATGGCACCACGACTATCTCGAACTCTTTTCCTCTTCCTTAGAACTAACTCACTCTTTGAACTCTCTTATGAACTTTCACTCAATTCTCTCCTTCTTGTGACTCTTTTGGTTTGTAATTTCGTGCTCTAAATGATTATTAGGGCTGCTGGAAACCCCCAAATTTATAAAGTATTTTGCCCAAGGAAACTGGCGCTGCGGTGCTGGTCTATAGCATCGCGATGCTGCCATTTAAGGAAAGAGATCGCCGCAGCGCTGGTCCATAGCACCGCGGCGCCATGACTGTGTTTCGCATCCTTGCTCTCGGGTTTTAGCATAGCGGTGCTGCCCCAATTGTGGCAACTTTAAGTTTTTCTTCTTGTTTTCATCGTATTCTTGCCCGGTTGTGGCCTTTTCTTCTAATTTTTCTCATTTAACCTGAAAACCACTAGCAAACAAGTGAAATCTAATATAAACTCCCTTAACTTGAGAGGATAGAAAGCACTTTTCAAGTGCTTATCACCACCCCAAACTTAGAGATTTGCTAGTCCCGAGCAAAGAATAAAATCAAATAATAAGGAGTTTAGATGAAGAAGTGTGCAATTGACTTATGTCTCAGAGAATAGCACTTAGGGCGTAAGTAGAAACATGCAAGCATATCTATATTGTTATAATCATTCAAGGCCAAATCTTGCTATCTCCCATGTGTGTGTGTGCAGCCTCCTTCAATTTAAATTACTAGAACTCAAATTAGGACTTAAGAGAGTTTCTTAGTTTTTCCCCTACTCTAGCTCATGCACCAATCTTAAAGCTTTCATACATTTCAAGTGAGTAATATGTCCACTAAGGTGCATTTCAATCATATTATTTTTCATAGGCCCTAAACTTGCATTCTTTTACCTAGGGGCACTAACTTTCATACATTCACTGTAGGGACTCTTCCTAGTCAATTCCCAGGTGTACTTACTGATCACAGCAAAGGAAACTCTTTTTGCTCCCATCCATGCATACTTATTACAAGTTTAACATTTAAAAAGATAGACAAATAAAGCTCATACATTTTGTGTAAACTTTCTCTTTTCTCAAGGCATGTATACTCTTTTCTTTTTCCTTAATCTAAGATTACAAACCATCATGCATTTTGACTCTCTAACCAATGGGTCTTTCGGAGTGACAACCAAATACACCCAACTTCATCCTGTTTTCAGTTAAAGATCTGAATTAAAGTGGTTATGTGCTCAAGAATATGAGAGATTTTAAGAGGGACTTAAATGAATTTAACTCAAGATAGTGCTATTCTACTTCCACAATAAGTCATCTATTATGCAAATTTGAATCTCATCATGGGCAATCAACATCAAGGCACACAACAACATTCCCATTAACTTTGAAAGCTCCAAAATTTTCAAAATTTTCCAAAATTAACATGCATATGATCATTGAAACCTTCACTAACATGGCAGGATAAGAAAACACATAAAAGTACGAGAGACACCTCCCACCCCAAACTTAGAATCATGCGTTGTCCCTAATGCATAAGAGCATGTGATAACTCATAGAAATAGAAGTTATTATTGTCTTTCTCTTAGAAAAATAGAGTTTAAATAGAAAATCATGCGGTAGATTAAGTTAAATTCTATTGATAAATCTTCCTATGCGTTTTACTTTTGTAAATTGATGAAGATAATTGTTTTGAAGCTTTTTGAGCCTAAAACGCATGCTTTAACGCAGAAACGCGAGCAACACATGGATGCATTGGCAAGCCTATAACGCATGTGGATGCATGGGGAACAAATGGATGCGTTGGCATACTTGAACGCATGAACCCAAGTTATCCATGGACGCATATCAACCAGAAACGCAAGGCAGCGGAGAATCAGATAAGAATCTTGAGTGATTGTCTGGAGATTGATATGCTTGATATGGGGCGAGAGTGGTGGATCCAAATTAAACCGAAAATCACTTGATTAGGCGAGATGGATGCAAGGCAAAAATTTAGCCTCTAATCATGCAGATTTGCCAACGATTGCAACGCAACATCTATAAAGAAGGAGACCAGAAGGCTAAAATGTCGTTGAACCTCTCGAAAGAATTCCTAAGTGACAACAGAGTTCTCTCCAGATGACAACCGGAGACAAATAGCTCAAAAGAGAAGAGTCTTCCCTCCGCCTAACCACTTCATAGCAGAACTCACGCTACCATCCCGGCAAGCTCAAGACATTGAGAAGCCACTCCATGCTTTCTATCTTTTTCTTACTTATGTTTTAGTTTATTAGCAAGACATTGTATTTTCTAAAACATTTATTCCGTTCATCAATCTATACATCTTCCATGGCTATTTATTTCTTATTACTTTCCATTTGCTATTTATCATCCATGAGTGACTGGTCACGGGTTGCGTTATCATCTAAACAAGAACCATAGAAGACTATACCATCTTGTCAATTGTACTTTTAATCTAATACTTATGTCCATCTAGCTAATCGATATAAGTAGTAATAATCAGACTGCTTGAGAGAGTAAGTGATTGTGGAACTCAATTGACAAGGCTAAGAAGTGTTACCTAGACATAAGAATAACCTTGGCACTTAACACTCTCCTCTACGTTATAGACATATAACGTATAGTGGCTGAAAATCGTGAGAAGAGTCGTTGGTATGAAATAGACCTCACTATGCGTTTTTGAATTTAGATGATGACCAACCCAAGCCTTGTTTTTACCATTCATATAATTCAATCAGCTGACTTTGCTATGTCACATACCTCTCCCTCCAACCACCTTAGGATAGTTTTTACTGCTTTGTAGTTAGTCAAACGCATCACCTATCTTTACTTTTCTTTAAACGCATGACTCAAATAATCCAACTAATTATAGAATCTGCATAGTCCCTGTGTTCGACCTTGGACTCACCGAGAAAACCTCATTCTTTGCTTATACTCTGGTAAAGAATAGGAAAACTTGATAGATTAGTAACGCATATTATTAAGCATGTTGAACGCATAACGAGTTTAATAAAAATTCATAATAAAGAAATGCAACAGCATTTAACAAAGAAAGAACAAGCTTGGGAGCAAGTGGGAAGCCACCAAACAGGCTTAGTGTAAGGAGTACTTTGTGTGATAAACCATGATCCTGAGAGATAAAGCCTATGAGTGACTCAAAGATTTATTGAAAATAAAATAAAAAGAAAAGTAAAGAAAGCAATAAAACTGGGTTGCCTCTTAATAACCGCTTGGTTTAACGTCTTCTAGCTAGACGGGGCTCACGAATCATGGTGGATCCCAAGGTGGTTTCTTCCTTTCATGCTTTGGATCACCTACAACTTTTAGTATTCACCCACTGTTGTCGGATTTTGTATGTGTGTAAATTGTCCTAACGCAAAGTGTTAAATGATGTCTTTATGCGTTCAACATGTCATGCTTTGAACATGCTATGCGTCTTACTACTATGCGTTGGTGATCTGTCAAGTTTCCCTATCCTTTACTCAAGTATAATCAAAGGAGTAGGTTTTCTCGGTGAGTCCGAGGTCGAACACAGGGATTATGTTGATTCAATATTTATGTGAACTACATGCGTTGCAGTGGTAACCAATAAATAATGGGGAGAGTGTTTGTTTCTGATCTAAAGAAAGCGATAATATGTACACTAGACTAAATGTGGAAGATGGAAAGGCATGCAACACAGCAAGTTCAGCTAAAGATGTGTGTGAATGGATAAAGAAAGGGTTTGGGTTGATTAACATCTAACATCGGAAACGCACAGTAGTATTCTATTCATACTTGCGACTCTTCTCCCGGTTGTCAGCCGCTATGCGTTATATGTCTATAATGCATAGGAGAGTGTTAAGAACCAAGGTTATCCCCATAGACAGGCAATACTACTTGGCCCTTGTCAATTGAGTTCCACAATCACTTACACTCTCGAGCTGTTTGATTATTACTACTTATATCGATTTGTCAGATGGACATAAGCATCAGATTAAGCTCGCAATTGACAAGATAAAATAGTTACACTGTGGTTCCTAGTTAGATGCTAACGCAACCCTAGACCCTAGAGTGATTAGTTACTCATGGTTTGAAAGTAAAAAGCGGAAAGTTTAGAGAAATGAGTAGACATGGAAGATAATTATATTGATGAAACGAAATACAACTTTAGATGAGCTCAATGTCTTGACACAAATCTAAAATGAAGATAGAACAATAAGAAAGAAAGCAGGTAAAGGCGTCGAAGGAGTATAGTAAGTTTCTCTTCTGTCAGAAGCTTTTAACAGTATATGAGTGAAGGGAACAACCCGACATTTGATATTGACCCAGAGATTGAAAGGACCTTCAGAAGAAGGATAAGACAGAATAAACAAAGAAGGAACAATCGAGCTACAAAAGAAAATATGGACGCATAACACAATCAGCATCAGGTTCCTCAGGGTGGGGTTAGGCAAAACGTAGATGCACAAGTGCATGCAGACAAAGAGATAAATCCAATTCTCTTGGCACATGATAGAAACCGCCCAATGATGGAGTATGCGTCGTTGAACCTGTACAATTTTGCACCAAGAATTTTACAACCAACCTTTGAAGGTAATGGAAGGTTTGAAATGAAGCCAGTGATGTTGCAGATGTTGCAACCTGTAAGCCCCGTACTTGTTATTAAAAGAAAGTAAGTAAAAAGAAATTATGGGGCAAGTAAGTAAAGAAAATTTGCTAAGTTGGGGGGGAGAGTGAAAATGGTTAAGTGTTGGCCATATGCGTTAATAGAGGTATGCGTTGAGGCTACTATGTGATAGAAGTTGGCATCCCTATGCGTTGAGATGGCCTATGCGTTGAAGAATGGTATGCGTAGGACATAGAGAAGTGGCCGAGAGGGCCATGCGGTAATCAGCTATCCAGCGTGAAACAATCAATGGCATAGTAACTGGAGACTATGCATTGCCGAAGCCATACGTGGAAGGTGGCGCTGGCTAATTCTAGAAGGAGGATGAAGTTAGAGCTGGTAAGTCGGTGATTTATATGGACATATAAAGGAGTGCATCGAATAATTAGGCCTTTTAGATACATTTTTGAACTCAGATTAACTCTATTTCGCAGACGAACAACAAGGAGAGGTAGAAGAAAGTACTTGAATGGAATTTGAGTAGAAATCAGATCAGTTTCGTGATGATTTTGAAGCTGGAACCAGAAGCTTGATTGTTGCTGATAAATTTGAACACCAATTGGTGTTTGATGGAGAGTGAACCGAGGGCGTTGAAACAAGAACTGAAATTTTAAGGTAAGTAAGTTGAATCAATTCTTAGAAACTTCCATGAAGGATGTGTAAGCTAAAATCGAGCGAAAATGTGTTAATCTCTAGGAAGAAGTAAGCGGAGTTGGACTGCTAAGCAAAGCAGGACAGCAGAAGTTATTTGGGAATAATTCTCAAATGAAGATGAATCATGGCCTGAAATTTTGAGGTAAGTTAGAGAACTCACTACTTTACAAGATTGTAGAAGGAAGTTCTGATTTTGGCTGTAATATGATTTTTGGCAGGATAAAGGAAGAAGTTTGAAGAGAAGGAAGGAAACTGTGATATCGCTAAGGAGCGGGAGAGTGAGCAGCGGAACGAGTGTTGCTGATAAACGCAAAGGGCTCTGCGTCTCACAATTCTCGCTGAAGTCTCGCTAGGTATCACTTTTTAAAATGATATCGCTAGTCTAATTCACTCCAGTTTCGCTAGTGCAGCACCCAGTAGTGTGAATCTCGCTGGTAGTCTCGCTAGTGACATAGAGTATCGTTAGTTATTAACATGCATACCTAATCATTTTGAAAAAGGAATTCAAAGGTAACCTAATATGAGAAATATGTTTTCCAGGCCAAGAAAAGCTCGAAAAAACATATAATCCACTCGGGGCCTAAGACAAACTATGAGTGACTCTTAAATTGTCCAAAGATTATTGTTATTAATGTACAAGTGGAAGAGAATATATAATAGATGAATTCTTGTATGTGTGCTATTTGAATGCAAACCATGGCCGAAGGACCCTGTGCGAAGGCCTATGGAGATATATGATATATAGTGCTGAGGGACCATGAGTGAAAGCACTAGTGAGATTGACTGAGATAGTTTCTAATGCCGAGGGATCTCGTGAGAAGGCATATAGAAACCAGTATATGATGGCTCAGTGCTGAGGGACCATGAGTGAAGGCACTTGAGCAATGATTTAATATTGAGACTCAGTGTTGAGGGACAATATGAAGCACTTGAAAGTTGAAACGCCGAGGGACTAAATGTGAAGGCGTATGAATATATGAATACTAGCAGTCGAAGTAAGAGGTTAAGAGCGTTGAGCTTTGCTCCGCCACTTATTAGATAAATGTTTATGCTTCTTGTTAAATGTCACGGGTGGCCCAGTAAATTGTATTAGTAAGCTATATAGTAGTTTTATGGTCAGCATGAATTCGAGAATTGAATTGTAATTGATAATTTAGTCACTCACTAAGCTTAAGCTCACGCCTTTTGTTTATTGTTGTTTGTTTCGGGTAGCGAGCGTGTCCAGGACGCCTAGCCTACAGAAGATCCTCGTCTGGGCTTACTTGGCTTTAGTACTCTGGGATAGTTGTAAATAGCCAGTCTAAGCACATATTTTGTTGAATATGAGCACTGTGGCATAACGAGTGTGGGGTTTTGTAACATATGCCGAACAAATACACCTGTATGATAAATTCTAGTGCTGAGGAACCTTATGTATAACTTATGATTACCTTAGAATGTTCTCATCAGTATAGAAGTTTGTACATTTGATTAGGTTTTCAACTATGCTTCAGTATACAAGATAACGCATATATGTATAGGTTGCACCTACTCCTGGGTTTAGGGGGTAATCTGGGAGGGGTGTGACACAAGCCGCAAGGCAATTTGGGGGTGCTTCTTGTAGATATGTAGCACATTCTCCATGGCTGGAGTACCGCAAGACAACATCAGGATGATGCTATTCCCTTTCTCTCTCAGAGATGAGGCAAGCCAATGGGCATACTCATTTGAATCTGGTGAGATTACAACCTAGGCGCAAATGTGATGCGCACTTTGAGTGTTAACCGCAAGTGTACGGGTCAAGTTATAATATAAGACGGTTAAGTCCGAATATCGTTCCACTAGAGATCCAATTGTGAAGGTTTAAGTTACTTAGCTATTCTAGAGTTGAATCAATTTTATTTGAGGATTGAATTTGAAAATTATGAGTTATGGAAAATATAAATCAAATAAGGAAAGTATTAAAGTGAGAAACACAAGAGTCAAAGAGAGTTCTAGGGTAATGAATCCTTGTTTATTTCATCATGCAATATTATAGATTTCATGGATTTTATTGTCATTCATATGCCTAAGTCTAGAAACTTAATTCCAAGTTATTTTCTCTAAAAAACAACCCTTTCTCATGCAACTCGATTGATTATTAATCTCTTAAAACCAATACAAAATTATATGGCATTAAAAATAGTCTTTAACAACTTTTATTGTCAACCTAACTACTCTCGTGGTAGATTAACAACAATTCATTGTTATGGATCAAGTTAAACATACAATCTCTCAATCATACATCTAACCTAACATGTGAGACGACCAATCCACAAGAATTAAACACAATAACAATGAAAAGCATAATCATTCCAACAAAACCATGAAAGTCTACAAGATTAACATAATTTCATAAACAAATCATCAAAACCCTAAAACTAAAGAGTTTAGCCACTCATAGCTTGAAGCAACATGTTTGAGCAAAATAAACAAAGAAAGAGTGTAAAGAAATGGAAACTCTACTGAAAAGAGGCTTTTGATTGAGGTAGCACCGTCATGATCTCCTTGGCTCTCACGTCGGAATTCGAAGGGCACCACGACTATCTCGAACTCTTTTCCTCTTCCTTGCAAATAACTCACTCTTTGAACTCTAACTCAATTCTCTCCTTTTTGTGCCTCTTTAGGTCTGCACTTCTTTGATTTGATTTTGATGCTTAGGGTTGCTAGAAACCCCCAAATTTATAGAGTTTGGCCGCCCAAAAATTTACCAAAAATAACAATTTTTTCATTTAAGGAAAACTGGCGCCGCGACGCTGGTCTATAGCGCCGCGGCGCTATTGAAAAATCTGGGACAGCGCCGCGACGCTGTTGGAGAGCGCCGCGGCGCTAGGGCTGCGATCTGAGTGTTAGCTCTCGAGTTTTAGTGCCGCGGCACCACCGTTCAAGCACAGCGACGCTGCCCCAATTTCTGCCATTTTGGATTTTTCAGCTCTTTTTCGCGGTGTTCTTGCTCGGTTTGGATCTTTTAGTCTTTTCTTCTAATTTTCCTCGTTTTAACCTGAAAACCACTAGCAAACAAGTGAAATCTAATATAAACTCCCTTAATTTGAGAGAATAGAAAGCACTTTTCAAGTGCTTATCAACACCCCAAACTTAGAGATTTGCTAGTCCCGAGCAAAGAATAAAATCAAATGATAGGGAGTTTAGATGAAGAAGTGTGCAATTGACTCATGTCTCAGAGAATGGCATTTAGAGCTTAAGTAGAAACATGCAAGCATATCTATATTGTTATAATCATTCAAGGCCAAATCTTGTTATCTCCCATGTGTGTGTGTGCAAGCCTCCTTCAATTTAAAATACTAGAACTCAAATTAGGACTTAAGAGAGTTTCTTTAGTTTTCCCCCTACTCTAGCTCATGCACCAATCGTCAAGCTTTCATACATTTCAAGCGAGTAATATGTCCACTAAGGTGCCTTTCAATCATTTTTTTTTTCATAGGCCCTAAACTTGCATTCTTTTACCGAGAGGCACTAGCTTTCACACATTCACTGTAGGGACTCGTACCTAGTCAATTCCCAGGCGTCCTTACTGATCACAGCAAAGGCAGCTCTTTTTTCCCTATCCATGCATGCTCATTACAAGTTTAACATTCAAAAAAATAGACAAATAAAGCTCATACATTTTGTGTACACTTTTTCTTTTCTCAAGGCATGTATACTCTTTTCTTTCTCCTTAGTCTAAGATTACAAGCTATCATGCATTTCTACTCTCTAACCGGTGGGGCCTTTCGGAGTGACAACCAAATATATCCAGCTTAATCCTTTTTTTCAATTAAAGATTTTAATTTAAAGTGGCTACGTGCTCAAGAATATGGGAAATTTTAAGAGGGACTTAAATGAATTTAACTCAAGATAGTGCTATTCTATTTCCATAATAAGTCATCTATCATGCAAATTCAAATCTCATCATGGGCAATCAACATCAAGGCATACAACCCTAACCAACATTCCTATTAACTTTGAAAGCTCCAAAATTTTCAAAAAAAATTTTTTTTTTCAAAAATTCACATGCATATGATCATTAATACCTTCACTAACATGCATAACAGGATAAGATAACACACAAAAGTACGAAAGACACCTCCCACCCCAAACTTAGAATCATGCATTGTCCCCAATGCATAAAAGCATTTAACAAGGAAAGAGCAAGCCTGGGGGCAAGCGGGAAGCCACCAAACAGGCTTGGTGTAAGGAATACTTTGTGTGATAAATCAAGTTCCTGAGAGATAAAGCATACGAGTGACTCCAAGATTTATTGAAAATAAAATAGAAAGAAAAGTAAAGAAAGCAATAAAATTGGGTTGCCTCCCAATGAGCGCTTGGTTTAACGTCTTCTAGCTAGACGGGGCTCGCGAATCACGGTGGATCCCAACGTGGTTTCTTCCTTTCATGCTTTGGATCACCTACAACTTTTAGTATTCGCCCACATTGACACTTACAAACATATTCATTAGCATTTAGTGAGTTAGTCAATAATTCATTATCAAATTGGACATCATTTTTACTAATGTAGTCAAGACTTATTAAGGAGTCATTATTCTTAGATTTTAACGGACTCACCACTTCATTTTTAACATGTTTCTCCATAATTTGTTTATAATTCATTATAGGTTTGGGAGACATGCATGAAGAACTAGGAGAAATATCACAACTAGAAACATGCTTTACCAGATTTTCTAATTTAACATCAAGCATGCTATTAGTCTTACCATTCAAAGGAGGCTTATCATGCATAGAGTTTTTATTTGAAGAGAGAGGCGATGTTACCTTTGTGCTTAGCTCATGATGCTCATACCTTTCTACATTCGGATGCTTAAGGGTTTTGTAAATGTCGAATGTTACCTCCTCATCGTTAAGGCGAAATGTGAGCTTTCCATCTTGCACATCGATGGGGGCCCATCCGGTGGCCAAGAATGGTCTCCAAAGGATTATAGGGACTTTGGCATCTTCCTCCATGTCTAATATCACAAAGTCCGCGAAGAAGATAAACTTGTCGACCTTGACTAAGACGTCCTCTACAATGCCGTAGGGATGAACAAATGATCGATCGGCCAAAAGCAAAGATATGGTAGTTGGTTGCACCTCTCCTCCATTGAGCTTCCTAAACATGGATAAGGGCATTAAATTAATGGAAGCTCCAAGATCACAAAGTGCTTTAGTAACTTTATTGTTGCCTAAATGACAAGGGATAGAGAAGCTCCCTGGATCCTTTAGTTTTGGAGGCAATTTCTTTTGTAGTGCCGCACTACATACTTCGGTTAGTGCAACCATTTCATAATCTCCATACCTTTTCTTCTTAGACAATACATCCTTCATGAATTTGGCATACTTGGGCATTTGTTCTAATGCCTCTGCAAAAGGAAGGTTAATTCAAACTTCTTGAATATGTCTAAGAATTTTGAAAATTGAGCATCAATCTTTTTCTTTTGAAATCTTTGAGGAAAAGGTAAAGTATTAGGGATAAAAGAAGTAGAGTTAGAAGTACTCTCTATGTTGGACTTTGATTTCTCATTTTCCTTAGATGCACTCTCTTTTTGTTGAATATCCTCTATGATGGCTCCATCTTCTTCTTGTGGAAGCTCATCATCTTCATCATTGATCAAGGGAGTGGATAGCTTTTTCCCACTCCTCAAAGTCACGGCCTTGCACTCCTCCCTTGGATTTATCTCGGGACAACTAGGGAACTTACCCTTTTGCATTGTTTGGAGGGAAGTTGCCATTTGACTAAGTTGAACTTCCAAGTTTTGAAGTGCCTTACCTTGGGTTTGAACGGTGCTTGCAATTGCTTGGACCGAATTCTCCAATGTGGTTGTCCTTGATCTTGACTCTTTGACAAAGTCAAGCATTATGTCCTCTAGTGATGATGTCTTTGCATTCCCCGCTCCATTGAATCCTTGAGGTGCTTGCAATACATTCTTGTTATTAGCATATGAAAAATTCTCATGATTCTTCAAGTTGGGATGATAGTGAGTTGGAAGTTGTTGTTGACCTCGGTATTGTCCTCTATCCACATAATTGGCTACTTCAAACTCACTTTACTCTTGTTGATTTGCCATGGCCGCAAGGGAAGCTATGGATGATGGACTTGCTTGGACTTGGCTTCCTTGAGAAAATTTAGATAAAGCATTAGTAAGAGAAGCCAATTGAGCTTTTAGAGAGCTTACCTCGTCCATCTCATATCGTCCGGTGGCTTTTGGGATGATTGGAGAAGACCTTTCACATGGCCAATTGTACGATGTAGTGGCCAAGTCTTCTAGTATAGTATAGGCCTCTTGAGCATTCTTTGAAAAAATTGAGCCTCCGACGGTTGCATCTAGTATGGATTTGGTTGAGCTTGCTAATCCATTGTAGAATAGTTGAATTTGCAACCAATTCGGGTAACCATGTTGAGGGCACCTTCTCAAGAGATCCTTATACCTCTCCCAAGCCTCATATAATTGTTCATCCTCAAGTTGGCGGAATGTTTCAATCTCCGTCCTTAGTCTTTGAGATTTAGCCGGTGGAAAATATTTGTTCAAGAAAGCTTGAGCTAAGATCTCCCACGTTGTGATGCTATCCGGAGGTATGGTTTCCAACCAATCCTTAGCACGGTCATGTAAAGAGAAAGGAAAAAGTCTTAGTTTAATTGCATCGTTAGAAACACCATTCATCTTTACCGTCCCGCATATCTCTAAGAAAGATCGTAAGTGCTTATGAGGATCTTCATTGGTTCTTCCTCTAAAGGCTAGCTCTCTAGCCATGTGGATCAATCCCGGTTTCAACTCAAAGTTGTTGACATTGATGGGCACATTCATTATTTCGGGTTCATTTGCTGGTACATGGGTTGAAAGTAGTCCCTAATTGCGTTGGGTATCTCCTCCGCCATCTCCTCAGTTTGATTGAGTAAAGCCCTCAGATTCCTTCTATAAGTCCTATCAATCTCGGGTTAAAGAGGGAGGAACCGACAAATTAATCAAAATAAAATAAAATAAAGAAGGAGTATATATATATGAAATACAATACAATATCAATACATAAATAAATAATCAACCAAATAATATACACCTCAAATTAAGATCTATCACTTCTAATGAATATTAAATAACAAAAATCGTTCTTTGGATCCCCGGCAACGACGCCAAAAACTTGATGCGCACTTTGAGTGTTAACCGCAAGTGTACGAGTCAAGTTATAATATAAGACGGTTAAGTCCGAATATCGTTCCACTAGAGATCCAATTGTGAAGGTTTAAGTTACTTAGCTATTCTAGAGTTGAATCAATTTTATTTGAGGATTGAATTTGAAAATTATGAGTTATGGAAAATATAAATCAAATAAGGAAAGTATTAAAGTGAGAAACACAAGAGTCAAAGAGAGTTCTAGGGTAATGAATCCTTGTTTATTTCATCATGCAATATTATAGATTTCATGGATTTTATTGTCATTCATATGTCTAAGTCTAGAAACTTAATTCCAAGATATTTTCTCTCAAAAACAACCCTTTCTCATGCAACTCGATTGATTATTAATCTCTTAAAACCAATACAAAATTACATGGCATTAAAAATAGTCTTTAACAACTTTTATTGTCAACCTAACTACTCTCGTGATAGATTAACAACAATTCATTGTTATGGATCAAGTTAAACATACAATCTCTCAATCATACATCTAACCTAACATGTGAAGATGGCCAATCCACAAGAATTAAACACAATAATAATGAAAAGCATAATCATTCCAACAAAACCATGAAAGTCTACAAGATTAACATAATTTCATAAACAAATCATCAAAACCCTAAAACTAAAGAGTTTAGCCACTCATAGCTTGAAGCAACATGTTTGAGCAAAATAAACAAAGAAAGAGTGTAAAGAAAGGGAAACTCTACTGAAAAGAGGCTTTTGATTGAGGTAGCACCGTCATGATCTCCTTGGCTCTCACGTCGGAATTCGAAGGGCACCACGACTATCTCGAACTCTTTTCCTCTTCCTTGCAACTAATTCACTCTTTGAACTCTCACTCAATTCTCTCCTTTTTTGTGCCTCTTTAGGTCTGCACTTCCTTGATTTGATTTTGATGCTTAGAGTTGCTGGAAACCCCCAAATTTATAGAGTTTGGCCGCCCAAAAATTTACCAAAAATAACAATTTTTTCATTTAAGGAAAGTTGGCGCCGCGGCGCTATTGAAAAATCTGGGATAGTGCCGCGACGCTGTTGGAGAGCGTCGCGGCGCTAGGGCTGCGATCTGAGTGTTAGCTCTCGAGTTTTAGCGCCTCGGCAGCGCCGTTCAAGCGCCGCGGCGCTGCCCCAATTTCTGCCATTTTGGGTTTTTAAGCTCTTTTTTGTGGTATTCTTGCTCGGTTTTGATCTTTTAGTCTTTTCTTCTAATTTTCCTCGTTTTAACCTGAAAACCACTAGCAAACAAGTGAAATTTAATATAAACTCCCTTAATTTGAGAGAATAGAAAGCACTTTTCAAGTGCTTATCAAAATGGTTGAGAAGTTTATGCAGAAATATTTTCCTCCGACAGTAAGTGCAAAGAGGCAACGAGACATTGTCACCTTCGAGCAAAAAGATTCGGAGACTCTTAGTGAGACTTGGACCCGATTTAAGAGGCTGGTAAGGAATTGTCTGCACAATGGCATTCCTGATTATGTGCAGATGGAGATCTTCTATGGAGGATTAAAGAAAACATCACAATCAGTGACTAACGCCTCTGCCGCAGGAGGATTAATGGACAAAACTTATACACAAGCCAAAGATATTCTCGATAGAATTTCAAGGAATACTGATGAATGGGTGAATGATGGATATGGATCTCGATTCGTTGACAAGAGACGAACGCAAGCTGGTATGATTGAAACTGATGCAGCCACTAATCTTACAGCTTAGATTGCCAATATGACATCTTTCCTGAATATTGAACAACCAAGGTGGATCCGTTGCTGCGATGGACGTAATGAATGCAACAGCATCTGTAAGCTGTGTGCAATGCGGTGAGGGGCACTTGTATGATATGTGCCCTTACAATCGACAATTCGTTTGCTATGTTCAGAATAACCCATACGCTAAAACATATAATCCCGGTTGGAGAAACCATCCTAACTTTGGATGGGGAGGAAACCAACAACAGACGCAGGGAACTGAGCAACAGCTGTAGAGAAGCAACCCTCATGTTCACAACCAAGGTTTTCAAGGCCATCAGCCACAAAGAAACCAGTCATCAAATGCATCATCATCATTTATGGAAGCTCTACTATGAGAATATATCAGTAAGAATGATGTGATGCTCCAAAGTCAGGCCACTGCAATTCGCAATTTAGAAGTGCAAATGGGACAAATTGCAGATGAGCTCAAAAACAGACCTCAAGGAGCATTGCCAAGTAATACCGAAGCCCCACAAGGAAATGGTAAGGAACAATGTCAAGCTGTGACATTAAGAAGTGGGAAAACTCTTCCCACTGAGACGCAAGACCAAAGGACGCAAGGAAATTTGCAGCCTCACATCACTCCACAACCATCTCCAACAGCACCAACCAATAATCTGCAACCATCATTAATCACCACAACTACTCAAGAGCAGGAGAATAGAGGGAGGAGAGAAAAAACCACGCAGGCAAAACCTACGTCGGTATATCAATATGCCACTCCCCCTATGCATCCGCCCTTTCCTCAACGCCTAAAGAAGGAAAACGATGAGGGCCAATTTAGAAAATTTCTGGACGTTCTCAAACAACTTCACATCAACATTCCGTTGGTGGAAGCCCTGGAACAAATGCCAAGTTATGTCAAATTCCTGAAAGACATACTATCCAAAAGAGAAGGCTCGGAGAATTTGAGACTGTAGCATTAACATAGGAATGCAGTGCGTTGTTCAAAAACAATATACCTGCCAAAATGAAAGATCCAGGGAGTTTTACATTGCCATGCTCCATAGGAGGAATGGACGTAGGTCAGGCACTATGTGACTTAGGAGCCAGTATAAATTTAATGTCACTGTCTATATTCAAGAAGTTGGGTATAGGGGAAGCATGGCCCACTACAGTCACACTTCAACTTGCGGACCGCTCCATCAAGCACCCCGAGGGCAAAATCGAGGATGTTCTTGTAAAGGTGGACAAGTTCAACTTTCCAGCTGACTTCATAATCCTGGATTATGAAGCTAACAGAGAGGTGCCCATTATCCTGGGAAGACCCTTCTTAGCTACGGGACGCGCCCTGATTGACGTCCAAGAAGGGGAACTAACAATTCGTGTGGACGACCAGCAGGTAAAGTTTAATGTTTTTAATGCGTTGAAATATCCTGATGATTTTCACTCTTGCCAGATGATTGAAGATATAACTGAAGAAAAGGCAAGCATTATAGACGCATGGTCAAGAGATGAAACAATGTTGGACAAAATAGATGAGGAAAAAGAGGCGAAAATCGATGTAATCTCCAATGCAAGCTTCGAACGCCTAGATTTGAGCAACCGATCCACAGAGAAGACAAAGCCATCTCTAGAAGAGCCACAGACCCTTGAGCTAAAAACACTGCCGATGCATCTTAAGTATGCATACTTGGGAGAAGATAGCACGCTACCAGTCATCATATCCTCTGCGTTGACAACAGACCGTGAAAAGGCTTTGCTACAGATATTGAGAAATCATATCAAAGCCATTGGATGAACCTTAGCGGACATAAGAGGAATAAGCCCTTCATACTGTATGCATAAAATTCGGTTGGAAGAGGGTAAGGCAGGTTTAGTAGAAAGACAGAGCATGCTTAACCCAACCATGAAGGAGGTTGTGAATAAAGAAATCATCAAATGGCTCGACGCAGGGGTCATTTATCCAATCTCTGACAGCAGCTGAGTAAGCCCAATTCAGTGTGTACCAAAGAAAGAGGGGATGATAGTGATCATGAACAGTAAAAATGAGCTGATACCAACACGAACGATTACTGGATGGCGGATCTATATGGACTATCGCAAGCTGAATGCGACGACAAAGAAATATCACTTCAATTGCCATTCATCGACCAAATGCTAGATAGGCTAGCAGGAAATGAATTCTTCTGCTTCCTTGATGGATATTCCGGCTATAACCAAATCATGATAGCTCCGGAAGATCAAGAGAAAACAACGTTCACTTGCCCATATGGCATCTTTGCGTTCAGACGCATGCCATTTGGGCTATGTAACGCACCAGGAACGTTCCAAAGATGCATGATGGCAATATTCTCCGAATATCTGGAACATTCAGTGGAGGTGTTTATGGACGACTTCTCAGTATTTGGGGAATCATACGATGAATGCTTGGCCAACCTGGAACGAGTATTAAAGAAATGCAAAGACACAAACCTAGTCCTCAACTGGGAGAAATGCCACTTCATAGTCACGGAAGGTATTGTGTTGGGTCATAAGATCTCTAAGGTTGGACTGGAAGTTGACCAAGCAAAAATAGATGCGATAGCCAAGCTGCCAGCCCCCACAAATGTAAAGACTTTGCGAAGTTTCCAATGCCATGCGGGCTTCTATAGAAGATTCATCAAAGGATTTTCGCAAATCGCAAAACCACTGAGCACACTGTTGGAAGCTAATAGGGAGTTCAACTTTGATAACGCATGTCTGCATGCTTTTGAGTCTTTAAGGCAGGCCCTAATATCAGCACCAGTTTTAGTTGCACCAAACTGGTCTCTCCCATTTGAGCTGATGTGCGACGCAAGTAACCACGCAGTGGGAGCAATGCTGGGGCAAAGGAAAGAGAAAATCATGCACCCCATCTTTTATGCCAGTAAAACATTAAACACTACTCAAGAGAACTACACTACCACTGAAAAGGAAATGTTAGTTGTAGTCTTTGCGGTTGACAATTTACGGCATATTTGGTAGGGTCAAAGGTGACCATCTATACTGATCATTCTGTGATCAAGTATTTAATGGCGAAAAAGGACGCAAAGCCTAGACTTATCCGATGGATCTTGTTATTGCGAGAATTTGATTTTGAGATCAAAGATAGGAAGGGAACCAAGAATCAGGTGCGAACCACCTATCTCGGTTGGAAAATAAGGAGGTCCAAGAAAGTTGGAGTGATATAGAGGAGCGATTCCCAGACGAGCACATCATGAACGCAGAGAGTCAGGAACTGTGGTATGTAGACATAGTGAATTATTTGGTCTGCAACCAATGGCCTGAAGATTTCAACGCTTAACAAAGGAAGAGGCTCCGACACGAAAGTAAGTTCTACTGCTGGGATGAGCCATATCTATACAGACTTGGCCAGGACCACATCTTGTGTCGATGCGTTCCAGAATATGAAACGCATAGCATTCTAAGAAGCTGTCATGAAGCACCTTACGGAGGACACTTCGGGGGACAGAGAACAGCTGCGAAGGTATTGCAGAGTGGGTATTTCTGGCCCACATTATTCAAAGACGCAAGGGCATATGCGGTAGCTTGCGATCGTTGTCAGAGGACAGGCAATATTTCCAACCGAAATGAGATGCCTCTGAATTCAATCCTGGAAGTTGAGTTGTTCGACGTATGGAGAATCGATTTTATGGGACCATTCTCTCTGTCTTGCGGTAATCAATACATCCTGGTAGCGGTCGACTACGTATCAAAATGGGTAGAAGCAGCGGCCTGTGCGAAGAATGACGCAAACACGGTGTCCAAGTTCTTAAAGAGACAAATCTTTTCCCGATTTGGGACACCAAGGGCGATAATTAGTGATGAAGGTACACATTTTATAAATCGCATAATCACTAATTTATTGACGAAATTTAATGTCTCGCACAGGGTAGCAACTGCCTATCACCCACAGACAAACGGCCAAGCTGAGATAACAAATAGGGAGATTAGGTCCATACTTGAAAAAATGGTGAACACATCAAGGAAAGATTGGATGGAGAGACTAGATGAAGCTCTCTGGGCATACAGAACGGCATTTAAAACACCCATAGGCATGTCACCCTATGCGTTGGTATCGGAAAAGCATGCCATCTCCCGTTAGAGCTGGAGCACAAGGCCATGTGGGCCATGAAGAAGCTCAATCTAGACCAGGACGCAATGGGCGAAGCAAGAAAGCTTCAATTAAACGAACTCATGGAGTGGAGACATTCAGCTTACGAAAACGCAAAGCTGTATAAAGAGAGGACCAAGAAATGGCACGACAAAAATATCAGTAAGAAAACGCTATACGTCCGCCAAAAGGTCCTATTATTTAACTCAAGGTTGCGTTTATTTCCAGGTATGCTGAAGTCTCGCTAGTCTGGACCATTCATAATCGAGGAAGTACCTCCATTCATAGTCTGGACCATTCATAATCGGAACTACTTCCTTCAAGGTCAATGGACAAAGGGTAAAACTCTACCACATTGAAGAGTTGGAAATCGACAGAACCTCCATTGACTTACGCAAGCGAAAAAACTGAGCTTGCGTTGAAGAGTCCCTGCGATGCTGAATGCCCACTTTTCCAGGGATGCTTTCTTTTACTCTTGCTTTCTTTCTTTTGTTCGTACTTGTATTAATGTTATTTTATTTTAGTTTATTTTACTTTATTTTATTTTATTATTATTTTTTTTTCTCCATTGCATTCTTTCTTTTGCACTTTGTTTTTAGTATTTATTTTTCATTCTTTAAATACAGTTTTAGGAGTAGTGTAAATTAAATGAGCATGAAATTATGCGTCGAGCTTTAGTGTAAACTATGATTTCACCGCATACTCTGCTATTTATGCTGCGTCCAATGCATAATTGAACTGACAACCACGCGTTCATCAGTATGCGTTTGGCAATTAAATGAGTGCGCTTTAGAAAGAGCAAACGGGTAACTCATGCGTCTTTTGAGTCGTTGCGTTTTTCCAGAAGCACTCGAGTGCTTATTTACGTCATTGGCCGCCCATCACACTTGATGGGTGTGCGGCTCAATAAATTTACCTAGATCAGTGGGATTTTGGATATCGCATATCTTCATTTATTGCCGACGGCTTAATTAGCCATTTATTAACCCGATTCGGTTCCCCATTTACCATTTTCAACCCATTCATCTTCAAAACCTCCTGCGATTTGTGTTCTTCGAGATTCTGTCTATGTCTAGCCAATTCGACTCCCAAACTCAAGAACATTTCAACTAGAAGAGAAACGCAAGATTGTGGTAAGTCCTGATGCCACCATTAGACCATCCCCTTCCTCAAGTCCTTCACCCCCACTCCCAACAACTAGAAGAGAACCAACTCCACCTCCTCCTAAGACGCATTGCCCAGAACCCTCTCAACCTCAACCTTCCACAAAACCTATCTCCCCAACCTCCTCAATAAGAGTTGATGACTCACACTACGGAGATTTTGGCACAACTTTTAGGCGTCCATCATCCCTTGCGTTTGATGAAACTCCATCCACTTCTCGCCCTTAGCCAACCTGTCTTCAACCACAAACGCAACCTCAACCTTAAGAAGCCTAACTCGACCTTGACTGGGAGACAGTGCAAACATATCTGCAACAATCAATATTGCGTCCAATGATGTATTCAATGAATATGTTAGCATGCCAACAGACGGAGCAGTTTCACTTCACACTGAATTACATTCCTCAGTTGTTCTTGATTCGACCGGAAGTCCCGCCCTAACATTCCTGAACGCCTACAACATCCGCTTCTCTTTCCAATGCCGCAACGTCCTGCACCTGAGCAGAAACGCAACACTGATGAAGACAAGTCGGATAGTTAAAATTTAGGGGTGTAATCAGAGTTGTATCTTCTTGACTGCTTTCCTTATATTCATCATCTATTGAATGTATGCGGTTGTGGAAAATAATTAATAGAATGAAAATTTTTCTATCGCATTGAGTTTCTAATTACCTCTTTGCATTGTCCCTTGTTGTAAATTCATTCTAAGTACATATATAATTATTCCCAACTTTTATCCTTCTGTTGAAAAGTTAGGCACTATGATGATCATCATGCTTACACCTTTTGCACACTCTTAAGTTAGATTACTTTCAATGCGTCCACATACTACTCCTTAGAAACACAAACCTACTTTGCATGTATGCAAGCGGCCAATTCAAACCTCTGTTACAAAATTTTGCAACATCATCTTTGTTTACAATTTAAGCAATGAGGACTTTGCTGCTCTCAAGTTTGGGGGTGGAAGAGGTTTGAACTGTCAAAGATAAAAATATGAGGAACTTATTTCTCAATGTCAAAAAAAAAAAAAAAAAAATTCTTTTAAATGCAAAACTCCACTAACAAGACTAATATATTCATCTTGTTAAGAGTTTAGCTGAAAATGACACCTGCCCATAGTGGCCACCTTCATGTGGGTAATCGTAATTAGCAACGTATAGATAAAATAACAAACTCCAATGTCTAATGAGGAAACCGAACTTAGATAAGAGTTTAGTCGAGAAGGGCACTTGCTCGTAGTTGGCTGCCTCCATGCACCCCATAGTTGGTATGTCAAAACGAAGGTGGGTAACCCTAATCGACGCATGGTTACGTATAAACAATAAAACAAATGAAAGAAAAAGGAACTTTATATCTTCATCTTTTCAGACTCAATGTTCAAAAGAAGAAATAAAAATTGTGTGAATAATGAGTTAAAGAATTTTGAAAAGAAAACTTGCCGCATACAAACTAGACTCAACCTGAAGAGAATATGGAGGTAGAGAAGTACCATAACTGATGGGTAGCTGATTGAGTATAGCATTCTGAGAGACTAGTCAATGCGTTGAGAAAATGTTTAGGATGATTGTAAGTTTCTTAGATAGAAGTTATGCTTGAGGACAAGCATTTATCTAAGTTTGGGGGTGTGATAACTTGTAGAAATACAAGTTATTATAACCTTTTCCTTAGATAAATAGAGAAGTAAGCTAAATTCTACTAATAAATCTTCCTACGCGTTATACTCTCATATTTTTATGAAGATAATAATTTTACTACTTTTGTGAGCCTAAAACGCATGTTTCAACGCATGAATGCAAACAATGACTTGACTACCTCCTAAAGCAAGACTGTGCATTAGCAACCTATGATGCGTTGACATCCGCCAAACTCCTCATTGAACGCATAAAGACAAAGGACGTAAGGCACGGAAAATCAGATCATAATCTTGAGAGGTTGTCGGAAGATTGACATGCATAATTTGTGGCTAAAGTGGTGGATCTAAATTGACCCGCAAATTATGCAATTAGGCAAGATGGACGCATGATATCAATTTTGCCATCAATCAAGCAGATCTGCCATTGATTGCGACCGCAACATCTATAACAGGGCAGTCCTGCAAGATGAGAAAGGGTTGTTCATTCTCGGAAGAATTCCTAAGTGACAACAGAGTTCTCTCCAGAACACAACCGGAGACGAATAGCTCGAGAGAGAAGAGTCTTCCCTCCGCCTGACCACTTCACAGCAGATTGTTGTTATTATTTTGTATGTGTAAATTGTCCTAACGCAAAATGTTAAATGATGTGTTTATGCGTTCAACATGTCATGCTTTGAGCATGCTAGCGTCTTACTACTATGCGTTGGTGGTCTTGTCAAGTTTTCCTATCCTTTACCCAAGTATAAGCAAAGGACTAGGTATTCTCGGTGAGTCCGAGGTCGAACACAGGGATTATATTGATTAAGTTTTTAATTGAATTTCATGCGTTGCAGTGGTAACCAATAAATAGTTTAGAGAGTTGATTTTAATCTAAAGAAAGCGATTGTTTGTACACTAGACTAAAAATTGTGGAATATGGAAAGCATGCGACACAGCAAGTTCAGCTAAAGATGTGTGTGAATGGATAAAGAAAGGGTTCGGGTTGATTAACATCTAACATCGGAAACGCACAGTAGTATTCTATTCATACTTGTGACTCTTCTCCCGGTTGTCAGCCGCTATGCGTTATATGTCTATAACGCATAGGAGAGTGTTAAGAACCAAGGTTATCCCCATAGACAGGCAATACTACTTGGCCCTTGTCAATTGAGTTCCACAATCACTTACCCTCTCGAGCAGTTTGATTATTACTACTTATATCGATTTGTCAGATGGACATAAGCATCAGATTAACTCTGCTGTCACTTATGAAGTTCTTGATTTTAGATTTGTGTCAAGACATTGAGCTCATCTAAAGTTGTATTTTGTTTCATCAATAGAATTATCTTCCATGTCTACTCGTTTCTCTAAACTTTCCGCTTTTTACTTTCAAACCATGAGTAACTAATCACTCAAGGGTCTAGGGTTGCATTAGCATCTAACTAGAAACCACAGTGTAACTATTTTATCTTGTCAACTGCGAGCTTAATCTGATGCTTATGTCCATCTAACAAATCGATATAAGTAGTAATAATCAAACTGCTCGAGAGGGCAAGTGATTGTGGAACTCAATTGACAAGGGCCATGTAGTATTGCCTGTCTATGGGATAACCTTGGTTCTTAACACTCTCCTATGCGTTATAGACAAATAACGCATAGCGGCTGACAACCGGGAGAAGAGTCGCAAGTATGAATAGAATACTACTGTGCGTTTTCAATGTTAGATGTTAATCAACCAGAACCCTTTCTTTATCCATTCACACACATCTTTAGCTGAACTTGTTGTGTCGCATGCTTTCCATATTCCACAATTTTTAGTCTAGTGTACAAACAATCACTTTCTTTAGATTAAAATCAACTCTCTGAACTATTTATTGGTTACCACTGCAACGCATGAAATTCAATTAAAAACTTAATCAATATAATCCCTGTGTTCGACCTCGGACTCACCGAGAATACCTAGTCCTTTGCTTATACTTGGGTAAAGGATAGGAAAACTTGACAAGACCACCAACGCATAGTAGTAAGACGCTAGCATGCTCAAAGCATGACATGTTGAACGCATAAACACATCATTTAACATTTTGCGTTAGGACAATTTACACATATAAAATAATAACAACAATCTGCTGTGAAGTGGTCAGGCGGAGGGAAGACTCTTCTCTCTCGAGCTATTCGTCTCCGGTTGAAGTCTTGAGAGAACTCTGCTGTCACTTATGAAGTTCTTCCAAGAATCAACAACCCTTTCTCATCTCGCAGAGTTGCCCTTTTATAGATGATGCGTTCGCAATTAATGGCAAATCTGCTTGATTGGCGGCGAGATTGATACTATGCGTCCATCTCGCCTGATTGCATGATTCTCGGGTCAATTAAGATCCACCACTTTGGCCACAAATCATGTTCGTCAATCATCCGTAAACCTCTCAAGATTCTGCTTGATTCTCAGCGCCTTGCATTAATGGTCGTCTATGCGTCCATGAATAGTTTGGCCGATGTCAATGCGGCGTAGGTTGCTAACGCGTAGTCTTGCGTTGAGTAGTTGTTAACGCATCTTCAGGTTGTTTGCGTTCCATTCAAATCATGCGTCCATGAAGAACAGATTGCTAACGCGTCGTCCTGCGTTAAGACGTCATCAACGCATCGTTTGCATTCCTGCGTTAAAACATGCATTTTAGGCTCAAAAAGTGGTAAAATCATTTATCTTCATAGAAATACAAGAGTATAACGCAAAGGAAGATTTATTATTAAAAATCATATAAACTGCAGCATGCTTCTCTATTTAATCTCTATTTATCTAAGAGAAAGGCTATTATAACTTGTATTTCTACAAGTTATCACACCCCCAAACTTAGATAAATGCTTGTCCTCAAGCATAACTTCTATCTAAGAAACTTACAATCATCCTAAACATTTTCTCAACGCATTGACTAGTCTCTCAGAATGCTATACTCAATCAGCTACCCATCAGTTATGGTACTTCTCTACCTCCATATTCTCTTCAGGTTGAGTCTAGTTTGTATGCGGCAAGTTTTCTTTTCAAAATTCTTTAACTCATTATTCACACAATTTTTATTTCTTCTTTTGAACATTGAGTCTGAAAAGATGAAGATATAAAGTTCCTTTTTCTTTCTTGTTTTCTTATGTATATATTAAGCATGCGTCGAGTAGGGTTACCCACCTTCGTTCTGACATACCAACTATGGGGTGCATGGAGGCAGCCAACTACGAGCAAGTGCCCTTCTCGACTAAACTCTTATCTAAGTTCGGTTTCCCCACTAGACATTGGAGTTTGTTATTTTATCTATGCGTCGCTGATTACGATTACCCACCTTCGTTTTGACACACCAACTATGGGGTGCATGGAGACGGCCAACTACGAGCAGGTGTCGTTTTCAGCTAAACTCTTAACAAGATAGATATGTTAGTCTTGCCAGCAGAGTTTTGCGTTTAAAAGAATTTTTTTTTTTTTTTTTTTTTAGACATGTTTGAAATAAGTTCCTTATATTTTTATCTTTGACAGTTCAAACCTCTTCCACCCCCAAACTTGAGAGTAGCAAGGTTCTCATTGCTTAAATTGTAAACAAAGATTAAGTTGCAAAATTTTGTAAAAGAGGTTTGAATTGGCCACTTGCATACATACAAAGTAGGTTTGCATTTCTAAGGAATAGTATGTAGGCGCATTGAAAGTAATCTAACTTAAAGTGTACAAAAGGTGTAAGCATGATTATCCTCATAGTGACTGATTTTTCAACGCAAAAATAAAAGTTGGGAATAATTATATATGTACTTATAATGAATTTACAGCAAAGGACCATGCAAAAAGAAGCAATTAGAAATTCCATGCGGCGAAGAAATTTTTCATTCTATTAATTGAATCATCCACAACGCATACAATTGGAGATGAAGATAATGCTATAAAAGTTCTAAAGAAGATACAACTTGTAATTACACCCCTAATTTGTCTTGTCTTCATCAGGTCTGCGTTCCTGCTCAGGTGCAGGGCGCCGCGGTATTGGGAAGACAAGCGTCTGTTGTAAGAGTTCAGGGATGTTAGGTGGCGGGACTTCTGGTCGAATCGAGAACAGTTGATGTATGTAATTTAGTGTAAAGTAAAACTGCTCCGTCTGTCGTCGTGCTAACATATTCAATGAGTGCATCATTGGACGCAAGATTTATTGTTGCAGGTATGTTTGCACTGTTTCCCAGTCGAGGTCGAGTTGGGCTTCTTGTGGTTGTGGTTGGGTTGGTGGTTGAGGTAGGTTTGGCTGAGGGCGAGAGGTTGATGGAGTTTCATCAAACACAGGGGATGATGGACGCATAAAAGATGCGCCAAAATCCCCATAGTGTGAGTCATCAACTTTTATTGAGGAAATTGGGGAGGGGGGTTTGGCGGAAGGTTGAGATTTAGAAGGTTTTGGGTGATGCGTTTTAGGAGGAGAAGGAAGAGGTGGCTTAGGGTGATGCGTCTTAGGAGGAGGTGGAGGTGGAGTTGGTTCTCTTCTGGTTGTTGGAAGTGGGGGTGAAGGGCTTGAGGTTGGGGAAGGTCTAATGGTGGCATCAGAACTTGCCACAGCCTTGCGTTTCAGCTTGGACGGCTTTCCCTTCTTTTGTGGTTGCGGCTTTGGAGGCGAAATGGGTTGAAGAGGTCTTTTGGTGGCCTTAGCAGGCTCTGGCAGATATTGTAATCCTCTCATCAACCGACGCAAAGTTTTGCGGGCGATTATGCCATGGACTTCGATCATCTTCTCTGCGTCTAACACTTCCGTTGGCCCTCCGATGGAAGCATTGGCGTACAAATTCATGATAAGAGTGGGGAAAACGAGTTGGCCCCTTGGCTTGTTGAACACCCCTCTTATCTGCACCGCGATTATGCGTCCAACATCCAGGGTGATGCGACGCAAAATGCAATAGGCTGCCATCACCCGATTCCTTGATACCGTCTTGTCATGCGTTGTAGGGATCAGCCGCTTCTTCACCAAGTATACCCACAGGTTTGCCCCTGGTCTTAGGCTGCTAGCGGATAGCGTTTTGATACCTGTGGGTGAAACATCCCACTTAGCCCCAGGCTTCGCCAATACCTGGATTGCGTCCTCCATTAACTCTGTTGGAGTTGATTCTATAATCTTGTTTCCTTCTGCATCCGGGTTGTCCCTCAACTGATAGATTGCATTTATTTCCCTTGCGTTGAACGGGACTTCAGTTTCATCCACCACCACCACGTCTTCCTCTTCATCTATGTGTCCATTATAAAAACTTCGGACTACGTCAGGTTGGACCCAAGAGGTGCTGGAACAGAAGTTTCTCCAGCCGTGGTGGTCAATAATTTCGGTGATGTATGGCGGCAATGGGGCTTCTTCAGGGAAAAATCCCACCTCAATCATCAAATCAGGGAACGCCCTACGTCTCCCTTTTCCTTCCTTCTTTTGTGGCGACGCATCAGCCACCTTAGTTTTTCCTTTGGCCTTAGCGGGAATTTCGTCAACAGTTCTCTTCTTGCTCTCGGCCACTTCAACTGGTGCTTCAGTCACCTTCTCCTTCCCTTTGCGTTTCTCATTATGCGTGCTTGGGAGTTTGGCGACTGACACCTATTTTTCTTTCTTCTTCTTCTTTTTCAAGGTGCTGACACCTTGTTCCTCTCTCGCATGCTCCCCGATGCGTTCCTTCCTTGTAGGCAAGTGATGCCTACTTCTCTTCTTCTTTTTCTTCTTTTCTTCCCCCTCTTCTTGGGCTTTTATTCTAGCAGCCAGCTCCTCATCCTCTTCAATTTGTAGTTCTTTCTCAACCTCCTCGGCTGCTTTTTCTATTCTTTCATCTTCCCTCATTTCCTCTTCAAATGCCAATGCGGCTTCTTCTATTTGAGGATCAGGAAGGTCTTGCGTCTCCCCTTCTTCTTGAGGCCGCACTTCCTTGCGCGCCTTCTTGCCGGACAATGCGTCCTTGGCAATTTTCTCAGCTCCTTTTCTTAGGGCCTTGAGCTCTTTCCTCAACTTGGCCCTCTTCTTCTTCATCGTCTTTGCCAGCCTATCAAAGGATGTTGCCGCAATTGGGGACTCAAGTCCGTCTCCTTGCTCTGTGGTTTTCGGTTCTTCATTCTCGGCAGATTCTTGTGATACCCTTCGCTTCTTCCTCAACAGGGGTACCACTTCCTCTTCCTCTTCTCTTCTTCTTTTGGCCTCTGCGGCCATCACAACTTTTTTGATTGGTCCTTCATTGGAGTCCAGGGTCATCTCCTCAGGACTGATAGACGCAGGGACAGACCCTTGCGTTTCACGTGGCTCACCTACGACCTCCTTGCTGTAGGCGGCTTCTCCTTCCTTATCACTCTCATTCTTTTCACCCTCTCGAGTCTCTTTCAACTGACTCTGGGCTTCTTTTATCGGCGAGGGTGATTCTCGTCTTGCGTCTGAAACGGTTGCGTCCATTGGGTCACACAATCCGCTCAGGATCTCAGCTATCCATGCGTCCGGGGAACGTGCGGAGTTTACTTCCCCCTCTTTGACAGCCACCTCATCTTCTACTTCTCTTCCCATCTCTTTTGTTCCTCTTGTGCTGGGCGGACGAGGTGAGGGTAAAGGCTGGTTGACCTCCCCGTCATCCTCTCGATCCTTTGCTTGCCTCTCCTCTTGAACGATTCTCTTCAGAATGTCGTCGAATACCTCTCTCTCTTCTCTTCTGCGAACTTTGCTGCTTCCGTACAGTGTGCTGGCTTCATCGCGAACTGTTCCAGGACCCGATTGCTCGGCCTCGGAGTTTTTCGTGCTTAGCCTTTGGTTTCCGGCATTGAAGTTCGCGGCAAAAAACTCCTTCACATTCTTCATTCTGGGCCTAGAGATACAAGATTTGACTCGGCTTTTGGGTTTTGGAGTAGGTACCGGGTCGATTCGGCTCAAGGGGCGGATATTCAGGACTTCCACACAGTCGTCTGAGTCAAGGTCGACTACTGGTGGACGAATTAGGGGTTTGAAGAATGGTCGGAAAGATGGGTTTATAAGCGGTCTTTGGGCAGTAGCCCTGATTCGCGACGCCGAGAAAGTTGGGATAAATGGGGGAATGGGATTTGGAGATCTTGGGCGGACCGGAGAAGCAAAAGGCCTCACAGGTCGAGTGGGTCGGAATAATGGTGGAGAGAAAAATGGAGATCGAAATACTTCAGGTGATGATGAAGAGGATGAAGTCGAATACTGGGTATTGTACGAGGATATTGGGGAAACGTCGCCGGTAGAGTGTTCTTGATTTTGGGAATCTTGGCTCGACATAGATAAACATGTGAAGAACACAAATTGCCGGAGGTTTAAGAGGGAAGGGTTTCGAAAATGGAAAATGGGAATTCGAATCACGTTGGTAAAGGGCTGATTGGGCCGTCAGTAATAAATGCAGATACGCAATATCCGAAATCCCACTGATTGCCGCACACCCATCAAGTGTGATGGGCGGCTACTTAACGCACATAGAGCACTTGAGTGTTTTTCTGGGAAAAACGCGTAGGCTGAGAAGGCATGTGCGTTTCACCTATTGCTCTATCTAAAACGCAATGAACTAATGATAAACGCATAGCTGATGAACGCATGGTTCTCAGGTTAGATTGTGTGTTGTAAGTTAAGTATTATGCGTTTGAAAAAATATGTACGGCTGTAACCTTACCCCAAACCTTAACTCGACAAACATAGAAATCGTTTATCGATGAACGCATAATTTACTTATGCATTGGACGCATGCATGAATAATAGAGTATGTGGTGAAATCAAATTGTTTATATTAAAAACTCAACGCCTAATTTCATGCTTCTCTCGTTAACACTACTCCTAAAACTGAAATTCAAGAGAAAGAAGTAAATACTAAAAACAAATTGCGAATAAAAGAAAGAAAGCAAAATAAAATAAGATAAAGAAATCAATACAGAAGTGCGAATAAAAAGGAAGCAAGGTAAGAGTAAAAGAAAGCGTCCCTGGACAAGTAGGCGTTCAGAACCGTAAGGACCTTTCGACGCAAGCTTAGTTATTACACTTGCGTAGGTCAATGGAGGTTTTGTCAATTTCGAACTCTCCAATGTGGTAGGGTTTTACCCTCTGTCCATTGACCTTGAAGGAAGTGGTTCCGTCTTCGTTTGTCAGCATGACCGCACCATGCGGGAACACTTCCTTGATTATGAATGGACCCGACCAGCGAGACTTCAGCTTACCTAGAAACAAACGCAACCTTGAATTAAATAACAAGACCTTTTGGCCGATGTATAGAGTTTTCTTACTAATGTTTTTGTCGTGCCATTTCTTGGTCCTTTCTTTATACAGCTTTGCATTTTCGTAAGCTGAATGTCTCCACTCCAGGAGTTCGTTTAATTGAAGCTTTCTGGCTTCGCCGCTTGCGTCTTGGTCTAAATTGAGCTTCTTCATGGCCCAGATGGCCTTGTGTTCCAGCTCAAGCTGGAGATGGCATGCTTTCCCAAACACCAACGCATAGGGTGACATGCCTATAGGTGTTTTGAATGCCGTTCTGTATGCCCATAGAGCTTCATCTAATCTCTCTGTCCAATCTTTCCTTGATGTGCTCATGACCTTTTCAAGTATGGACTTGATCTCCCGGTTTGTTATTTCAGCTTGGCCGTTTATCTGTGGGTGTAAGCAGTTGCTACCTTGTGCGAGACATTAAATTTAGTCAGTAAATTAGTGATTATGTGATTTATAAAGTGTGTACCTTCATCACTAATTATCGCCCTTGGTGTCCCGAATCGAGAGAAGAATTGTTTCTTTAAAAACTTGGACACTGTGTTTGCTTCATTCTTTGCACAGCGTGCTGCTTCAACCCATTTTGATACGTAGTCCACTGCTACTAGAATACATTGATTGCCGCAAGAACGAGGAAATGGTCCCATGAAATCGATTCCCCATACGTTGAACAACTCAACTTCCAGCATTGAATTCAGAGGCATCTCATTTCGGTTGGAAATGTTGCCTGTTCTCTGACAACGATCGCAAGCTACCGCATATGTCCTTGCGTCTTTGTAGAATGTGGGCCAGAAATACCCACTTTGCAACACCTTTGCAGCTGTTCTCTACCCTCCAAAGTGGCCTCCGTAAGGTGCTTCATGACAGCTTCTCAAAATGCTATGTGTTTCATATTCTGGAATGCGTCGACGCAGGATATGGTCAGGGCCAAGTCTATATAGCTATGGCTCATCCCAGCAGTAGAACTTACGTTCATGTTGGAGCTTTCTCCTTTGTTGCGCATTGACTTCTTCAGGCCATTGGTTGCCGACCAGGTAATTTACTATGTCTGCATACCATGGTTCCTGACTCTCTGCGTTCATGACATCCTCGTCTGGGAATCGTTCCTCTATATCCCTCCAGCTTTCTTGGTCCTCTTTCTTTTCCAACCGAGATAGGTGGTCCGCAACCTGATTCTCGGTTCCCTTTCTGTCTTTAATCTCCAAATCAAATTCTTGTAACAGCAGTACCCATTGGATGAGTCTAGGCTTTGCATCCTTTTTCACCATCAAATATTTGATCGCAGAATGATTACTATAGATAGTTACCTTTGACCCTATCAAATATGCTCTGAATTTGTCAACCGCAAAGACTATGGCTAACATTTCCTTCTCAGTAGTCGTGTAGTTCTCCTGAGACGCATTCCACATTTTACTAGCATAATAGATCGGGTGCATCATTTTTTCTTTTCTTTGCCCTAATACTCCTCTCACAGCAAGGTTGCTTGCGTCGCACATTAATTCAAATGGGAGAGACCAGTCAGGCGCAACTAAAATTGGTGCTGAAATCAGAGCTTGTCTTAAAGACTCGAATGTGTTTAGGCATTTAGAGTAGAACTTGAATTCCCTGTTGGCTTCCAGCAGCTCACTCAGAGGTTTTGCTACTTGCGAGAATCCTTTGATGAATCGGCTATAGAAGCCCGCATGGCCTAGGAAACTTCGCAAAGTCGTTACGTTTGTGGGGGCTGGGCGTTTTGGTCTTGCATCTATCTTTGCTTGATCCACTTCCAATCCAACCTTTGAGATCTTATGTCCCAACACAATACCCTCAGTGAACATAAAATGGAATTTTTCCCAGTTGACGACTAGATTTGTGTCTTCGCACCGTTTTAACACTCTTTCCAAGTTGGTCAAGCATTCATCATATGATTTCCCAAATACTGAGAAGTCGTGCATAAACACCTCTACTAACTATTCCAAATAGTCGGAAAATATTGCCATCATGCATCTTTGGAACGTCCCTGGTGCCTTGCATAGTCTGAATGGCATGCGTCTCAACGCAAAGGTGCCATATGGACAAGTGAACATTGTCGTCTCTTGATCTTCCGGAGCGATCATGATCTGGTTATAGCCGAAATTCCGTCAAGGAAGCAAAAAAATTCATTTCCTGCCAGCCTATCTAGTATCTGGTCGATGAATGGCAGTGGAAAGTGGTCCTTCTTTGTTGCCGCATTCAGCTTGCGGTAGTCCATACAGATGCACCAGCTAGTGACCGTTCTTGTTGGTATCAACTCATTCTTACCGTTCATGATCACTGTCATTCCCCCTTTCTTAGGTACACACTGAACTGGGCTTACCCAGCTGCTATCGGAGATTGGATAAATGACCCCTGCGTCGAGCCATTTGATGATCTCTTTCTTTACAACCTCCTTCATCGCAGGGTTAAGCCTGCGTTGCCTTTCAACTGACCCATCTTTACCCTCTTCCAACCGAACTTTGTGCATGCAGTATGAAGGGCTTATTCCTCTAATGTCCGCTAAGGTCCATCCAATGACTTTGATATGATTTTTCAATATCTCCAGCAAAGCCTTTTCACAATCTGTAGTTAACGCAGCGGATATGATGACCGGTAGCGTGCGCTCTGCCCCCAAATAAGCATACTGTAGATGCGTTGGCAGTGTTTTTAGCTTAAGAGTTGGCGGCTCTTCTAGGGACGGTTTTGTGTTCTCCGTGGATCGGTTGCTTAAGTCTAAGCGTTCGAAGCTTGCATTGGAGATTACACCTATTTCCACTTCTCTTCCCTCATCCATTTCGTCCAGCATTGTTTCGTCTTCAGCACATGCGTCTATGATGCTTGCCTTTTCTTCAATTATATCTTCGATCATCTGGCAAGAATGAAAATCATCAGGATATTTCAATGCATTAAAAACATTAAACTTTACCTGCTGGTCGTCCACTCGAATGGTTAACTCCCCTTCCTGGACGTCGATCAGGGCGCCTCTAGTAACCAAGAAAGGTCTTCCCAGGATGATGGGTACCTCTCTGTCAGCTTCATAATCCAGAATTATGAAATCGGCTGGGAAGATGAATTTATCTACCTTCACAATAACATCCTCAATTTTCCCTTCGGGATGCTTAATGGAACGGTCAGCAAGCTGAAGTGTGACTGTGGTTGGCCGTGCTTCCCCTATACCCAACTTTTTGAATATAGACAGTGACATTAAATTTATGCTGGCCTCTAAGTCGCATAATGCTTGACCTACATCCATTCCTCCTATAGAACATGGCAATGTGAAACTCCCTGGATCTTTCATTTTGGCGGGTATATTGCTTTTGAACAATGCACTGCATTCCCTCGTTAATGCAACTGTCTCAAACTCTCCAAGCCTTCTTTTCTTAGATAGTATGTCTTTCAGAAATTTGACATAGCTCGGCATTTGTTCCAGGGCTTCTACCAACGGAATGTTGATGTGAAGTTGTTTGAGAACATCCAGGAATTTTCTAAATTGGCCTTCATCATCTTTCTTCTTTAGGCGCTGAGAAAAGAGCGGACGCATAGGGGGAATGATATTCTGAGATACCGACATAGGGTTTGCTTGCGTTGCTTTTTCTCTCCCTTTTCCATTCTCTTGTTCTTGAGAGGCTGTGGTGGTGGATGAAGATTGCGGTTCACTAGTGGGTGTTATTGGAGTTAGTTGTGGAGTGATGTGAGGCTGCAGATTTCCTTGCATCCTCTGATCTTGCATTTCAGTGGGAAGAATCTTCCCACTCCTCAATGTCACAGCTTGACATTGTTCCTTACTGTTACCACGTGGGGCTTCAGTATTACTGGGCAATGCTCCTTGGGGTCTGGTATTGCGCTCGCTTGCCATTTGTCCCACTTGATTTCTAAATTTCGGATTGCAATGGCATGTCTTTTTATTTCACCCATTTGGTTTTGGAGCATTGCTTCCAACGACTTACGCGTTTCTTCATTTTGAGTGATAGTTTGTCGCATAAGTGCTTCAAAGGATGATGATGATGAGCTTGCTGATGGTTTCTTTGTGCTTGATGCCCTTGAACACCTTGGTTGTACACGGAGTTGTTGCTTCTCTATAGTTGTTGTCCAGTTCCCTGCGTCTGTGATTGGTTTCCTCCCCATCCAAAGTTAGGATGGTTCCTCCAACCTAGATTATAAGTCTTGGAGTACGGGTTGTTCTAAACATAACAGACGGATTGTGGGTTGTAGGGACACATATCGTACAAGTGACCATCACCGCATTACACACAACTTACAGATGTTGTTGCATTCACCGTGTTCATTGCGTTCATTGACGCAACTGTTCCACCTTGGTTATTCAATGCTATTGTTTGCAGCAAGGATGTCATATTGGCGACCTGAGCTGAAAGATTATTAGTCACGTCAGTTTCAATCATTCCAGCTTGCGTTCGTCTTTTATCCATGTACCGGGATCCATACCCATCATCTACCCATTCATCGGTGTTCCTCAAAATTCTGTCGAGGATCTCCTTGGCTTGCGTATAAGTCTTATCCATTAATCCTCTTGCTGCAGAGGCGTCAGCCACTGATTGTGATGTTTTATTTAATCCTCCGTAGAAAATCTCCATCTGCACACAATCAGGGATACCATTATGGGGACAATTCCTTACAAGCCTTTTGAACCGGGCCCATGCTTCACTAAGTGTCTCCGAGTCCTTTTGCTCGAAGGTGACAATGTCTCGTCGCCTCTTTGCACTCACCGTCGGAGGAAAGTATTTCTGCATGAATTTTTCAACCATTTGGCCCTAAGTTGTAATCTCACCAGGTTCAAATGAATATGTCCATTGTCTTGCCTCATCTCTGAGTGAAAATGGGAATAGCATCAGTCTAATGCTATCTTGCGGTACTCTAGCCATAGGGAATGCGCTACAAATTTCCAAGAAACTTTTCACGTGTGCATGTGGGTCTTCACCCGTTGCACCCCCAAACTGCCCTGCGGCTTGCAGCATCTGCAACATTACTAGTTTCATTTCAAACCTTCCATTACCCTCAAAGGTTGGTTGTAAAATTCCCAGTGCGAAATTGTATAGATTTGGCGACGCATACTCCTTCATTGGGCGATTTCTATCATGCGCCAAGAGGATTGGGTTTGTATCATTGTTTGCGTGCTCTTGCGCATTTGCGTTCTGCCTAACCCCAGCATAAGGTTGATTATTTTGAGCATCCATATTTTCTTCTGTAGTTTGATTGCTCCTTCTTTGTTTATTCTGTCTTATCCTTCTTCTGAAGATCCTCTCAATCTCTTGGTCAATATCAAATTTTAGGTTGTCCCCTTCACTCATATACTGTTAGAAGCCTCTGATAGAAGAAAAGCTTGCTATACTCCGTCGACTGAGGAATCCTGTAACACAATAATCCAAAGAAAATAATTAAATCAATGCAATAATCCCCGGCAACAGCGCCAAAAACTTGTTGCTATTATTTTGTATGTGTAAATTGTCCTAACGCAAAGTGTTAAATGATGTGTTTATGCGTTCAACATGTCATGCTTTGAGCATGCTATGCGTCTTACTACTATGCGTTGGTGGTCTTGTCAAGTTTTCCTATCCTTTACCCAAGTATAAGCAAAGGACTAGGTATTCTCGGTGAGTCCGAGGTCGAACACAGGGATTATATTGATTAAGTTTTTAATTGAATTTCATGCGTTGCAGTGGTAACCAATAAATAGTTCAGAGAGTTGATTTTAATCTAAAGAAAGCGATTGTTTGTACACTAGACTAAAAATTGTGGAATATGGAAAGCATGCGATACAGCAAGTTCAGCTAAAGATGTGTGTGAATGGATAAAGAAAGGGTTCGGGTTGATTAACATCTAACATCAGAAACGCAGAGTAGTATTCTATTCATACTTGTGACTCTTCTCCCGGTTGTCAGCTGCTATGCGTTATATGTCTATAACGCATAGGAGAGTGTTAAGAACCAAGGTTATCCCCATAGACAGGCAATACTACTTGGCCCTTGTCAATTGAGTTCCACAATCACTTACCCTCTCGAGCAGTTTGATTATTACTACTTATATCAATTTGTCAGATGGACATAAGCATCAGATTAAGCTCGCAGTTGACAAGATAAAATAGTTACACTGTGGTTCCTAGTTAGATGCTAATGCAACCCTAGACCCTTGAGTGATTAGTTACTCATGGTTTGAAAGTAAAAAGCGGAAAGTTTAGAGAAACGAGTAGACATGGAAGATAACTCTATTGATGAAACGAAATACAACTTTAGATGAGCTTAATGTCTTGACACAAATCTAAAATCAAGATAGAACAATAAGAAAGAAAGCAGGAAAGGCGTCAATGTCTTGAGTCACCCGGATGGAAGCGTGAGGCTTTGCTATGAAGGGGTCCGGCGGAGGGAAGACTCTTCTCTCTCGACCTATTCGTCTTCGGTTGAAGTCTGGAAAGAACTCTGCTGTCACTTATGAAGTTCTTCCGAGAATCAACAAACCTTTCTCATCTCGCGGAGCTACCCTTTTATAGATGATGTGTTCGCAATTAATGGCAAATCTGCTTGATTGGCGGTGAGATTGATACTATGCGTCCATCTTGCCTGATTGCGTGATTCTCGGGTCAATTAAGATCCACCACTTTGGCCACAAATCATGTTCGTCAATCATCCGTCAATCTCTCAAGATTCTGCTTTGATTCTCGGTGCCTTGCATTAATGGTCGTCTATGCGTCCATGAATAGTTTGGCCGATGTCAACGCGGCGTAGGTTGCTAACGCGTAGTCTTGCATTGAGTAGTTGTTAACGCATCTTCAGGTTGTTTGCATTCCGTTCAGATCATGCGTCCATGAAGAACAGATTGCTAACACGTCGTCCCGCGTTAAGACATCATCAACGCATCGTTTGCATTCCTGTGTTAAAACATGCGTTTTAGGCTCAAAAAGTGGTAAAATCATTTATCTCTATAGAAATACAAGAGTATAACGCAAAGGAAGATTTATTAATAAAAATCACATAAACTGTCGCATGCTTCTCTATTTAATCTCTATTTATCTAAGAGAAAGACTATTATAACTTGTATTTCTACAAGTTATCACAGATCCTCACGCTTCCATTCCGGTGACTTAAGACATTGATGCCCTTTTCTTGCTTTCTATCTTGTTTTCTAGTTTGATTTTAGATTTGTGTCAAGACATTGAGCTATCTAAAGTTGTAATCCATTCATCAATCTATACTCTTTCCATGTCTACTCATTTCTCTACAATTTCCGCTTCTTACTTTGAATCCATGAGTAACTAATCTATCAAGGGTTAAGGATTGCGTTAGTATCTAAATAAGAACCATAGTGTAACTATTGGATCTTGTCAATTGCAATCTTAATCCGATGCTTATGTCCATCCAGCTAATCGATATAAGTAGTAATAATCAGACTGCTCGAGAGAGTAAGTGATTGTGGAAATCAATTGACAATGCTAAGTAGTGTTACCTAGACATAGGAACAAGCTTGACACTTAACACTCCCCTATGCATTATAGACATATAACGCATAGCGGCTGACAACCGGGAGAAGAGTCGTAAGTATAAGTAAACTATCACCATGCATTTTTGATGTTAGATGTTAACCAACCCGAACTCTGTTTTTACCCATTCATTAAATTCACCTAGCTGACTTTACTGTGTCGCATGCTTTTTCATCTTCCACATTTTAGTTTAGTGTACATGTTATTGCTTTCTTTAGATTAGAAACAAACATCTCTCCCAAATTATTCTTGGTTACCCTTACACCACATATAATCCACTTAAACATAGAATCAATATAATCCCTGTGTTCGACCTTGGGCTCACCGAGAAAACCTAGTCCTTTGCTTATACTTGGGTAAAGGATAGGAAAACTTGACAGATAACAAACGCATAATATTAAGTATGAGAAAGACGCATAGAATGATAAATGCATAGGAAGCTTAATTATAATCAATAAACGCAGTAACAAGTTTTGTACTTTAGCATTGCATGCGTAACAACACAGGGAGATAGCTTTCTCCTGCTTCCTCTCAGAAGCTCTGACTTTTGGATCCTTCCTTTTGCTCCTCTTCCCTCAAGGTGTTACTTATAGCTTTGGAATAGAGTGCTTTCCATCTCATTTCTCTTCTCTTTTTGCCACTTATTTGCCACCTGTCATGCTGCATGACATATGCAACATGCAATCTTGACACTTCCTCCTTACGAGGTGTTAAGTCCAAATGAACCCATGCAACCTTTAGCAACTCATCTTATGTGTCCAACTTACTCCAATATACAAACTATTCATCCAACATAGTGTCCCTTATGCGCCCATTTAATCCTCTTTCAGGTTTTAACTTCATTACTTTCTTCCCATACTCTCGACCATACTACCTTTGACCCCGTTTCTCCTACTAGGCGTCAATGTCTCAGATGCACACTACTATGCCTTTGTACCTTTCTGCATAATACCATGCGTCCAACTCTCTTCCCTTACGTCTAATCTTAGCTATAAGTCCTCTTGTGTGATAACACATCCGACAATGTGGTTTACCCTTAATAACCAAATCCAACTCAAGACCTTCCTTTATGCATTTGCACTCTTTGCATTTACCTTTAATTTGTTCTACTTCCATGACCTTCCTCCTATCCTTGAGGATTCCTTGATTATCCCTCTATGTGTCCTTGAGTTATATTCCAAGGTTATTCATTTAACCTTTTCCTTGTACTTAACTATTTCTCCTATGATAAATTAGTATGCGTCCACCCCTTGCTCCTAGTCTTTAAGCTTACTTCTCAACCTTCTAATTTCTCCAATACTCAAGAACATCCCTCGATAGAAGTCTATGCGTTACTCAGTTTGCGATAGTATTCTTCCCCCGGTTTCTCCTTATACATTTATCCTTCCTTTCCAAGACTTAGATTTCTTTCCAACACTCCATGACTTAACTTTATACCTTTTTGCTTATACGTCCTACCTTCGCCAAAGCTACATTTCTTTCCTTAACTACTTCCTATATGTTTACCCAAAATCAAGGTTACATTTCCATTTTATCATGGAGTTAAGCTCCTCAATGCATAGCCTTAAGAACCCATGGTAGCCACCTTCATCGCATAGCAACCCTTCAATTATAGCTACCTTGAACACTTAATGACCTTATCTGCCTTTGCAATGATATACCTGAAGACTTCTTTACCAACACCATAATCCTTACTAACGCATAATAAATCTTTAACTCATGCTGCTCACGCCTTAAGGTTCTTCAGCTTCTCTTATCTTTCTAGCTTAACATCCTCCAAAACTATTCCCATAACTTGTTAATTTCCAAGACTAAGTGTGAGCCATGCGATTTCCTCTTCTTCCTAATTCTCGTTTTCCTTTTCCAAACTTCAATATCAAATTTCTTCCAAATTAAAGTACCATGCATTCCTGCTGCTTTACCATCTATGCGTCGACCTGATTATGTTCCAAAGATACATCTAACTTATAACAAATTCCTAACTATGCCTTCAATCCTTCATTCTCACTCTTAGTGAAATATCCATTTTCTTCCAAATACTATGCATCCAATTAGTCTCCTTATCGCATAGTGATACTTCCCAAACATAGTTGACAAACTGGAAAGATTTCCTAAGTCCTTAGATCACCCTGCCATTCAAAATCACCTAATATAATTGATGCGCACTTTGAGTGTTAACCGCAAGTGTACGGGTCAAGTTATAATATAAGACGGTTAAGTCCGAATATCGTTCCACTGGAGATCCAATTGTGAAGGTTTAAGTTACTTAGCTATTCTAGAGTTAAATCAATTTTATTTGAGGATTGAATTTGAAAATTATGAGTTATGGAAAATATAAATCAAATAAGGAAAGTATTAAAGTGAGAAACACAAGAGTCAAAGAGAGTTCTAGGGTAATGAATCCTTGTTTATTTCATCATGCAATATTATAGATTTCATGGATTTTATTGTCATTCATATGCCTAAGTCTAGAAACTTAATTCCAAGTTATTTTCTCTAAAAAACAACCCTTTCTCATGCAACTCGATTGATTATTAATCTCTTAAAGCCAATACAAAATTACATGGCATTAAAAATATTCTTTAACAACTTTTATTGTCAACCTAACTACTCTCGTGATAGATTAACAACAATTCATTGTTATAGATCAAGTTAAACATATAATCTCTCAATCATACATCTAACCTAACATGTGAAGATGGCCAATCCACAAGAATTAAACACAATAACAATGAAAAGCATAATCATTCCAACAAAACCATGAAAGTCTACAAGATCAACATAATTTCATAAACAAATCATCAAAACCCTAAAACTAAAGAGTTTAGCCACTCATAGCTTGAAGCAACATGTTTGAGCAAAATAAACAAAGAAAGAGTGTAAAGAAAGGGAAACTTTACTGAAAAGAGGCTCTTGATTGAGGTAGCACCGTCACGATCTCCTTGCCTCTCACGTCGGAATTCGAAAGGCACCACGACTATCTCAAACTCTTTTCCTCTTCCTTGCAACTAACTCACTCTTTGAACTCTCACTCAATTCTCTCCTTTTTGTGCCTCTTTAGGTCTGCACTTCTTTGATTTTATTTTTATGCCTAGGGCTGCTGGAAACCCCCAAATTTATAGAGTTTGGCCACCCAAAAATTTACCAAAAATAACAATTTTTCATTTAAGAAAAACTGGCGCCACGGTGCTGGTCTATAGATGAAGAAGTGTGAATTGACTCATGTCTCAGAGAATGGCATTTAGAGCTTAAGTAGAAACATGCAAGCATATCTATATTGTTATAATCATTCAAGGCCAAATCTTGTTATCTCCCATGTGTGTGTGTGCAAGCCTCCTTCAATTTAAAATACTAGAACTCAAATTAGGACTTAAGAGAGTTTCTTTAGTTTTCCCCCTACTCTAGCTCATGCACTAATCTTCAAGCTTTCATACATTTCAAGTGAGTAATATGTCCACTAAGGTGCCTTTCAATCATTTTTTTTTTCATGGGCCCTAAACTTGCATTCTTTTACCTAGAGGCACTAGCTTTCACACATTCACTGTAGGGACTCGTACATAGTCAATTCCCAGGCGTCCTTACTGATCACAGCAAAGGCAGCTCTTTTTACCCCTATCCATGCATACTCATTACAAGTTTAACATTAAAAAAAAATTGACAAATAAAGCTCATACATTTTGTGTACACTTTTTCTTTTCTCAAGGCATGTATACTCTTTTCTTTTTCCTTAGTCTAAGATTACAAGCTATCATGCATTTCTACTTTCTAACTGGTGGAGCCTTCCAGAGTGACAACCAAATATACCTAGCTTAATCCTTTTTTTCAATTAAAGATTTTAATTTAAAGTGGCTACGTGCTCAAAAATATGGGAAATTTTAAGAGGGACTTAAATGAATTTAACTCAAGATAGTGCTATTCTATTTCCATAATAAGTCATTTATCATGCAAATTCGAATCTCATCATGGGCAATCAACATCAAGGCACACAACCCTAACCAACATTCTCATTAACTTTGAAAGCTCCAAAATTTTCAAATTTTTTTCAAAAATTCACATGCATATGATCATTAAAACCTTCACTAACATGCATAGCAGGATAAGAAAACACACAAAAGTACGAAAGACACCTCCCACCCCAAACTTAGAATCATGCATTGTCCCCAATGCATAAGAGCATCTAGAAAGAAAGAACGAGCCTGGGAGCAAGCGGGAAGCCACCAAACAGGCTTGGTGTAAGGAGTACTTTGTGTGATGAACCAAGTTCCTGAGAGATAAAGCATATGAGTGACTACAAGGTTTATTGAAAATAAAATAAAAAGAAAAGTAAAGAAAGCAATAAAGTTGGGTTGCCTCCCAATGAGCGCTTGGTTTAACGTCTTTTAGCTAGACTAAACCAATGGATCATGCAATGAAGGCCAGGTTCTCAAATCGGCGTTCTTCATCACCGATGTAGTGCTTCAATCGTTGACCATTCACTTTGAAAGTTGTTCCATCATAGTTTTGCAATTCCACGGCCCCGTGTGGTGATACCTTGACAATGATAAAGGGTCCCGACCATCGTGTCCTAAGCTTTCCTGGAAACAAGCGTAAACGTGAGTTGAAAAGTAATACTCTTTGTCCAGGAAGGAAGGTCCGTGGGGTGATCTTCTTGTCATGTCATCTCGCTGTGCGTTCTTTGTAGAGTTTGGCATTCTCATAAGCTTGAGCACGAAACTCCTCCATCTCATTGAGTTCTAAGAGGCGTTTCTCACCAGCCTTCTCAAAATCCATGTTCAGCTTCTTGATGGCCCAATAAGCTCTATGCTCGAGCTCTACCGGTAAGTGACAAGCCTTTCCAAACACCAACCTGTACAATGAAGTACCAATTGGATTTTTGAACGCTGTGCAGTAGGCCCACAGTGCATCATCGAGCTTCAGGGCCCAATCCTTCCTATTGGTCTTAACTGTCTTTTCCAATATCCGCTTGATTTCCCTATTAGATAACTCAGCAAGGCCATTAGTGTGAGGATGATAAGCTGTAGCAATTTTATGATTAACCTTATATTTTTGCATCATGGATTCAAACAATTTATTGCAAAAGTGAGAACCCTCATCACTAATAATAGCTCTAGGTGTACCAAAACGTGTGAAAATGTTTTTATGCAGGAATTTTAAAACAGTGCGAACATCTTTGGTCCTAGTGGCCATGGCTTCTACCCACTTAGATACATAATCTACTGCAACTAAAATATATAGGTAGCCATCAGGAGAAATAGGGAATGGCCCCGTAAAGTCAATACCCCAAACGTCAAAGAGCTCCACTTCCAAGATAGGTTTCATTGGAAGCTCATGTTGTCTAGAAATATTGCCAGTACGTTGGCACCTATCACATGATTTAACAAAAGTATAACAGTTTTTGAAAAGGGATGGCCAATAAAATCCTGACTGAAGTACCTTGGATGCAGTTCTAATGGGTCCAAAGTGACCTCCATAGGGGGAGGCATGACATGAATTTAGAATACTTACCACTTCCTCTTGAGGCACGCACTTCCGTATCATGTTGTCAGCATAAACCTTGTAGAGAAGGGGGTCCTCCCAATGGTAAGACTTAACATTGTGCAAGAATCTCTTCTTTTGTTGAGAATTCATGTCAGGTGGCAAATGTCCTCCTGCAAGATAGTTAACTATGTCAGCAAACCAAGGCAAACTATCTTTTACCTGATACAGTTGTTCATTTGGGAACGTCTCAACAATTGGGGGCCATGATGTAGCATCCCCATTCTCAGTTCTAAACAAGTGGTCTGCAACCACATTTTCACATCCTTTCCTGTCTTTGATTTCTAAGCCAAATTCCTGTAATAATAATATCCACCTCATTAGCCTGGGTTTCGAATCTTTCTTAACAAACAAATACTTTAAAGCAGCATGGTCAGTATGCACCACTATTTTAGAGCCAAGCAAATATGGTCTAAATTTATCAAGGGCAAACACAACACCTAGTAGTTCTTTTTCAGTAGTAGTGTATTTCTATTGAGTATGATAAGAGTCCTACTAGCATAGTAAATTGCCCTAAACATGTTATCTTTACATTGGCCTAAAACAGCTCCTAAAGCATTGTCACTAGCATCACACATGATCTCAAAAGATTGACTCCATTCTGGTACAAGAATAATAGGTGCAGAAATTAGTCTTTCCTTCAAAGTATTAAAAGCTGATAGACATGCATTATCAAAGATAAACTTAGCTTCCTTTTCTAGCAAATTACTCAAGGGTTTAGCAATTTTAGAAAAATCTTTAATAAATCTCCTGTAAAACCCAGCATGCCCTAGGAAGCTTCTGACTCCTTTCACATTGTTGGGGGGTGGCAGTTGTTCAATGGCGGCTATTTTAGCCCTATCCACCTCCAATCCCTTTTGAGAGACTTTGTGCCCCAGGACGATGCCTTCCTTTACCATGAAGTGACACTTCTCCCAATTTAGAACAAGGTTAGCATCTTAACACCTCTGCAAAACACGAGTTAGATTAGCAAGACAAGAATCAAATGAAGACCAATTACAGAAAAATCATCCATAAAAACCTCCATTATATCTTCAATGAGCCCCTGAAAAATAGACATCATACAACGTTGAAAAGTGGCAGGGGCATTACATAAACCAAATGGCATTCTCTTAAAGGCAAATGTCCCATAAGGACATGTAAATGTTGTCTTTTCTTGATCCTCAGGAGAAATGACAATTTGATTATAACATAAGTATCCATCTAGGAAGCAATAATGAGAATATCCTGCAAGTCCATCAAGCATTTGATCTATAAAAGGAAGGGGAAAATGATCTTTCCTAGTAGCCTTATTCAACTTCCTATAATCAATGCATACATGCCATCCTGTTACAGTTCTAATAGCTATCATTTCATCTTTTTCATTCTTAACCACAGTCATACCACCTTTCTTGGGTACCACTTGAATAGGACTTACCCATGGACTGTCAGATATGGCATATATGATTCCTGCATTCAAAAGCTTGAGCACTTCTTTCTTAACTACCTCCTCCATGGTGGGATTAAGTCTCCTTTGGTGCTCTACTGATGGTTTAAAGGTATCTTCCATCAAGATTCTGTGCATACAGACCTATGGACTAATACCTTTAAGGTCCTCAATAGACCAACCAATGGCAGACTTATGATCTCTTAATACTCTCAACAATTTTTCTTCTTCACCAGGATTAAGATCAGAAGATATTATAACAGGAAAAGAAGATAAATCATCTAAGAATGCATATTTTAAGTGAGGAGGTAACACCTTTAATTCAAGCTTAGTGTTCCCAATATCATTCACCGCATGCAAGGGAGCCAAAGATATAGGTCTATCCATTTTAGAACATATTGGCAAACTATCTAACCACCTAGCATAAAAGGCTATTTCATGAAAAATTGTATCTTCATTCTCAACATCCATTATGCTTTGTTCTAGATGATCACTAGCCAACATAACTTCTACATGCTTAAAAATAGTATGATCAATTATGTCTATAGCATGGCAAGGACTACTCTCATCATGATGACTCAAGGACTTGTAAATATCAAATACCACATTTTCATCATTTACCCTTAGAGTTAACTTCCCTTGTTGGACATCTATGATAGCCTTTCCAGTTGCTAGGAATGGCCTCCCAAGTATGATAGGAATCTCAGAGTCTTCCTCCATGTCCAGTACTACAAAATCTGCAGGGAAGATGAATTTGTCAACTTTAACCAATACATCTTCAACAATACCTTTAGGATAGGCTAACGATCTGTCAGCAAGTTGCAAGGTGATGGTGGTAGGTTGCACCTCTCCAATGTTAAGCTTCCTATAGACAGATAAAGGCATCAAATTAATAGAAGCACCAAGATCACAAAGAGCTCTAGTAACATTTAAAGAACCAATAGTGCAGGGTATAGTAAAACTCCCTGGATCTTTCAATTTTTGTGGTAGCTTCTTTTGCAGCACAACACTGCATTCCTCAGTCATGCTAATCATCTCATATTGCCCAAACTTTTTCTTTTTAGACAAGACATCTTTCATGAATTTAGCATAGTTGTGCATTTGCTATAAAGCCTCAGCAAATGGGATGTTAATGTGAGCTTTTTGAACAACTCAAGAAATTTAGCAAATTGGGAGTCTATTTCTTTCTTTTTAAAACGTTGAGGATATGGCATAGTATTGGGTAAAACGGGTAGAGGGTTAGATGACTTACTTGAAGATGTTAACTCTTTTACCTTTACCTCCATTTCTAAGATCTTCTTCGATTCATCTTCTAAAATTGGCTCTTGGATAGTGTCATCTACCTCTTGCTCATCATCCTCATCTATGATCAAGGGAGTGGATAGCCTTTTCCCACTCCTCAAAGTCATGGCCTTGCACTCCTCCTTTGGATTTATCTCGGGACAACTAGGAAATTTGCCCTTTTGCATTGTTTGGAGTGAGGTGGCGATTTGGCTTATTTGCACCTCAATGTTATGAATGGCCTTACCATGGCTTTGTACAGTGCTTTCCAATACGGTGGTCCTTCCTCTTGATTCTTTTATGAACTCTATCATCAAGTCTTCTAAGTTGGACTTCTTTTCGGTGTGTGATGGACCTACATTGGGTAAATCGAGAGGACCTTGCAAAACATTCCTATTGTTAGCATAAGAAAAGTTTTCATGGTTCCTCAAGTTAGGATGGTAATGAGTTGGAAGTTGTTGGTGTTGGTGGCCTCTATAATGTCGTCTATCAACATAGTTGGCCATCTCATTATCTCCTTGTTCCAACTCCTTTTGTGTGGCCATCTTCGATGCTAAAGCAGCAAGAGAGGCTATAGATGGTGGATTTGTTTGAGCTCGGCCTCCTGCAGTTAATTTAGAAAGAGCATTAGTAAGGGAAGCCATTTGGGCTTTGAGTGAGTTTACCTCATCCACCTCATACAATCCGGCGGCTTTTGGGATGATTGGAGAAGCCCGTTCACATGGCCAATTGTAAGATGTATTGGCCAAGTCTTCTAGTATGGTGTAGGCTTCTTGAGCATTCTTGGAAAAGATTGATCCTCCAGCGGTTTCATCTAAGATGGATTTGGTTGAGCTTGCTAATCCATTGTAGAAGAGTTGAATTTGCAACCAATCCGGGTAACCATGTTGAGGGCACCTTCTCAAGAGATCCTTATACCTCTCCCAAGCCTTATATAATTGTTCATCCTCAAGTTGGCAGAATGTTCCAATCTCCGTCCTTAGTCTTTGAGATTTAGCCGGTGGAAAATATTTGTTCAAGAAAGCTTGAGCTAAGATCTCCCACGTTGTAATGCTATCCGGGGGGATGGTTTCCAACCAATCTTTTGCACGGTCCTGTAAAGAGAAAGGAAAGAGTCTTAGTTTAATAGCATCATGAGAAACGCCATTCATCTTTACCGTTCCGCATATCTCCAAGAAGGATCGCAAGTGCTTGTAAGGATCTTCATTGCTTCTTCCTCTAAAGGCTGATTCTCTAGCCATTTGGATCAATCCCGGTTTTAACTCAAAATTGTTGACATTGATGGGCACATTCATTATTCCGAGTTGATTTGCCGGTAACATGGGTTTAAAGTAGTCCCTAATTGCCTTAGGTATCTCCTCCGCCATCTCCTCAGTTTGATTGAGTAAAGCCCTTAGATTCCTTCTATAAGTCCTATCAATCTCGGGATCAAGAGGGAGGAGGTTAGTATTATCACAAGGCATAAACCGACAAATTAATCAAAATAAAATAAGATAAAGAAGGAATATATATATATATGAAATACAATAAAATAAAATATCAATAAATAAATAAATAATCAACCAAATAATATACAACTCAAATTAAGATCTATCACTTCTATTGAATATTAAATAACAAAAATCCTGCTTTGAATTCTCGGCAACGTCGCCAAAAACTTGATGTGCACTTTGAGTGTTAACCGCAAGTGTACGGGTCAAGTTATAATATAAGACGGTTAAGTCCGAATATCGTTCCACTGGAGATCCAATTGTGAAGGTTTAAGTTACTTAGCTATTCTAGAGTTGAATCAATTTTATTTGAGGATTGAATTTGAAAATTATGAGTTATGGAAAATATAAATCAAATAAGGAAAGTATTAAAGTGAGAAACACAAGAGTCAAAGAGAGTTCTAGGGTAATGAATCCTTGTTTATTTCATCATGCAATATTATAGATTTCATGGATTTTATTGTCATTCATATTCCTAAGTCTAGAAACTTAATTCCAAGTTATTTTCTCTCAAAAACAACCCTTTCTCATGCAACTCGATTGATTATTAATCTCTTAAAATCAATACAAAATTACATGGCATTAAAAATAGTCTTTAACAACTTTTATTGTCAACCTAACTACTCTCGTGATAGATTAACAACAATTCATTGTTATGGATCAAGTTAAACATATAATCTCTCAATCATACATCTAACCTAACATGTGAAGATGGCCAATCCACAAGAATTAAACACAATAACAATGAAAAGCATAATCATTCCAACAAAACCTTGAAAGTCTACAAGATCAACATAATTTCATAAACAAATCATCAAAACCCTAAAACTAAAGAGTTTAGCCACTCATAGCTTCAAGCAACATGTTTGAGCAAAATAAACAAAGAAAGAGTGTAAAGAAAGGGAAACTCTACTGAAAAGAGGCTCTTGATTGAGGTAGCACCGTCACGATCTCCTTGGCTCTCACGTCGGAATTTGAAGGGCACCACGACTATCTCGAACTCTTTTCCTCTTCCTTGCAACTAACTCACTCTTTGAACTCTCACTCAATTCTCTCCTTTTTGTGCCTCTTTAGGTCTGCACTTCTTTGATTTTATTTTTATGCCTAGGGTTGCTGGAAACCCCCAAATTTGTAGAGTTTGGCCGCCCAAAAATTTACCAAAAATAACAATTTTCCATTTAAGGAAAACTGGCGCCGCGGCGCTATTGAAAATTCTGGGACAGCGCCGCGATGCTGTTGGAGAGTGCTACGGCGCTATGGCTGCGATCAGAAAAGCTAGCTCTCGGGTTTTAGCGCCGCGGCTCTGCCCCAATTTCTGCCATTTTGGGTTTTTCAGCTCTTTTTCGCAATATTCTTGCTCGGTTTTGATCTTTTAGTCTTTTCTTCTAATTTTCCTCATTTTAACCTGAAAACCACTAGCAAACAAGTGAAATCTAATATAAACTCCCTTAATTTGAGAGAATAGAAAGCACTTTTCAAGTGCTTATCAATAATTCTTTCCAAACTTCTTAATGCCTTCTTCTTAAACCAAAACTCCAGCTTACAATTCATTTTTCCTCCTTCCATTCATCTCAACGCATAGAATTTCTTGGCCAATAATTCAGTAATTCCGCAAACATAACTTTTCTGTCTTAAAAATTTCCTAACTCCACATACTTATAATCTTAGCTCCACTATTCTTGTCTTCTTCTTTTCTTACTAGCCAACTTAAGTACCTAGGTTCTGAGATAGGGTATTACACCTCATCCATCTCATATTGTCCGGTGGCTTTTGGGATGATTGGAGAAGACCGTTCACATGGCCAATTGTACAATGTAGTGGCCAAGTCTTCTAGTAAGGTATACGCCTCTTGAGCATTCTTTGAAAAAATTGAGCCTCTGGTGGTTGCATCTAGAATGGATTTGGTCGAGCTTGATAATCCATTGTAGAAAAGTTGAATTTGCAACCCATCCGGGTAACCATGTTGAGGGCATGTTCTCAAGAGATCCTTATACCTCTCCCAAGCCTCATATAGTTGTTCATTCTCAAGTTGGCGGAATGTTCCAATCTCCGTTCTTAGTCTTTGACCTCGTGTGCAGATTAGTGTTAGCGCCGCAGCGCTCCGACGATTTCTGTAAATTGATCTCTCGACTAAAAAGTCGAGAGATCAGCCACCAGCCATCGAAGATTTGAATTCTCTCTATTTTCCATCTTCTTTTCATCTTTCTATACCTCAGATCTGGTACCCATTAACCAGTATGTCAATTATGTTGGGTTTTATGTCCTAAAACTCATAGTTTATAAATACCAAATATACTTTTATCATTCAATAAAGTTGTTATTGAAATTTATAATCAATAAATAGTTATTGATTCTATAAAATGTTCTTACTAAATCTAAATCCAATCATCAAAGGATCCTAGACTGTTACATGAGATTCAAACTTCATGTAGAGACATAAAACTAGATCAAGTTTAAGTTAATAGTCTAAATGGTCTATAGTATATGAATAAGGTTGGGCGCCTTATTCTAGGGACACTATGGATGCGGCCCACTTTGTAACTAGTACAAACAAAGTGATCCTTATTTGTTCATGTGAAGACATGCGAGTGGGGGCGTCCTGTACAAAGAGTTTGCATAAGACCGGACCATGAAATAGTCACTTTTACTTTATGACACTGTTTACTGTCTAAAACTGACTATCTCGACTTTGATGGCCTAGGCAACTCGATCTTAATCTTGAGCTAACTATGAACTTCTGTTTACTCGGGATTATCCTTAGATCTGCATTGGTGAAAGCAGCTCAACAATGCTGGCTCAACATGTCTTCCATTTCAGGGGTAAGACCAGGTAGATAACTAGGGACACAGGATGCAAGAAGGAATTCACTCCTACCCTCTTTTGGTTAGTAGAGAGGTTGTTCTCTTAAGTGCTGAATCCTGGTCTTGAACAATAGGCGCCACCCTCTCAAATAGGGTTTGAGAGGACTTTTGATTTGGAAGTTGGACTACAAATCATTGTTCATTAGAGGATTTGGACCTTAAGGAATAAGAGGTAATCACAGGGGTAAAACGATAATTTTGACCCAACTATAATTACAAACAACCTGTGAAGGCTCGACTTACCAATCATGATTATATCAAATGGACATAATATATCTACAATGAGGAGAGTGCAGCTACGAGCTTTAGTGGAGTGACTCGGTATTTAACGAATGTTGGTTAACTAGGTTAAAGAGTGGTTAATCTCGGATCGTTGGAGCTCATGATTTGTAGGTCCATAAGGTCCTCTGGCTAGCTCATATTGGAATAAACTTGGAATAAATAGAAGGAATAATTCGAATCATTCAAATTAGGTTAATCATATGAGATATAATTAAGTAATTGATATATGATATCAAATGAGAGATTTGGTCAAAAATATTTAAATGAGATTTAAATATTGAAATTATGAATGCGGATTCATAATCGGAGGCATGGATTTAGTCAAATAGTTGGTTTTCGGAAGAAGTCAAATAGTTGGCTTTGACCCGAGCAAGTCAAAGAGTTGTTTTAGTCAAACCTTCTAGAAAGGTTGACCATGAGATTAAATTAATGTTTCTTATAAAATTAGTTGATAAATCCACTAACTTGATGAGTGGAACATTTAGTTAATCTCAAAATTCTACACTTTGACCATAATCCTTGGCATGCATTAGTGGAATGTGTGTTGTCAAGTTTTGGTGAACTTAGACATGCAAAAGTTGCATGCAATTTGCCTTTTTTAAAGAAGGCCTTTGTTGAGTTATTTTTTCTTCTTTCTTCTTCTTGAAAGAAAAAGAAAAAAAAAATAAAAAGAAAAATCTTGAAAATTTTGAAGTTTTTGAGCAACTAATTTTTCTTTCTTTAAAGAGTCCCACCACTCTATTCCAAGCCTTTAAGAATAGCTAGAAAGACATCTTGGTGGTCCAAGTGGGAGCAATTTCAAGATAGGAAGAAAAGCTACAAAGGTATATAATTTCTTTCCTTCTTCTCTAATTTATTTTGTATGATAATGCATGTTTAATCCTAGGTTGTTATATGCATCTAGATTGTTATTTCAATCCTCTTTCGTTTCCGCTTCGCATGTATGTATGAGATCCTTCAAATTATGGGCTAAGGTACTCGTTTTTCTAGCTTGGGTTAGGGATTTTTCTTTGTAAATGGTATTCTTTTGATATTTCGAACCAAATTCTTTGTACGCATGATTTGATCCAAATTTTCTAAGTGTTATAATCAAATTGTGATGTTGGTGTTCATTTGATTTATTGCTTTGATTGTATTACTGTTTGTGACACTTGTTGTATGCAAATCATAGGAAGCGATAGGTTAGATTAGCTTGCAAATCTGAATTGGGATGCGCATTGTTCTAATCAACCTAGGCTCAAATCGATAGAACTTTTAACCTAGGCTTTTCCAACTAAATGTTCCACCTAAGTTTCCCTTGAACTTAATGCGATTAGACTTAATAAAAATTTTGCATGCCTTTCATCAGTTTGTTTTAATTCCAATTAGTCGATTAGGCTAATTTAATTTTGGTATTTCCAATTAAATTGATTAGGTGCAAGTATAACGGATTTTGTGATGACAAACCAATGAACAAGAACATCGAATAAAGAAAATCTCATCCAACCCAAGCTAGAGCTTCTCCAATTGAATTTTGCTCCTTTTATCTCCACATTTTATTTTATGAAATTTAGTTTTTTTTCTTGCAATCAACCGTTTCACAAAACCCCCTTCCAGTTACCTTGAATTGTAAACTTTCCAACTGTGGAAGTCGAGGGCTCCTTCTGTTCGATCCGGCTTCCCACTACTACTATGGGTCAAGTTAGGAAAATTTATTTGACAAGGAATTGGGCGACAAATTCCCTCGGCCAACGTTGGTCAATGGTGTCGCGGTGTTGATCGACAGCGAATGATGGCACCACCGCGCCGTGCGTTGTTGTGTGTCGAACGTGCTATATATATGCAATATTAATTTGTCAAGTTTTCCTGTTCTTCATCCAAGTATAAGCGAAGAACGAGGTTTTCTTAGTGAGTCTAAGGTCGAACACAGGGACTATGCAGATTCTAGAATTTTTTGGATTATCTAAGTCATATGGGTTACATGAAAATGGGGAGAAGTGATGCACTTATGAAAATAAAAAGCAGTAAAACTAAACTAAAGTGGTAGAGTGGATAGGTATGTGACACAGTAAGATTCAGCTAATAGAATTATGTGAATGGTAAAAGCAGGGCTACGGTTGGTTATCATCTAAATTCAGAAACACATAGGGAGATCTATTTCATAGCAGCAACTTTGAACTGCAACTCTCAGTGGTCAGCCACTATGCGTTATATCTCTATAATGCATAGGAGAGTGTTAAGTACCAAGGTTATTTCTATGTCTAGATAACATTTCTTAGCCTTGTCGACTGAGTTCCACAATCACTTACTCTCCCGAGCAGTCTGATTATTACTACTTATATAGATTAGCTAGATGGCCATAAGCATTAGATTAAAGTATAATCGACAAGATGGAACAGTCAAAACTATGGTTCTTGTTTAGATGATAACACAACCTACAACCTTCAGCGTTAGTTACTCATGGATGGTAAACAACAAATGAAAAGTGATAAGAAATGGATAGCCATGGAAGATGTATAGATTGAAGAACAGAATAAATGTTTTAGAAAATACAGTCTCTTGTCAATAAACTAAAACACAAGTAAGAAAAAGATAGAAAGCATGAAATGGCTCCTCAATCTCTTGAGCTCGCCGGGATGGTAGCGTGAATTCTGTTGTGAAGTGGTCAGGCGGAGGGAAGACTTTTCTTTCTCGAGCTATTTGTCTCCAGTTGTCGTCTGGAGAGAACTCTGGTGTCACTTAGGAATTCTTCCGAGAGATTCAACAACCTTTTTAGCTTTCAAGTCTGCCCTTTTATAGATGTTGCGTTGCAATCGCTAGTAAATTTGCATGATTGGAGGCTGAATTGCTGCATTGTGTCTTTCTCGCCTAATCGCATGATTTTCGGTTCAATTTAGATCCACCACTTTAACCGCAGATCAAGCACATCAATCTCCCGACAATCTCTCAAGATTCTCGTATGATTTTCCCGTGCCTTGCGTTTTAGATTAATAATGCATCCATAGGTTGCTTGCGTTCCTGTGTTAAAGCATGTGTTTTAGGTTAAAACAGCTTCAAAACAATTATTTTTATCAATTCACAAGAGTAAAACGCATAAGGAGATTTATCTACAGAATTTAACCTAAACTACCGCATGATTATCCATTTAAACTCTATTTTTCTAAAAGAAAGACAATAATAACTTGTATTTCTACAAGTTATCATGCGTCATTCTATCCTACCCTCGGCACCATGCCGCAACGCCGCATCGATGTTGCTGCGTTGAAGTCGGAGGCTGCTCTCGGGAAAAAGCATTGCGGCAGCGCCGAACTGATGCTACGGCACTGTTTTTGGCAGTTTTGTGACTTTCTTCTCGTTTTCGTTGGATTTTTGGCTCGGTTTGGTTCTTTTGGCTTTCAATTCTAGTTTTCTTTATTTTAACCTAAAAACCACTAGTGAACAAGTGAAATCTAATATAAACTCCCTTAGAGAATAAAAAGCACTTTCCAAACGCTTTTCAAATCCCCGTGATGTCGGGTCCAAACAGAAGCAACAGTATCCAAAAACCCATCAATCTCAACCCAATGTTTAAAACTGCAGAACAAAAGGGTTCCCGTTGCATGCTATCCCCAGGAGAAATCAAGAGAGCATTATGATTAGAAGTCCCCAAGGGGACACTCGGGCCACACCATGTGCCCGAGACAAAATCCAAGCCTCATTAACCAACACTCTATCCAGACGGTATAAGATGCCTGAGCCTTGATTTTACTAGTCTAAGTAAACCAGTTTCCCAGCACATGCAACTCACACAAATTAGCATCTAGAATGGCCCTACCGAACTCCTCCATATCACTACAATTTGGACACCCCCCAAACGCCTCAGTCAAATTCCTGATAGCATTAAAGTCAACCATCACCAAGCCAAGACCTTGCCATCCAGTGCAAAGAGGAATATGCGATTCCAATGCCTATCACTATGACAGTTAGCAAAATATACACATGCAAAGTTAATACATTGATTTGACACCCAGTCAGTCAAAGTTCCCATAACCACCTGTTCATCAACAACCACAAAACATAAATTACACACAGAAGTGTTCAACAACACCTAAATACTCCTAGCTCCCCGAGCATTAAAGCTGCTCACACACTTCCATTTAGTACCGAACCTATCTAGGACGGAGTCAAGATTTTCCCATCTCACCCTCGTTTCCAATAAACAACACACCTCCACTAAAGCTGACCGTAAAAACTCATCCATTGCCCTACTTTTTGCAGGGTCATTTAGACTTCGCACATTCCACGAGCACCAAGCCAACTAATCATGGATTGGACTACTCCTACATGCCACCTCAAACTCACCCATAAGACCCCATTGATCTTCCAAGACATTTATCATCAACAACGGAGAAGGGTTAGCTCAACTAAAGCCAAAGCCATGAGTCATCATCCACTCTTGGCAAACTATCAAAGTGATTACAGGTCACAAACCTCAAATTTCTCTTATGATGAGATCTTGGACTCACTTTAGGTTTACGTCATGAAACCACAGTAAAGTTTTCCTTACCTGTTTGTTTACTCCCCTTCATTCTCCCCCTCTGCTCATCTAACCCTCCAGTCTCCCCCTAATCAACCTGTGGCTCCCCACAACCCTATCATTCTTGCACTTCCCTCCACCATGACCAAAGGATTTGCATTTCATACACTTTTTAGGCTTCCACTCATAACTAACCGAAACAGTGAAATCTTACCCTCTCATTCTAACCACAACAGACAAGGGCAACACAGAGTCACTTGAGACCTCCACACAGACTCTCGCAAACGTCAAGCTGTGCCTCTCCTTCGTTGCTGTATCAAGGGCAATAAGTTTACCCATCGCACTTGCTCTTGCAGCTAACCCCCGATCAAACCATATCTTTATAGGAATCTTAGATAATTTAATCCACACAGGAACTGAGTCAAAGAAAGAGGTTTCAAGAATAATACTTAGAGTCCATTTATGAAGAAGTATTGGCTTTCCTCCCACGTGCCATGGGCTGTTTGCAAGGACCTAGTCTCGTGCCTTTGATCTATGGAATTGGAAAATGATGAGACCATTCTCCATCAACGTGATAGTCGACATTTCCACCTTTCCCGAAATATGGGTTATCAAGCGTTGGATGACAACATACGGTAGAGAGGCATCAACAAATTGCACGACAATCGAATTTTCCCAAACTTTGACGCCTTCCTCCAACACCTTATACGATGGTTCAACCACCACTTTGTCTCCCACCATCATTGGAAGAGTGTAGGCTAACTCCACTGTTTTTGGAGATCCGAAAAAAGAAATCCAAGAGGAAGGCCCACTCAAACCCCTTGAATCAGCCCAAGAACCGAAATGAACCACCCTTGAACCAGATGGGGTGGAGTCAAGAGACCTCGTGTTACTCCCAAACCCAACTGCACCAGGCCGACCTGTCTGCAAACGTCACTGCTTCTTTCATTGGCCCAACTTGATCAGCATCCTCTGACCCATCAAGTGAGCCCAGCCCACCAAATTTCATCAGCCAAACTTCATCAGTACTCAGCCAAGGCATCCAACCTGCCATGGCCCATTGACCATGGTCCTCCAGCCCACAACCCTTCTGTCCATCTTCATGACCCATCGGTTCAATCCACGATTCAAACGGTTTCATATAGCTTCTTCCTCGCGGCCTCAGTCGTCACTTGCACCATCTTCAATTGATTAAGATGAGATTTCACTGCCTCAGCTACCACCATATCTCCATCGGAAACCAACATCTTACCAATTGCAGCCATCGAATCGATCATCAATTTGCGTCCCTCGGACAATAAAAAAGAAATTTGGGGATTTTCGCATGACCTCAAACCCAAACCACTCGTACCCTTGTTTCGGATCGGAGATCTTCGCTTCACCATCATCGTCGAGCATAATCCCACCCTTAGAACCTCACAGCCTGCACCATAGAGCCTGATTTCACCAAGCTATCTACCTTCAGCCCCAATGGTTTGTGAGATCAAGCTTACCAACAAATCCACACAACACCGATTGTCGCTCCACTAATCGTAAGCCTTTGCAAAGCCTTCAACCGACGACACTGCAACCTTGAAGGTAGTGCCTCTCCAAAAAGGGGAGAGACTTGGAGGAGACTTGGAAGAGACTTGAAAGATGTTACTTTAGGTTTGTTAACCCTCTTCATAAATTCCACATGACTCACATAATTCTTCCTCTTTGGTTACTGTAAACTTGGACAGCATGTATTGCTTTGATGTTTATATTACATGATTGAGGTTCCTACATTCATATCACATTGGCCCGAGAGGGACCCAGTTTAATGTTGGACCACAAATCATTTGTTCATTAGAGGTTCAGGACTTAAGGAACTAGATGTTGGACCACAAATGATGAACTAGATGTAATTACAGGGTAAAACGCAACTGAACTAGATGTAATTACAGGGTAAAACGCAACTGTAGTTACAAACAATTTGTGAAGGATCAACTTACTGATCATGGTTATATCAAGTGGACAGAAATATATCTACAGTGAGAAGAGTGTAGCTACTGGGCTATAGTTGTCACACCCCCTTCCAAGTTTACCTACATGCCCTGAAAGGAGATGTGAAGACAGTATACATCACCCCTCTTGTGACGCATACCATCCGTTCCTTCAAACACATTCTGAATTGTTCACCATGTAATCTCCACATTCTAAAACATTTTAAACATAACATATAGGAAAGTATATACAGCCAACAACTTAATTCCTCAACTCTTTTACATGTCCTTACATAACCCATAGTTCAACCCCTAGTAATTGTACATACATATCTACATGTCACCTAATTAAGGTTTAACATACAACTAACACTTCACAAGTCGAATTATTCCGAATCTCGAAGCTTAAGCAAGGCGAATGGGAGTACGTAAAGCACCAGAAATGTCCTTGCTACCTGGTGGGGAAAGAAAACATTGGAAAACACAAGCTAAAGGCCCAGTGAGTGACAGTGTTAACAAACCATTTTAGTTCGAAAATCATCAGTAGTAAAACGGAGTTCAACATCAACATAAAACATGTAATCATTTCAAATACATTAGTTAAAACAAATTTAATTGCCCTTATCACTTTATACATGATTCTTAGCAAATCATAAGAAAACAGTATAAGTGCAGTATTTTTCCCTTAGTTGAAGTGGAGCAAAACTCAACACCCCAACGTCGAAAACATATAAGGCTGGATGCGGAGCAAAACTCAACGCACCAGCATATCACCTCTATGTGCACATAGGAATATGGCAGGTTGCCCATGTACCTTCTCATGTCCTTGAGTACTGGGTCCCAGGGAAACTCACATGCCTTATTAGCATTGAGCCTCCTCTAAAACATTTTCCTTTTAAGAAACAACATTTAATACAAACCGTTCGTATACAAATCGTTCATAAGAATATAGGACAAGTATTATATCAATAACATCTCATAAACATGCTTTTCAATAGCTTTAAGAACATTACGTATGCCTCATAAAGCATTTAATCACAAAATCACATTTCATTGGAAAACCGAACTATCATGAGCAACAAAATCATTTAGAAGTAAAAGAAGTGTCACTCACAATTCTTTCTAGGCCTTGAAGATTATAAGCCTTTCCTATCTCCTCTTGGCCTGAAACAAATATTTTCCTTTGTTATACTTCTTTTCCATTCACTTTAATATATACAATAACTCAACATATGCCCAATGCCTATCGTTTATCATGCGGTTAAACTTCCATTAGTTCATTCTCAAGCCTTAAACACTAAGGCTATTACTACTAGTTGTTGCTTACCCTTCTGTTAGACTTCAATCCAAAGAACACTTTGCATGTAGCTCACTCTTGCTATATACCAATATTTGAGTTTTATCTTTTTCTTAATAAAGCTGACTGTTACAGCTTGGCTGTCTCTGCCTAATCCCTGCTAAAAACACATTTCCAACCCATATTAAGATTTCTTCTCTTCTACAAATTTGTAAAGAATTAAGTCCCACAGCTTACCTCAAAATTTCAAGGCTCAACTCTTTTTCGTTCTCCAGTTATGCCAAAATTACTCCGTGTTGCTCCGGATTGCATAGCAGTTCTGTAGTTGCTGTGTTTACCTAAAGATTCATGTGATAAACTTTGGTTTCAGCTTAACCATCCTTCATAAGACTTGTTAGGAATTATGTTAACTTACTAACCTCAAAATTTCAGCCCCAAACTCAGCTTCCTTGAGTCATTCTACTCCAAACAACAACCACTGTTCAGTCTGTGCATCTACGATCAATCCTTTGTTCCAGCTCGGATTTGAACACTAAAACAGGTAGAATTTCGCCCAAAATCTACAAGAACACCTTCCTCTTCCTTCTCTGGTTGTTTCTCTGAAAGATGGAACTGACTTAAGTTCTCGAAATGTCTGAAAATAATTAAACTCACCTATATATATACTGCCGACTTATCCCTCACAAGTACCAAGATGATAATGTCGACTTACCCCCTCACCGTAGGTTGGCGTTGGTCCTTCCTTCCACGCAAGGCACTCATGTCTATATTCTCCTCCAGCGTCTTCAGCAACTAACCATTCTTGGAGCATAATGTTCTCGGCGCCTCCTACCTCTGACGCATACAACATATTCATTCACATCACTAGTTTAATCGCGTCAATGCAATGTGACTTTAGCGCATGGCTATCTTCGATGCATGGTAACTTCAACGCATGGCTGTCTTCGATGCATGGTGACTTCAACGCATGGCTGTCTTCGATGCATGGTGACTTCAACGCATGATTCAAGCATATTTCTTTCCCCGCCAATGATCCCTTATTCTTCGATGCGGCGACTGCTTCAGCTCAGCCCCTTCGTGATTCAATCAATAATGCATGGTTTCTCAAATAATTCAACCTTCCACTACATCCACCAACGCATGGTCTTTGCCAACACTTAACCAAAATTTTGCTCCACTTCTCGACTACTTTTCCTCTAATAACGCATATCCTCAATCGCATTGCTCTCCCCAACACTTAGTTTTACAAGTCAGTGCTTACAATAGTGAAATATCTCGGTAGTTAAAGAATGTTAATTAACTAGGTTAAAGGGTTTAGTCGGTTAATTTTAGATCATTGGAGCTCATGATATGTAGAGATGAAAGAATTTGAAAACGTTCCAATTCATTTATGGAGTAAATTTTATCTAAATATGATTTGAATATTGATCGAACGAATGGAGATTCATCGAGTTAAAATTGTCGGTATAAGTGGAAAAATTATTAATTTAATATTAATTTAATTTAATTAATTAAAATTATTTAATTAATTATTATTATTAATTATATATTAAATTAATGTTAATGAAAATCTAAAAAGAAAAATCAAAATTCATTTATGAAATGAATTTAAAGTTATGGGTATGTGATGCCCTAGTTTATTGTATTTATATGCTTCTCTCTTTAAACTCAACATTATTTATATATACCCACTGGAGTTTTAGTCCAACTAGGAGTTTGTTAGGTTTTATGTCCTAAAACTCATGGTTTGTAAACTTTGAATATATTCTCAATAAAGTGGTTCTCAAGGTTTATTCAGTAAAAATGTTATTGAATATGTGAATTACATTTAATATAACCTTAAATCTGATCAACTATAGCCAAGGGTTCTTAGTTTATTAGATTTAGGGATCAAAGGGACGTGAAAGGGAAATAAATGTTATTTCTAAAACGTTCCAAAGAGGATTGTCCTCAAGAACTAAGTCTAGACCTTCTTCCTTAAAGAAAAAGAGTATGACGAAGAAGGGAAAAGGAAAAGGGAAAGCTCCTAAAAATCTCAAAGGCAAGAAAAAGGTTACAGATAAAGGAAAATGTTTCCATTGCAACGGGGACGGGTATTATTGCAAGAGAATAATAAATATGAGTAAATTATTACTTGCTAAATCTGATTGGATTATATAGAGTTAATTAGCAATTCATTAATAAAAATTTATCTTTTAAGCAATGACTAGTTCATTTGTACAACTACTTGTGTCTGAAAAACTTAATGGAGACAACTATGGTACATGAAAATCAAACCTAGGAAGCATATCATATGGATTTACGGTTCGTTGTAACAAAGGAATATCCTCCAGTTCCCAGCTCAACTGCAAGTTGAAATGTTCAGGATGCATATGATAGATTGATGAGGGCTAATGATAAAGCTTGAGTCTATATCTTAGCAAGCATATTAGATGTCTTGACTAAAAACCATGAGAAAATAATGACTGCTAAGGAAATCTTGGACATGCAATGGTTGGACAACCATTCTCATCGGTCAAGCATGATGCTACTAAATATGTTTACAATTCCTGCATGAAAGAAGGAACCTCTGTTAAAGAACATGTTCTGGATATAATGGTCCACTTCAACATTGTGGAAGTAAACGGGGTTGTTATAGACAAGAAGGTCAAGTCAGTTTCATCTTAGAATCTCTTCCGAAGAGTTTGAGTACAATCTAACTACTCTCTTCAATGAGTTCTAGACATTTCAATGTATGATAAAATCAAAGGGACATGAAGGGGAAATAAATGTTATTTCTAAAAAGTTCCAGAGAGGATCGTCCTCCTAAGTCTGGACCTTCTTCCTCAAAGAAAAAGAGTATGAAGAAAAAGGGAAAAGGGAAACGGAAAGCTCTTACAAATCTCAAATGCAAGAAAAAGGTTGCAGATAAAGGAAAATGTCTCCACTGCAATAAGCACTGACACTGGAAAAGAAACTATCCAAAGTACTTTGCTGAGAAAAAAGTTGAAAAAGAAAACCAAGGGAAATATGACTTACTAGTTGTTGAAACGTGTTTAGTGGAGAATGATAACTCCACCTGGATATTAGATTCAGGAACCACTAATCATGTTTGTTTTTATTTTCAAGAAACTAGTTCTTGAAGATAGCTTCAAGAAGGCGAGATAACTCTCAAGGTTGGATCAAGGGAGATCATTTAAGCCAAAGAAGTGGTAGATTTGAAGTTATTTTTAGAGATAGATACATTTTATGGGAAAATGTACTTTATGTTTTTTTTTTTTTTTTTTTTAAAAGAAATTTTCTTATGCAACAAAACAAGAAGAACAAACTAACCAGACAAAAGAAAACCATAGAAAAAAGAACAAGCACAGGTAATAACAAGGCCACAACAAGGCCTCTCCATAACCAACAGAGCAAACAAGAAGAAAAACAAAACCCCACAGCCTGGGGACAAGAAAAAACAAACCCTCAACAGTGGGGGAACCACACAGAGCAAAAGAGCGCTAAACAACACCAGAGAGGTCATCACTCCAGGACATTGATGCACACTTTTTAGTGTACAGGTCAAGTTATAATATAAGACGGTGAAGTATGAATATCGTTCCATTGGAGATCCAATTGTGAAGGTTTATGTTACTTAGCTATTCTAGAGTTGAATCAATTTTATTTAAGGATTGGAATGGAAATTGTGAATTATGGAAAATATAAACCAAATAAGGAAAGTAATAAAGTGAAAAACACAAGAGTCAAAGAGAGTTCTAGGATAATGAATCCTTGTTTGTTTCATCATGCAATATTATAGATTTCATGGATTTTATTGTAATTCATATGCCTAAGTCTAGAAACTTGATTCCAAGTTATTTTCTCTCAAAAAACAATTCTTTCTCATGCAACTCGATTGATTACTAATCTCTTGAAACCAATACAAATTACGTGGCATTAAGAATAGTCTTTAGCAACTTTTATTGTCAACCTAACTACTCTCGTGATAGATTAATAACAATTCATTGTTATAGATCAAGTTAAACATACAATCTTTCAATCATACATCTAACCTAATGTATGAAGATGACCAATCCATAAGAATTAAACACAATAACAATGAAAAGCATAATCATTCTAACAAAACCATGAAAGTCTACAAGATCAACATGAATTCATAAACGAATCATCAAGACCCTAAAACTAAAGAGTTTAGCCACTCATAGCTTGAAGCAACATGTTCAAACAATATAAACAAAGAAAAAGTGTAGAGAAAGAGAAACTCTACTGAAAATAGGCTCTTAATTGAGGTAGCACCGTCACGATCTCCTTGGCTCTCACGTCGAAACTCGAACGGCACCTCGACTATCTCAAAATCTTTTCCTCTTCCTTGCAACTAACTCACTCCTTGAACTCTTTTATGAACTCTCACTCAATTCTCTCCTTCTTGTGCTTCTTTTGGTCTGTAGATTAATGATTAGGGCTGTTGAAAACCCCCAAATTTATAGAGTTTGCCGCCCAAAAACTTACCAAAAATACCACTTTTTCATTTATGGAAAATTGGCACTGCAGCGCTGGTCTATAGCGCCGCAGCACTGCCAAATTTGGAAAGAGAACGTCGTGGCGCTAGGGCTGTGTGCAGAAATAGTTGCTCTCGAGTTTTAGCGCCGCGGTGCTATCCCAGTTTTTGCAACTTTGTGTTTTTCCATCTTTTTTTCACCGTATTCTTGCTCCGTTTTGATCTTTTGGTCTTTTCTTCTAATTTTTCCCATTTTAACCTGAAAACCACTAGCAAACAAGTGAAATCTAATATAAATTTACTTAATTTGAGAGGATAGAAAGCACTTTTCAAGCACTTATTAGACATAGCATGAGCATGCACTGTTGAAACAATCAGATGCAAGATCACTTCCACATTACGAAACAAACCACCATGTAAAGAGGTTCCTTTCCTGCCACACAAAGTAAATAGATGCACTCTAGAAAACATGCCATAATTTCCTCCTAACCCCACTACCAAGTCCCATTCTACAAACCCACTCCAGCTCCACAGCCCACCTCGCCACCCGATGGGATGAACCCATAAGACTCAGCACACCAGACCACACTCCAAACCGAAAAGGGGCACTCAAAGAACAGATGATCTCGAGATTCCACCCCACCCTCACAAAGCAAGCACTGTGGAGGCAACCTCTCACCTACATAACCAAACCCTAGTCCCTAGCCTATCCCTCACTGCCAACCAGGCATAAAAAGAATGCCTAGGAATATTACCCCCAAACCACAAAATACTAGCCCACATCACTCTCGTACGCCTCGATATCAATGCCTCCCACACACTTCTGATAAAAAACTTACCAGACCTCTTAAGAATCCAGAGCCACCTATCCTCACACCCTACTCTAATCTCCATGCCCTCAGCTAACCTAACAATTTCCGTCAATTCCCAAGAGAGAACCACCAGGCAACCACGGGTCAACGCCGACCATCCCTCATCTCTATCCTAACAAGAGGCAAAAGAGAGTTCCTACACCTAAGAATCATATGAAGACACCAAAACATTCTAGCATCTGCATGAACCGACCACAAAAATCGATCACGAAGCACATACGCCTTAACCCACGCCACCTATAAAGAACCAGAGCAGATCAAAATCTGCTTCAAGATAGCAGCTACATTCCAAGATGTTTGTGCCTGATAACAAGCCCCCTTTCCTTCAAAGGAAGACACACCTCATCACAAGCAACTCTCATGCCCTATTACCCTCTAACCTACCACGCAAAGGAAGACCCTGAGAAGACGATCAACCTCCCAACAAACCCCCCACAAGAAGAACAAACACACTAGACTAGAAAACCTGAAAGCTCTGTAACATAGATGGAACCAGCTAAAGACGACCAGCAAAGAAGAGAGAACACGCAGATCAACTACGCAACCTTGCAGTAATATTCTAAATCAGAGGAGCACAATCTGAAGCTTTTAGCCTACCCACTAGGAGAGGGAGACCAAGGTATCTAACTAGAAGGTTACCCAGAGTAAACCCCATAAACTGAGTGAACTCATCAGCTAACTCCCAACCCACACTAACCATAAAAATAAAGCTCTTACCAACATTAGCCTTAAGCCTAGCTAACCGCTTAAAATATCATAACATATTCCGAATAAACTAAAGAGAACCTTGCTTAGCCACACAAAAAATCATCAAATCATCAACAAAAGAAAGATGGGTAAGTCAAACCTTCTCACACCTGTGGTGAAACCAAAACCCCTCAGATAGTTGGTTAAGTAATGTCACACCCCTTCCTGAACTACCCTCCTGTAGCTCGAGACGGAGAGTGAGGACAGCAGTCATCGACCCTATTATCGACTTCCACTTCGAACTTCCTTTATGCCCGTTTAACCACACTTCTTAGGACGGCAATACCATTAACTCTTGACAAACCTCGACTTCGATCGGCTATGGGAACTGTTATGCTAACTGAAAAATGGAAAACATATGAAAGAGTGAGCTAAAAGCTCAATGAGTGACAGATTTTGTAAAACTATCTTTGGTTTGAAAGAGCCATTTTCAAATTATTGTACACCATAGTAATAAAACATGGATTCAAATCATCATTACCGCAAAATCGTACTTTCCAACTTCTTAATCAAATAACATAAGTATATTCCAGAATAGTTGTACATGAAATCAATTCGTTCTTTAAAAATTTCCCTTAGTTGAGGCGGAGCAAGACTCAACGCTCTCAACGTCAAAAACCTTTTTAGAAATTTTCCTTAGTTGAGGCGGAGCAAAACTCAACGCTCTCAACGTCGAAAACATCCTTAGTTGGGGTGGAGCAAGACTCAACACACCCAACGTCGAAATCATTCCTGGCTCAATGCGGAGCAGAACTTGATACACCAGCAATATCAACCTCTATGTGTACATAGGAATATAGTGGGTTGCCCAAGTACCTTCTACATGTCCTTCAGTAATGGGTCCCGAGGAAACTCACATGCCTTCTCATGTCCTTCAGCATTAAGTCTCCTCTAAAACATTTTAGAAACCAACATTTCACATAATTAGTCCATATGAAACCTTTCATGAAAAATAAGATATTTCTCGGTAAACTACACTTCACAACATGCTTTTCAACAATTTATAGAAAACAAATAAGACATGCTTTGTGAACTATATATTCAAGCATCATGCATTTCAAATAAATACTTTTCATCAAATCGTAGCTTATAATGAAATCAAAATAACATTTTCAATAAAACATTTTCAAAGAAAGAAAAGGTGTCACTCACCAAAACACTTTATGGATAGCTTCTCCTCTTTCCCGAGCTTCTTGGACGCAGCGTTCTAACCCTGGAATGCAAGGCTTTATATTCCTCTGGCAACTCGGTTGGCCGCAACCCTGCTCTTGGATGCAAGGTTGATGCTAACGCGAGGTGCATCCCAACTCTTCCTTCTCTTTTTGGATGCGTCGACTGCGCAAGGTCCAACTTGGACGTATCATTCACCTTGAAACTTAAACGCAAGGCTGACCCTTTTAGACGCAAGACAACTTCTTTAACACAAGATATAGTTAAGTTGTCAAAAATGTCTTCTCTCTTGACCGCAAACTTCTACTACGGACGCAAGGATTTCTCCTTTCTGCCTTCTCTCTCTCCTTTCTCTCAAGGATTCTTATTTCAGCATCATCAGTCGCTTCTTTTTCCACAAGGTCCTATTTATAGCTTTGAAGTAGAGGGCTGGTCATACTACTTCTCCTCTCTTTTTGCCATTTGCTTGCCAAATGTTAAGCTGCATGCTTAACCAATCATGCATTTATCCAAGCGTCACCTTGCATGAAATACTTAACATACTTTCTAACACCTCCCGCTTATAAGGTGTCAAGTTTATATGAAGCCACCTAGCCTTTATAAGCTTATCTTATACATCCAACATATTCCAATATACAAACTATTCATTCAATCACACTGCCCCTGTGCATTCACTAAATGTCCTTTAGGATTTTAGCTTCATTACTTCTTTACTCTTCGCCATAATACCTTTGAACCCGTTTCTCCACCGCTTACTAGTAGGCGTCAATGTCTCAAACGCACACTACAACCTTACCACATCGTACCATGCGTCCAGCTTTCTTCCTTTTAAGCCCTTGGTTACATCCTATGCGTTTACCCGAAATCAAAGTTATGTTTCCATTTACCATGGAATTGAGCTCCTTAACGCATAGCACATAGCAACGCGTCGATCATAGTTACCTTAAACACTAGATGTCCTTATTGTTGGGCATAGACTTCCTTATCAACACCGAAATTCTTACTAATGCATAATAAACCTTCAACGCATGTTGCTCACGCCTTAAGTTTCCTCGACTTCTCTTTTCTTTCTAGCTTAACACCCTCCAAAGCTAATCCCATAACTTGTTAATTTCCAAGGCTAAGTGTGAGCCATGTGTTTCCTCTTTTTCCTAATTGTTGTTTCCCTTTTCAAAATTCAGTATCAAATTCCCTCCAAATTAAGGTACCACGCTTTAACGCTTTACCATCTATGCATTAACCGGACTATGCTCAAAATACATCTAAATTTTTAACTAATTCCCAAACTATGCCTTCCATCCTTCATTCTCACTCTGAGTGGAATATCCATTCTTTTCCTAATATTATGCGTTCAACTAGTCTTACTTCTTTTCTTACTAGCCATCTTAAGAATTCTGAGTTAGGGTCTTACAATCCTACTCCCCTAAGAAAAATTTTGTCCTCGAAATTTAAACAGCAACAAGGTTACGGAAATGTGAAATACTTTATTCAAATTCTTGTTTGTACAATCTTGTTATTCAACACATACAAGAGACAATAACTAAAAAGAAATACATTTCCATTCTTTTCTTCTTTTTCCTTCAGCTTAATTACTTAGACCTCCCTGGTTTTGTAGATAATCCTTGCAATAATGTCCCGACTGCTCACACATATAACAAACATCCTCTCTTCCTTCATAATCTTCTCTATGTCTTCGTCCACATTTCTTATAGGGAATCTCTCTTTTCATCTCCTTAGCTTGGCTGCAAAAGTCCTTAGATACATTGCATTGTTTTCGTAAATGTCCTTTCATTCCGCATGCAACACATCTATCTTTACCAAAACATTCCCCTGAATGTCCTTTTTCTGCAAACTGGGCACCTGTTCATCAAGTGTTTCAGTTTCCCTTTGCTTTCCCTGTCTGACATGATGAACTATAAACACAAATAAATTAGCTTGCGGCAATTACACTTAAAGTCACTCCAATTCTACAAGCAATTTGTAATAAACACTTTTCTTAAAACTATTTTAATTTTCAACTTTTTACAGTTTTAGTACCATGCGCTTTGTCTTTTAAATTTTCTTGAACACATAATCTGCTAACGCATACTTGATTACAAACCTGATTATATAGTTTGATTATTAATTTAGACCCATTGCTCTATGCTGTTAAACTATAACATACTTTAAACGCATCCTTCCATTAATGCAACCTCCTCACCTACTACCTCGCAAAACTTAAAACTTTTGTTCATGCTCACCTTTGAAAACACATACCTTTCCAGCCACCTCATCCTCTTTTTACTTAGCTCTGATTAACTCTTTGTTTCACCAACGCATGTTGGCCTTCACAAGTGTGTAGGACTTCTTCATCTACACATAGTTGACTTCCAGCTTAAACAGTACTATGTATTTCCTGTGGGTTATGAATTCATCACGCTTCCACTGCACCACTTTGGTAGTCAATGCGCCTACTTTCCTTAGCTACTTACGGGGGTTATAGTTTTCCTTTCACACTCAATTTACTTAACCATTCCTCATTTTCATGGATTTTATACGTTTCCTAGGTATGCCTATGCATTTTAGTTTACTTTATACCATGTGCGTGTCCAACTCTACTCTTTCTCCAAACCTTTGGTGAAATTTCTTTTCCTCAGATCTTACTTCCAGATCTAGTATAGTTCTTTTACTTAATATCCTTTCAGAATTATAAAATTTAAGTATAGGTCTTTTGATCTTTAACACATATCTGCTGATTCAACAATCCCTACCAACGCATGGACATTTATACTCAAAAGTTTTCGGTCATGACTTCCAATTACCCGACCACTTACTTAACATTTATCAAACTAAGAGTAGAGCTTCCCAACTTACCACTTTCTCATAAAAACTTCGTCCTAAAAATTCTGTAGGTGGTTAGTCTCTTGAGAACAATTGTAAATACCGATTTATAATTTGCTCCTTGGGCTTGATTTCTCAAATAGCTTCTTTTGCACCCTAATTTTCCATAAATCTTAGACCAACGAGTCTAGCTTATTTCTTAATACTTACTCTTTAATAAGTTAAACATTTGAATCAATTCCTCCTCATAACTTAAATCTTCTCTTAGCTCCATTGGTTAAACCTTAAGTATATAAGTAAGATAAGGAACATATTCCTTAAAACATAAGATATATTGTGATCCTTAGACATAATACTGAACTACAACTTTGTTCTTAAGGCCTGTTGTAACTTTACAGAATTTAGAACTTATCCACATGCATCCATATCATTCTAGCAAGGATATATGTTCTCTTGACGAACAAAAATGCTCCATCTTTATCAACCTTTTACCAATCAAGCACTTTGTCATGCACTCTACTATTTCCTTTTTCACTCATGACCACTAGTAAAAATTTTCCCTTAACGTTTTACACGTCATGGTACTACCAGGATATATGGCTTAGGCCAAGTTATGAGGCTCTTGTTAGACCTCATGAATTTCGTGGTCTCCCTTCTATGCGTCCATATATATAACAAGGCTTTGCTTCCGATTTTTCCTTTTTACTACTCCCATACTTAACCGTTTCCTTAATAATTATTCTAATATCTAACCATCTCTTGTTTCCTTCCTTTAGGTTTGCTTTCACCTCTAAAGCACATCCAATGCTTAACCCAAGTCTCTTTGCTTAGCCCGAGTCTCTTTTGGTTGGTTCATAAGACCATTTCTAAATTAAGTTGTATCTTAACTTTAACTATTACAATTTCTACTTTTCAACGCGTCGCCTTGTCAACACATAGCAATTCTTCAATGCATAGCAAAATTTTTTTTTTCCAATTATAGCGACTTTCAACACTTAACGGCCTCTCCCGCACATGCTATATCATACTCGAGGACTTCCTGATCCGTACAATGAACCTTCATAGCAAACCTTCAGTGCATAACCACTGCTCATCGCATAGCTTATCTATAAATAGCTAATCTTCAACGCATAGCTGCAGCCTATCACATACAACTACTTTCCAATTCAAAGTATTCTCATCAACGCTTAGTAGCACCTTTCAACGCCTGGCAGCCTTATCAAAATATGACAACTCCTTTACCTTACTAACACAGAATCTAGTTTCTTCTCCTTATTGCAGCTTCTAATGCTAAGCCTGCATAGTCATGGCCAACACTTATAGTTCTTGTTCCTTCACTCCCGTCCACCATTTCTCTTCACAATACATAATGCATTACTTTCCTTAAATTGCCATTTCCCCATCGCATGCTAACCTTTTCAACGCAAAATACTTTTCCCCCATATGGTGGTTCTAACCAACCCCACATGCTCAACGCATAATATATCACTTATTTAGCTTGTCACCATCCGAATCTATTTTCATAACTTAACAATTTCTCAGACTAAGCATGAGCCTTGCATTCATCTTTTCCTTTGAATTGTCGTTTCCCTTTTTCCATCATTTCAATACTAAACCGATTTACTTCCAAGCTAGGATATCATGCGTTCATATCTCACCATCCATGACGATATTCCTCTAAAAAATATGGCTAACTAGTAACTAATTTCCCATTATTCTTTAAATTTTAATTTCTTAATTCTTAATGTAATATCCGCTCAAACGCTATGCATCCAACCAATTTTCTTTATAGCATACTTTTGCTTCTAAGCATAGCTATAATACTTAAATTTTCTTTAATTCTTAGGTTATCTTGTCTTCTAAAATTCCAAATCGTCTATCATGATTTCTTTCAACTTGACCTATGACTCATTCTTAATCCATAACTCACACTGACAAACATTTTTCTCTTTTCCTCCCTCTCAACGCATAGAACTTCTTTATATAACTGAACTTTCTACAAACATATATTTCCTGTCTTAAAAATTTCCAACTCCATAGGCTTAACTTTCTTCTAATCCCTATTCTTTTTCTGGGATCTTTCTCATACTATCTTAACATCTTTAATCAATCACCGAATTGTTCACCAGACTTTTAATTTAAATTCATACCTACTAGTTTTCCTTTTAAACTTCCCTAAGCCTCTTAATAGCTTACGAAATTCAGGCATATACCTGCCTTAGTTTTCCCGATTGCTCATATCAATTTCCCCCGCGATCTTACTATATTGCAACTTTCATATTTAAAATTACCGCATTCAATTTTCCTCTCCAAAACTGTAGGTAGCATTCTAAGTTCCGCTTACACGTTGCCGTCAAGGTTTGTCGCCTAAACATCCTAGTTCTATAACCTTTTCTTGTCTTACTTCGTTTTCCAAAATGATAACTCTTGATTTTTCTTTCAATTTATCACTAAACTTCACTTGACTTTCCCCCGATTTTTCGTAAACCATGCTCTAATACCAACTTGTCACACCCCTTCCCGAACTACCCTCTTGTAGCCCAAGACGGAGCGTGAGGACAGCAGTGATCGACCCTATTATCGACTTCCACTGTCGAACTTCCTTTATGCCCGTTTAACCACACTTCCTAGAACGACAATATCAATAACTCTTGACAAACCTCAACTTCGATCGGCTACGGGAGCTGTCATGCTTCTTGAAAAATGGAAAACATATGAAAGAGTGAGCTAAAAGCCTAATGAGTGATAGATTTTGTAAAACTATCTTTGGTTTGAAAGAGGCATGTTCAAATTATTGTACACCATAGTCATAAAACATGGATTCAAATCATCATTACTGCAAAATCGTACTTTCCAACTTCTTAATCAAATAACATAAATATATTCCAGAATAGTTGTACATGAAATCCATTCGTTCTTTAAAAATTTCCCTTAGTTGAGGCAGAGCAAGACTCAATGCTCTCAACGTCAAAAACCTTTTTAGAAATTTCCCTTAATTGAGGTGGAGCAAAACTCAACGCTCTCAAAGTCGAAAACATCCTTAGTTGGGGTGGAGCAAGACTCAACACACCCAACGTCGAAATCATTCCTGGCTCGATGCGGAGCAGAACTCGACGCACCAGCAATATCAACCTCTATATGCACATAGGAATATAGCGGGTTGCCCAAGTACCTTCTACATGTCCTTCAGTACTGGGTCCCAGGGAAACACACATGCCTTCTCATGTCCTTCAGCATTAAGTCTCCTCTAAAACATTTTAGAAACAAACATTTCACATAATTAGTTCATATGAAACCTTTCATGAAAAATAAGATATTTCTCGGTAAACTACACTTCACAACATGCTTTTTAACAATTTATAGAAAACAGATAAGACATGCTTTGTGAACTATATATTCAAGCATCATGCATTTCAAATAAATACTTTTCATCAAATCGTAGCTTATAATGAAATCAGAATAACATTTCCAATAAAACATTTTCAAAGAAAGAAAAGGTGTCACTCACCAAAACACTTTAAGGATAGTTTCTCCTCTTTCCCGCTATTTTCTCTTTCCCGAGCTTCTTGGACGCAGCGTTCTAACCCTGGAACGCAAGGCTTTATATTCCTCTGGTAGCTCGATTGGCCTCAACCCTGCCCTTGGACTCAAGGTTGATAGCTAACGCGAGCTGCATCCCAACTCTTCCTTACTTCTCTTTTTGGATGCGTCAACTGCGCAAAGTCCAGCTTGGACGTATTGTTCACCTTGAAACTTAAATGCAAGGCTGACCTTTTTAGACGCAAGACAACTTCTTTAACACAAGAGATATAGTTAAGTTGTCAAAAATGTCTTCTCTCTTGACCGCAGACTTCTACTATGGATGCAAGGATTTCTCCTTTCTGCCTTCTCTCTCTCCTTTCTCTCAAGAATTCTTACTTCAGCATCATCAGTCGCTTCTTTTTCCTCAAGGTCCTATTTATAGCTTTGGAGTAGAGGACTGGTCATACTACTTCTCCTCTCTTTTTGCCATTTGCTTGCCATATGTCAAGTTGCATGCTTAACCAATCATGCATTTATCCAAGCGTCACCTTGCATGAAATACTTAACATACTTTCTAACACCTCCCTCTTATAAGGTGTCAAGTTTATATGAAGCCACCTAGCCTTTATAAGCTTATCTTATACATCCAACATATTCCAATATACAAACTATTCATTCAATCACACTGCCCCTGTGCATTCACTGAATGTCCTTTAGGATTTTAGCTTCATTACTTCTTTATTCTTCGCCATAATACCTTTGAACCCGTTTCTTCACTGCTTACTACTAGGCGTTAATGTCTCAAACGCACACTACAACCTTACCGCATCGTACCATGCGTCCAGCTTTCTTCCCTTTAAGCTTTTGGTTACATCCTATGCGTTTACCCGAAATCAAAGTTATGTTTCCATTTACCATGGAATTAAGCTCCTCAACGTATAGCGCATAGCACCCTGTCGATCATAGTTACCTTAAACACTAAATGTCCTTATTGTTGGGCATAGACTTCCTTATCAACACTGAAATTCTTACTAATGCATAATAAACCTTCAACGCATGTTGCTCACGCCTTAAGTTTCCTCGACTTCTCTTTTCTTTCTAGCTTAACACCCTCCAAAGCTAATCCCATAACTTGTTAATTTCCAAGACTAAGTGTGAGCCATGCGTATCAAACTCTGAGTGGAATATCCATTCTTTTCCTAATATTATGTGTTCAACTAGTCTTACTTCTTTTCTTACTAGCCATCTTAAGAATTCTGAGTTAGGGTACTTACAAGTAATCTCGACAAGACCTCCATAACAATCACAAATAGAAACAGAAATAAGGGATTACCTTGACGTAACCCTTTCCTACCAGGAAAATACCCATCCAGAGAGCCATTCATCATAATTGAAAACGTAGGGAAAGTAAAATAGGCTCTAACCTAACTCACAAACTGAAGCGGGATGCCAATGGCCAATAAGGCACCAAGCTGAAAGTCCCAATGAATAGAATCATTAAGCTTTTTGTAAGTCCACCTTGAGAACACACCTTAGGGGACCTTTATTCCAAGATACCCCCCCCCCACAAGCTCCTGACACAAGAGCATGTTATTAGACATGGAATGCCCAAGGACAAAAACAGACTAGTTACTGCTCACAAACTTAGGCAACCACCCTTGTAACCGTCCAGATAATAATTTGGTGATGCATTTATAAACCACATTATAGCAAGAAATGGGCCTAAAATTTGATAACCTCTCTTCCCTAGCCTACTTTGGCACCAGCGTAATAACTGTAGCCTTAATTCCAGCAGTAAGATAGCACGAATCAAAAAAATGTCGCACCGCAGAGCAGAAGTCATCACCCTTAACAAACCAAGCAACCTTAAAGAAACCCACCAATAAGCCATCAGGGCCAGAAGCCTTTCCATTTTTCATAGAGAACAAAACTTTTTCTAGATCTCATCTCTAGTGATAGGCCGACATAAGTGGTGACAACATTCTTCGACCAACGAAACTGAACAATCTAAGAGATTTCTGCAGTCAAATCCTTGTAATTGATAGGCTTGTACCCCAATCTCCCCTAGAAGAAATCTATAGTAACCCATGCAACACCCTCAAGAGAGGAGTGCCTGACTCCCATACTTTCGATCATAGAGAACAACTCATTCCTTCCCTACCTTGATCGCACACTATGGTGAAAGAATGCAGAGCTCTGGTCACCCAACTCTAACATACGCACTCTAGATTTCTGCTGAAGTGAAGCCTCCTTACATCTCGCCACATCCCAAAAAACCTTAGTAGCCCTAGCCATCATACGAGCAAGATCAACATCCATAAGGGAAGCCTCTAGAAGAGACTAAGCCCTATCCATATCAACCTTAGCAGCCTTCACCCCCTCACTCAACTGAGAAATATGACATCCAAAACGACCCTTCAGAATAGGCTTGAGGGCCTGAAGATTCCACACCAAGCAAACCAAAGGAGACACCCCCTGGTGCCACGTCCACACCGATGCAACAGTCTTCAAAAGACCATCTGCCTCAGCCTAGTAGTTAAAAAATCTAAAAATCGGGAACCTACGACTCAAACTAGTCCCAGAGGACAACAGGAGTGCACTATGATCAGATATCCCCTAAGGGTAAGCATGCAACACAATATGAGGATGAGAAAGAACCCACGCCTAATTGACCAAAACACGGTCTAGACGATGTAAGATACCCAAGCCATGGATTTTACTAGTCCATGTAAACCAATTACCCAGCACCCCCATCTTAGCCAAATCAACATCCACAATGGCACTATCAAACTCCTCCATATCACCACAATTCAAGCTACTCCCACAAGCTTCTGAAGATTCTGAACAGCATTAAAGTCATGATAACTTGTAGAAATACAAGTTATTACAGCCTTTCTCTTAGAAAAATAGCCATTAAATAGAGAAATATGCGGTAGTTTGTGTTGAATTCTATTGATAAATCTTCCTATGCGTTCTACTCTTGTAAATTGATGAAGATAATTATTTTATAGCCTTTTGAGCCTAAAACGCATGTTTTAACGCAGGAACGCAAGCAACCTGTGGATGCGCTGACAACCGCTCAACGCAGGATGATGCGTTAGTAACATATGGATGCGTCAACATAAGTGAACGCATGAACCCAAGTTCTCCATGGACGCATAACGACTAGAAACGTAAGGCAAAGGAAAATCAGATTAGAATCTTGAGAGATTATCGAAAAGATTGACATGCATGATTTGTGGCTAAAGTGGTGGATCAAAATTGAACCGAGAATTACGCAATTAGGCGAGATAGACGCACGACATCAATTGCGCCTCCAATCACACAAATTTGCTACTGATTATGAACACAACCTCTATAAAAGGGCAGACTTGCAAGCTGAAAAGGGGTTGTTGATTCTCGGAAGAATTCCTAAATGACAACAGAGTTCTCTCTAGAAGACAACCGGAGACGAATAGCTCGAGAGAGAAAAGTCTTCGCTCTGCCTGACCACTTCACAGCAACACTTCACGCTTCCATTCCGGCGACTCAAGACATTTAAACACCTTCCTGCTTTCTATCTCTTTCTAGCTTTGACTTTAGATTTGTTATCAAGACATTGAACTGTCTAAAATTGTATTTCGTTCATTAATCTACAATTCTTCCATGTCTATCCATTTATCTGCACTTTTCGCTTATTACTTTGAATCCATGAGTAGCTAATCTTTCAAGGGTCACGGATTCTGTTAGCATCTAAACAAGAACCATAGTGTAACTATTGCATCTTTTCAATTGTAATCTTAATCTGATGCTTATGTCCATCTAGCTAATCGATATAAGTAGCAACAATCAGACTGCTCGAGAGAGTAAGTGATTGTGAAACTCAATTGACAAGGCCAAGAAGTGTTACCTGTCTATAGGAACAACCTTGGTACTTAACACTCTCCTATACGGTATAAACATAACACATAGCGGCTGAGAACCGGGAGAAGAGTCACAAATATGATTAGACTATCACTATGTGTTTCTGATTTTAGATGTTAACCAACCTCAGCCCTGCGTTTTACCATAACTCATTAGTTGACTTTGCCGTGTCGCATACCTCTCCATCACCCACATTAGCTTAGGTTTATCGCTTTCTTTAGTTAAACGCATCCCTTGTTAAATACTTTTTGTTACCACCCCAACTTAAATAATCCAACGAATTTTAGAATTTGCATAGTTCTTGTATTCGACCTTAGACTCACCGAGAAAACCTCATTCTTTGCTTAAACTTGGGTAAAGGATAGGAAAACTCGACAGATCACTAACGCATAATATTAAGCATGTTAAACGCATAATATTTTGAACACATAGTAGTAAGATTAATAATAGATAAATGCAACAACAAGTTTTGGACTTTAGATCTGTTGCACAACATTTATCATGAACCTATACGCCAATGCTACCATCGGCGGGTAGACAGAACTGTTAGACGCAGAGAAGATCATCGAAGTCAGTGGGGTAATTGCCCATAAGACTCTACGTCGGTTGATGAGAGGATCGAAACATTTGCTAAAGCCTGCTAAGGCCACCAAAAGACCTCATCAATCAACTCCGTCACCTAAAGTGTCGCCTCCAAAGCCGCAAACGCAGAAGATGTGGAAGTCATCCAAACTGAAATGCAAGACTGTGGCAAGTCCTGATGCCACCATTAGACCTTCCCCTTCTTCAAGTCCTTCACCTCCACTCCCATTAACGCATCACCCAAAACCTTCTCAACCTCAACCTTCCACAAAACCCATCTCCCTAATCTCCTCAATAAGAGTTGACAACTCACACTACGGGGATTTTGGCGCGACTACTATGCGTCCATCATCCCCTGCGTTTGATGAAACTCCATATACTTCTCGCCCCCAGCCAAGCCATCCTCACACACAACCGCAGCCTCAACCTCAAGAAGTCTAACTCGACCTCGACTGCGAGATAGTGCAAACATACCTACAACAATCAATCTTGCGTCCAATGATGCATTCAATGAATATGTTAGCACGCCGGCAGACGGAGCAATTTCACTTTACATTGAATTATATTCATCAATTGTTTTCGATTCGACCAGAAGTCCCGCACCCTAACATCCCTGAACGCCTACAACATACGCTTGTCTTCCCAATGCCGCAACGCCCTGCACCTGAGTAGAAACGCAAACCTGATGAAGACAAGTCGAATACTTAAAATTTAGGGGTGTAGTTAGAGTTGTATCTTCTTTATAGCTTTCCTTGCAATTATCTTCATCTCCAACTGTATGCGTTTGTGGGAAAAGAAGTTAATAGAATGAAAATTTCTTCACCCCATTGAATTTCTAATTACCTATTTGCGTTTTCGCTTGTTTTAAATTCATTCTAAGTACATTTAATTATTTCCAACTTTTATCTTTGTGTTGAAAAATTAGTCATTAGATGATAATCATGCTTACACCCTTTGGCCACTCTTAAGTTAGATTACTTTCAATGTGTCTGTATACTATTCCTTAGAAACGCAAACCTACTTTGCATGCATGCAAGCTGTCAATTCAAACCTCTTTTACGAAATTTTTCAACATAATCTTTATTTACAATTTAAGCAACGCTACTCTTAAGTTTTGGGGTGAAAGAGGTTTGAATTGTCAAAGATAAAAATATGAGAAAATTATTTCTAAAAAAAAAAAAAAAAATTCAACGCAAAACTCTGCTGACAAGACTAATACACTTATCTTGTTAAGAGTTTAGCTGAAAACGACACTTGCTCGTAGTTGGCTGCCTTCATGCACCCCATAGTTGGTATGTCAAAACGAAGGTGGGTAATCGTAAGCAGCGACACATAGATAAATAACAAGCTCCAATGTCTAGTGAGGAAACCAAACTGAGATAAGAGTTTAGTCGAGAAGGACACTTGCTCGTAGTTGTCTGCCTCCATGCACCCCATAGTTGGTATGTAAGAACAAAGGTGGGTAACCTTACTCAATGCATAGCCACCTAATATATAAATAATAAAACAAATGGAATAAAAAGGAACTTTATATCTTCATCTTTTCAGACTTAGCGTTAAAAGAAGAAACAAAAATTTTGTGAATAATGAATAAAGAATTTTGAAAAGAAAGCTTGCCGCATACAAATTAGACTCGTTCTAAAGAAAAGAATAAAGAGGTAGAAAAGTAATGTAACTAACGAATAGTTGATTGAGTATAGCATTCTCAGAGACTAGTCAATGTGTTGAGAAAGTTCTTGGGCTGATTGAAGTTTCTTAGATAGAAGTTATGCTTGAGGACAAGCATTTCTCTAAGTTTTCGGGTGTGATAACTTGTAGAAATACAAGTTATTACAGCCTTTCTCTTAGAAAAATAAAGATTAAATAGAGAATCATACGGTAGTTTGTGTTGAATTCTATTGATAAATCTTCCTATGCATTCTACTATTGTAAATTGATGAAGATAATTATAGGCTCAAAAATTCATAAAATAATTATTTTCATCAATTTACAAGAGTAGAATGCATAGGAAGATCTATCAATAGAATTTAACATCAATTATCGCATGATTCTTTTTCTAGGAAAAAGACATATAATATGTCACACCCCCTCCCAGATTTCCTTCCTACCAAGAAATGGGTGAGACCTACACACACCTGTTTCCATATTTCTTGAATTATAAATCAATACCAGATCAATTATACAAAGCTTTATGCTAGTAAAACATCATAAGTTAAACATAATCTCTTAATTCAGAATTCTCAACTCATAATTTATCATAACAAGTATTTGTTCTACACACTGTACAAAACCCACCCTCAATATTCTCTAAAGATCACGTAAGACAAAAACATGTACATAAACTGAGTATTTACAACTATCGCAGAGAACTAATGCAGAGTAAGCCCAGACGAGGATCTTCTATAGGCTAGGTGTCTCGGACACGCTCGCTACCTGAAACGAACAAACAATAAACAAGAAAGTGTGAGCCTAAAGCCTAGTGAGTGACTAAGTTATCCAATTACAATTAAATTCTTGAATTAATACTGATCATAATAACTACTGTATATTTCATAAGTACAAATTCCTAGGTCACCCATGCCGTTAAACAAGTATAACACAAATATCTTTCCAAAGAGATAGCGGAGCAAAGCTCAACTCACTCAACCTCATGAACCAATTCCCATTATTCATATATTAACACAGCCTTCACATTTTGTCCCTAGGCGTTTCTACTCTCAAGTGCTTTCTCATGTTGTCTGATAACTTGTGGAAATACAAGTTATAATAGCCTTTTTCTTAGATAAATAGAGATTAAATAGAGAAGCATGCGGCAATTTATGTGATTTTTATTAATAAATCTTCCTTTGCGTTATACTCTTGTATTTCTATGAAGATAAATGATTTTACCACTTTTTGAGCCTAAAACGCATGTTTTAACGCATGAATGCAAACGATGCGTTGATGACGTTTTAACGCAGGACGACACGTTAGTGATTTGTTCTTCATGGACGCATGATTTGAATGGAACGCAAACAACCTGAAGATGCATTAACAACTACTCAACGCAAGACTACGCGTTAGCAACCTACGCCGCGTTGACATCGGCCAAACTATTCATGGACGCATAGACGACCATTAATGCAAGGCGCTGAGAATCAAAGCAGACTCTTGAGAGATTGACGGATGATTGACGAACATGATTTGTGGCCAAAGTGGTGGATCTTAATTGACCAGAGAATCACGCAATCAGGCGAGATGGACAAATAGTATCAATCTCGCCGCCAATCAAGCAGATTTGCCATTAATTGCGGACGCATCATCTATAAAAGGACAGCTCCGCGAGATGAGAAAGGGTTGTTGATTCTCGAAAGAACTTCATAAGTGACAGCAGAGTTCTCTCCAGACTTCAACCGGAGACGAATAGCTCGAGAGAGAAGAGTCTTCCCTCCGTCCGACCACTTCACAGCATAGCCTCACGCTTCCATCCGGGCGACTCAAGACATTGACGCCTTTCCCTACTTTCTTTCTTATTATTCTATCTTGATTTTAGATTTGTGTCAAGACATTGAGCTCATCTAAAGTTGTATTTCGTTTCATCAATATAATTATCTTCCATGTCTACTCATTTCTCTAAACTTTCCGCTTTTTATTTTCAAAGCATGAGTAACTAATCACTCAAGGGTCTAGGGTTGCGTTAGCATCTAACTAGGAACCACAGTGTAACTATTTTATCTTGTCAACTGCGAGCTTAATCCGATGCTTATGTCCATCTGACAAATCGATATAAGTAGTAATAATCAAACTGCTCGAGAGGGTAAGTGATTGTGGAACTCAATTGACAAGGGCCAAGTAGTATTGCCTGTCTATGGGGATAAACTTGGTTCTTAACACTCTCCTATGCGTTATAGACATATAACGCATAGGGGCTGACAACCGGGAGAAGAGTCGCAAGTATAAATAGAATACTACTGTGCGTTTTCGATGTTAGATGTTAATCAACTCGAACCCTTTCTTTATCCATTCACACACATCTTTAGCTGAACTTGCTATGTCGCATGCTTTCCATATTCCACAATTTTCAGTCTAGTGTACAAACAATCGCTTTCTTTAGATTAAAATCAACTCTCTGAACTATTTATTGGTTACAACTGCAACGCATGAAATTCAATTGAAAACTTAATCAATATAATCCCTGTGTTCGACCTCGGACTCACCGAGAATACCTAGTCTTTTGCTTATACTTGGGTAAAGGATAGGAAAACTTGACAAGACCACCAACGTATAGTAGTAAGACGCATAGCATGCTCAAAGCATGACATGTTGAACGCATAAACACATCATTTAACACTTTGCGTTAGGACAATTTACACATACAAAATAACAACAACAAGTTTCTGGCACCGTTGCTGGGGATTATTTCATTGATTTAATTATTTTCTTTGGGTTATTGTGTTGCAGGATTCCTCAGTCGACGGAGTATAGCAAACTTCTCTTCTGTCAGAGGTTTCTAACAGTATATGAGTGAAGGGGACAACCCAACATATGATATTGACCCAGAGATTGGGCATATTCATTTGAACCTGGTGAGATTACAACTTGGGGCCAAATGGTTGAAAAATTCATGCAGAAATACTTTCCTCCGTCGGTGAGTGCAAAGAGGCGACGAGACATTGTCACCTTCGAGCAAAAGGACTCGGAGACACTTAGTGAAGCATGGGCCCGGTTTAAAAGGTTTGTAAGGAATTGTCCCCATAATGGTATCCCTGATTGTGTGCAGATGGAGATCTTCTACGGAGGATTAAATAAAACATCACAATCAGTGGCTGACGCCTCTGCAGCAGGAGGATTAATGGACAAAACTTATACGCAAGCCAAGGAGATCCTCGCCAGAATTTCGAAGAACATTGATGAATGGGTAGATGATGGGTATGGATCCCGGTACATAAATAAAAGACGAACGCAAGCTGGAATGATTGAAACTGACGCGACTAATAATCTTTCAGCTCAGATCGCCAATATGACATCCTTGCTGCAGACAATAGCATTGAATAACCAAGGTGGAACAGTTGCGTCAATGGACGCAATGAACACGATGAATGCAACAACATCTGTAAGCTGTGTGCAATGCAGTGATGGTCACTTGTACGATATGTGTCCCTACAACCCACAATCCGTCTGTTATGTTCAGAACCCGTTTGGAGGAACCATCCTAACTTTGGATGGGGAGGAAACCAATCACAGACGCAGGGAACTGGACAACAGCCGCAGAGAAGCAACAACCCTGTATACAACCAAGGTGTTCAAGGGCATCAAGCACAAAAAAACCAGTCAGCAAACTCATCATCATCATCACTTGAAGCACTTATGCAACAAACGATCACTCAAAATGAAGAAACGCATAAATTGTTGGAAGCAATGCTCCAAAACCAAATGGGTGAAATAAAAAGCCATGCCATTGCGATCCGAAATTTAGAAATTCAAGTGGGACAAATGGCAAGTGAGCGCAATATCAGACCTCAAGGAGCATTGCCCAGTAATACCGAAGCCCCACGTGGCAACGGTAAGGAACAATGTCAAGCTGTGACATTGAGGAGTGGGAAGATTCTTCCCACTGAAATGCAAGATCAAAGAACGCAAGGAAATCTGCAGCCTCACATCACTCCACAACTAACTCCAATAACACCTACGAGTGAACTGCAATCTTCATCCACCACCACAGCCTCTCAAGAACAAGAGAATGAAAAGGGGAGAGAAAAAGCAACGTAGGCAAGCCCTGCGTCGGTATCTCAAAATATCACTCCCCTTATGCGTCCACTCTTTCCTTAGCGCCTAAAGAAGAAAAATGATAAGGGCCAATTTAGAAAATTCCTGGATGTTCTCAAACAACTTCACATCAACATTCCGTTGGTGGAAGCCCTGTGACAAATGCCGAGCTATGTCAAATTTCTGAAAGACATACTATCGAAGAAAAGAAGGCTTGGGGAGTTTGAGACAGTCGCATTAACGCAGGAATGCAGTGCATTGTTCAAAAGCAATATACCCGCCAAAATGAAAGATCTAGGGAGTTTCACATTGCCATGTTCTATAGGAGGAATGGACGTAGCTCAGGCATTATGCGACTTAGAGGCCAGCATAAATTTAATGCCACTGTCTATATTCAAAAAGTTAGGTATAGGGGAAGCACGACCAACCACAGTCACACTTCAGCTCGCTGACCGTTCCATTAAGCATCCCGAAGGGAAAATTGAGGATGTCCTTGTGAAGGTAGATAAATTCATCTTCCCAGCCGACTTCATAATTCTGGATTATGAAGCTAATAGAGAGGTGCCCATCATCTTGGGACGACCTTTCTTAGCTACTGGACGCGCCCTGATTGACGTCCAGGAAGGGGAGTTAACCATTCGAGTGGACGACCAGCAGGTAAAATTTAATGTTTTTAATGCGTTGAAATATCCTGATGATTTTCATTCTTGCCAGATGATCGAAGATATAATTGAAGAAAAGGCAAGTGTCATAGACGCATGTGCTGAAGACGAAACAATGCTGGACAAAATGGATGAGGGAAGAGAAACAGAAATATATGTAATCTCCAATGCAAGTTTTGAACGCTTAGACTTAAGCAACTGATCCACAGAGAAAGCAAAACCGTCCCTAGAAGAACTGCCAACCCTTGAGCTAAAAAACACTGCCGACACATCTAAAGTATGCATATTTGGGGGCAGAGAGCATGCTACCGGTCATCATATCCGCTGCGTTAACCACTGATTGTGAAAAGGCTTTGCTGGAGATATTGAAAAATCATATAAAAGCCATTGGATGGACCTTAGTGGACATTAGAGGAATAAGCCCTTCATACTGCATGCACAAAATTCGGTTGGAAGATGGTAAAGATGGCTCGGTTGGAAGATGGTAAAGATGGCTCGGTTGAAAGGCAACGCAGGCTTAACCCTACAATGAAGGAGGTTGTAAAGAAAGAGATCATTAAATGGCTCGACGCAGGAGTCATTTATCCAATCTCCGACAGCAACTGGGTAAGCCCAGTTCAGTGTGTACCTAAAAAAGGGGGAATGACAGTGATCATGAACAGTAAGAATGAGTTGATACCAACAAGAACGGTCACTGCTGGCGCATCTATATGGATTACCGCAAGCTGAATGCGGCAACAACGAAGGACCACTTTCCACTACCATTCATCGACCAGATGCTAGATAGGCTGGCAGGAAATGAATTTTTCTGGTTCCTTGACGGGTATTTCGGCTATAACCAGATCATGATAGCTCCAGAAGATCAAGAGAAGACAACGTTCACTTGTCCATATGGCACCTTTGCGTTCAGACGCATGCCATTCGGACTATGCAACGCACCAGGGACGTTCCAAAGATGCATGATGGTGATATTTTCCGACTATTTGGAACAGTCAGTAGAGGTGTTTATGGACGACTTCTCAGTATTTGGAAAATCATATGATGAATGCTTGACCAACTTGGAAAGAGTGTTAAAACGATGCGAAGACACAAATCTAGTCCTCAACTGGGAAAAATGCCATTTTATGGTCACTGAGGGTATTGTGTTGGGACATAAGATCTCAAAGGTTGGATTGGAAGTGGATCAAGCAAAGATAGATGCGATAGCAAAACTCCCAGCCCCCACAAATGTAAAGACTTTGCGAAGTTTCCTAGGCCATGCGGGCTTCTATACTAGATTCATCAAAGGATTCTCGCAAGTAGCAAAACCAGTGAGTGAGCTGCTGAAAGCCAACAGGGAATTCAATTTCGACGGTAAATGCCTAAACGCATTCGAGTCTCTAAGGCAAGCTCTGATTTCAGCACCAATTTTAGTTGCACCTGACTGGTCTCTCCCATTTGAATTAATGTGCGACGCAAGCAACCATGCTGTGGGAGCAGTACTGGGGCAGAGAAAAGAGAAAATAATGCACCCCATCTATTATGCTAGTAAAACGTTGAATGCATCTCAGGAGAACTACACGACTACTGAGAAGGAAATGTTAGCCATAGTCTTTGCGATTGACAAATTCAGAGCATATTTGATAGGGTCAAAGGTGACCATCTATAGTGATCATTCTGCGATCAAATATTTGATGGTGAAAAAGGACGCAAAGCCTAGACTCATCCAATGGGTACTGCTGTTACAAGAATTTGATTTGGAGATTAAAGACAGAAAGGGAACCGAGAATCAGGTTGCGGACCACCTATCTCGGTTGGAAAATAAAGAGGTCCAGGAAAGCTGGAGTGATATAGAGGAACGATTCCCAGACGAGCATGTCATGAACGCAGAGAGTCAGGAACCATGGTATGCAGACATAGTAAATTACCTAGTCTGCAACCAATGGCCTGAAGAATTCAATGCTCAACAAAAGAAAAAGCTCCAACATGAAAGTAAGTTCTACTGCTAGGATGAGCCATATCTATATAGACTTGGCCCTGACTATATCCTGCGTCGATGCGTTCCAGAATATGAAACGCATAGCATTTTGAGAAGCTGTCATGAAGCACCTTACGGAGGACACTTTGGAGGGCAGAGAACAGCTGCAAAGGTGTTGCAAAGTGGATATTTCTGGCCCACATTATTCAAAGACGCAAGGGCATATGCAGTAGCTTGCGATCGTTGTCAGAGAACAAGCAACATTTCCAACCGAAATGAGATGCCTCTGAATTCAATGTTGGAAGTTGAGTTGTTCGACGTATGGGGAATCGATTTCATGGGACCATTTCCTCCTTCTTTCGGCAATCAATATATTTTAGTAGCGGTCGACTACGTATCAAAATGGGTAGAAGCAGCACCCTGTGTAAAGATTGACGCAAACACAGTGTCCAAGTTTTTAAAGAAACAAATCTTCTCTCGATTTGGGACACCAAGGGCGATAATTAGTGATGAAGGTACACACTTTATAAATTGCATAATCACCAATTTACTGACTAAATTTAATGTCTCGCACAGGGTAGCAACTGCTTATCACCCATAAACAAACGGCTAAGCTGAAATAACAAACCTGGAGATCAAGTCCATACTTGAAAAGGTCGTGAGCACATCAAGGAAAGATTGGACAGAGAGATTAGATGAAGCTCTATGGGCATACAGAACGACTTTCAAAACACCTATAGGCATGTCACCCTATGCGTTGGTGTTTCAGAAAGCATGCCATCTCCCGCTTGAGCTGGAACACAAGGCCATCTGGGCCATGAAGAAGCTCAATTTAGACCAAGATGCAAGCGGCGAAGCCAGAAAGCTTCAATTAAACGAACTCCTGGAGTGGAGACATTCAGCTTACGAAAACGCAAAGCTGTATAAAGAAAGGACCAAGAAATGGCACGACAAAAACATTAATAAGAAAACTCTATACGTCGGCCAGAAGGTCCTGTTATTTAATTCAAGGTTGCGTTTGTTTCCAGGTAAGCTGAAGTCTCGCTGGTCAGGTCCATTCATAATCAAGGAAGTGTTCCCGCATGGTGCGGTCATGCTGACAAACGAAGACAGAACCACTTCCTTCAAGGTCAATGGACAGAGGGTAAAACCCTACCACATTGGAGAGTTCGAAATTGACAAAACCTCCATTGACCTACGCGAGTGTAATAACTGAGCTTGCGTCGAAAGGTCCCTACGATTCTGAACGCCTACTTGTCCAGGGACGTTTTCTTTTACCCTTGCTTTCTTTTTATTCGAACTTGTTCTAGTATTTATTTTTATTTTATTTTATTTTATTTTGCTTTCTCTATTTTGTTTATACTTTGTTTTTAGTATTTATTTCTTTTTCTTTAATTTCAGTTTTAGTAGTATAAATTAGATGAGCATGAAATTAGGCGTCGAGCTTTAATGTAAACTATATGATTTCACCGCTTTCTTTGCCAATCAACGCATAAGTAAACTATGCGTTCATCGATAAACGATTTCTGTGTTTGTCGAGTTAAGGTTAGGGGTAAGGTTAGAGCCGTACATATTTCTTCAAACGCATAATACTTAACTTACAACGCACAATCTAACCTGAGAACCATGCGTTCATCAGCTATGCATTTATCATTAGTTCATAGCATTTTAGATAGAGCAATAGGTGAAACGCACATGCCTTCTCAGCTTACGCGTTTTTCCAGAAAAAAACACTCAAGTGCTCTATGTGCATTAAGTAGCCGCCCATCACACTTGATGGGTGTGCAGCTCAAGAAAATCTGCCTAAATCAGTGGGATTTCGGATATTGCGTATCTGCATTTATTACCGACGGCCCAATCAGCCCTTTATCAACGCGATTCGAATTCCCATTTTCCATTTTCGAAACCCTTCCCTCTAAAATGTCCGGCGATTTGTGTTCTTCACATGTTTGTCTATGTCGAGCAAAAATTCCCAAAATCAAGAACACTCTACCAGCGACATTTCCCCAATATCCTCATACAATACCCAGTATTCGACTCCATCCTCTTCATCATCACCTGAGGTATTTCGATCTCCATTTTTCTCTCCACCAGTATTCCGACCTACTCGACCTGTGAGGCCTTTTGCTTCTCCGGTCCGCCCAAGATCTCCAAATCCCAGTCCCCCATTTATCCCAACTTTCTCGGCGTCGTGAATCAGGGCTACTGCCCAAGATCGCTTATAAACCCATCTTTCCGACCATTCTTCAGACCCCAAATCCGTCCACCAGTAGTCGACCTTGACTCAAACGACTGTGTGGAAGTCTTGAATATCCGCCCCTTGAGCCGAATCGACCCGGTACCTACTCCAAAACCCAAAAACCTAGTCAAATCTTGTATCTCTAGACCCAGAATGAAGAATGTGAAGGATTTTTCTGCTGATGAACTTCAATGCCGGAAACCAAAGGCTAAGCACGGAAACCTCTGAGGCTGAGCAATCGGGTCCTGGAACGATTCGCGATGAAGCCAGCACACTATATGGAAGCAGCGAAGTTCGCCGAAGAGAAGAGAGAGAGGTATTCGGCGACATTCTAGAGAGAATAGCTCAAGAGGAGAGGCAGGCAAAGGATCGGGAGGATGACGGGGAGGTCAACCAGCCTTTACCCTCACCTCATCCACCCAGCACAAGAGGAACAAAAGAGATGGGAAGAGAAGTGGAAGACGAGGTGGCTGTCAAAGAGGGGGAAGTAAACTTCGCACGTTCCCCAGACCCATGGATAGCCGAGATCCTGAGCAGATTGCGTGACCCAATGGACGTAAACGTTTCAGACGCAAGACGGGAATCACCCTCACCGATAAAAGAAGCCCAGAGTTAGTTGAAAGAGACTCGGGAGGGTGAAAAGAAGGAGTAAGATAAGGAAGGAGAAGCAGCCTACAGAAGGAGGTCGTAGGCGAGCCACGTGAAACGCAAAGGTCTGTCCCTGCGTCTATCAGTCCTGAGGAGATGACCCTGGACTCCAATGAAGGACCAATCAGAAAAGTTGTGATGGTCGCAGAGGCCAAAAGAAGAAGAGAAGAGGAAGAGGAAGTGGTACCCCTGTTGAGGAAGAAGCGAAGGGTATCACAAGAATCTGCCGAGGATGAAGAGCCGAAAACTCAGAGCAAGGAGATGGTCCTAAGTCCCCAATTGCGGCAACATCCTTTGATAGGCTGGCAGAGAAGATGAAGAAGAAGAGGGCCAAGTTGAGAAAAGAGCTCAGGGCCCTAAGAAAAGGAGCTAAGAAAATTGCCAAGGACCCATTGTCCGGCAAGAAGGCGCGCAAGGAAGTGCGGCCTCAAGAAGAAGGGGAGATGCAAGGCTTTCCTGATCTTCAAATAGAATAAGCCGCATTGGCATTTGAAAAGGAAATAAGGGAAGAAGAAAGAATAGAAAAAGCAGCTGAGGAGCTTGAGAAAGAACTACAAATAAAACAAGGATGAGGAGCTGGCTGCTAAAATAAAAGCCCAAGAAGAGGGGGAAGAAAAGAAGAAAAAGAAGAAGAGAAGTAGGCATCACTCGCCTACAAGGAAGGAATGCATCGGGGAGGATGCGAGAGTGGAACAAGGTGTCAGCACCTTGAAGAAGAAGAAGAAGAAAGAAAAATAGGTGTCAATCACCAAACTCTCAAGCACGCATAATGAGAAACGCAAAGGGAAGGAGAAGGTGACTGAAGCACCAGTTGAAGTGGCTGAGAGCAAGAAGAGAACTGTCGACAAAATTCCCGCTAAGGCCAAAGGAAAAACTAAGGTGGCTGATGCGTCGCCACAAAAGAAAGAAGGAAAAGGGAGACGCAGGGCGTTCCCTGATTTGATGATTGAGGTGGGATTTTTCCCTGAAGAAGCCCCATTGCCGCCATACATCACCGAAATTATTGACCACTACGGCTGGAGAAACTTCTGTTCCAGCACCTCTTGGGTCCAACGTGACATAGTTCGAAGTTTTTATAATGGATAAAGAGGAAGACGTGGTGGTGGTGGATGAAACTGAAGTCCCGTTCAACGCAAGGGAAATAAATGCAATCTATCAGTTGAGGGACAACCTGGATGCAGAAGGAAACAAGATCATAGAATCAACTCCACCGGAGTTAATGGAGGACGCAATCCGGGTATTGGCGAAGCCTGGGGCTAAGTGGGATGTTTCACCCACAAGTATCAAAACACTATCAGCTAGCAGCCTAAGACCAAAGGCAAACCTGTGGGTATACTTGGTGAAGAAGTGGCTGATCCCTATAACGCATGACAAGACAGTATCAAGGGATCGGGTGATGGCAGCATATTGCATTATGCGTCACATTCCCCTGGATGTTGGACGCATAATCGCGGCGCAGATAAAAGGGGTGTTTAACAAGCCAGGGGGCCAACTCTTTTTCCCCACTCTTATCATAAATTTGTACGCCAATGCTTACATCATAAGAAGGGGAGGCCAATGGAAGTGTTAGACGTAGAGAAAATGATTGAAGTCAGTGGCGTCATCGCCCGCAAAACTCTGCGTCGGTTGATGAGAAGATCACAATATCTGCTAGAGCTTGCTAAGGCCACCAAAAGACCTCATCAACCCAATCCGCCTCTAAAGCCGCAACCACAGAAGAAGGGGAAGCCGTCCAAGCTGAAACGCAAGGCTGTGGCAAGTCCTGATGCCATCATTAGACCTTCCCCAACCTCAAGCCCTTTACCCCCACTTCCAACAACCAGAAGGGAACCAACTCCACCTCCACCTCCTCCTGAGACGCATCACCCTAAGCCACCTCCACCTCCTCCTAAAACGCATCGCCCAAAACCTTCTAAACCTCAACCTTCCGCCAAACCCCCCTCCCCAATCTCCTCAATAAGAGTTGATGACTCACACTATGGGGATTTTGGCGCGACTTTTATGCGTCCATCATCCCCTGCGTTTGACGAAACTCCATCAACCTCTCGCCCTCAGCCAAACATGCCTCAACCACCAACGCAACCACAACCGCAAGAAGCCCAACTTGACCTCGACTGGGAAACAGTGCAAACATGCCTGCAACAATCAACCTTGCGTCCAGTGATGCATTCATTGAATATGTTAGCACGACGGCAGACGGAGCAGTTTCACTTTACACTGAATTACATACATCAACTGTTCTCGATTCGACCGGAAGTCCCACCCCCTAACATCCCTGAACGCTTACAACAGACGCTTGTCTTCCGAATACCGCAGCGCCCTACACCTGAGCAGGAACGTAAACCTGATGAAGACAAGACAGATTAGGGGTGTAATTACGAGTTGTATCTTCTTTCGAACTTTTATAGCATTATCTTCATCTCCAATTGTATGCGTTGTGGATGATTCAATTAATAAAATGAAAAGAATTTCCTCGCTGCATGGAATTTCTAATTGCTTCTTTTGCATGGTCCTTTGCTGTAAATTCATTCTAAGTACATATATAATTATTCCCAACTTTTATCTTTGCGTTGAAAAATCAGTCACTATGAGGATAATCATGCTTACACCTTTTGTACTCTTTAAGTTAGATTACTTTCAATGCGTCTACATACTATTCCTTAGAAACGCAAACCTACTTTGTATGTATGCAAGTGACCAATTCAAACCTCTTTTACAAAATTTTGCAACTTAATCTTTGTTTCCAATTTAAGCAATGAGAACCTTGCTACTCTCAAGTTTGGGGGTGGAAGAGGTTTGAACTGTCAAAGATGAAAATATGAGGAACTTATTTCAATCATGTAAAAAAATAAATTAAAAAAAAATAAATTTTTTAAACGCAAAACTCCGCTGGCAAGACTAACATATCTATCTTGTTAAGAGTTTAGCTGAAAACGACACCTGCTCATAGTTGGCCGCCTCCATGCACCCCATAGTTGATGTGTCAAAACGAAGGTGGGTAATCGTAATCAGCGACGCATAGATAAAATAACAAACTCCAATGTTTAGTGAGGAAACCGAACTTAGATAAGAGTTTAGTCGAGAAGGACACTTGCTCGTAGCTGGCTGCCTCCATGCACCCCATAGTTGGTATGTCAGAACGAAGGTGGGTAACCCTACTCGACGCGTGATTAATATATACATAAGAAAACAAGAAAGAAAAAGGAACTTTATATCTTCATCTTTTCAGACTCAGTGTTCAAAAGAAGAAACAAAAATTGTGTGAATAATGAGTTAAAGAATTTTGAAAAGAAAGCTTGCCGCATACAAACTAGACTCGTCCTAAAGAAGAGAATATGGAGGTAGAGAAGTACCATAACCGACGAGTAGCTGATTGAGTATAGCATTCTGAGAGACTACTCAATGCGTTGAGAAAATGTTTCGGATGATTGTAAGTTTCTTAGATAGAAGTTATGCTTGAGGACAGGCATTTATCTAAGTTTGGGGGTGTGAAAACTTGTAGAAATACAAGTTATAATAGCCTTTCTCTTAGATAAATAGAGATTAAATAAAGAAGCATGCGGCAGTTTATGTGATTTTTATTAATAAATCTTCCTTTGTCTTATACTCTTGTATTTCTATGAAGATAAATGATTTTACCACTTTTTGAGCCTAAACCGTATGTTTTAACGCAGGAATGCAAACGATGCGTTGATGACGTCTTAACGCAGGACGATGCGTTAGCAATCTGTTCTTCATGGACGCATGATCTGAACGGAACGCAAACAACCTGAAGATGCATTAACAACTACTCAACGCAAGACTACGCGTTAGCAACCTACGCCACGTTCACATCGGCCAAACTATTCATGGACGCATAGACGACCATTAATGCAAGGCGCTAAGAATCAAAGAAGACTCTTGAGAGATGGACAGATGATTGACGAACATGATTTGTGGCCAAAGTGGTGGATCTTAATTGACCCGAGAATCATGCAATCAGGCGAGATGGATGCATAGTATCAATCTTGCCGCCAATCAAGCAGATTTGCCATTAATTGCGGACGCATCATCTATAAAAGGGCAGCTCCGGGAGATGAGAAAGGGTTATTAATTCTCGGAAGAACTTCATAAGTGACAGCAGAGTTCTCTCCAGACTTCAACCGAAGACGAATAGCTCGAGAGAGAAGAGTTTTCCCTCCGCCGGACCACTTCACAGCTAGCCTCACGCTTCCATCCGGGCGACTCAAGACATTAACGCCTTTCCCTACTTTCTTTCTTATTATTCTATCTTGATTTTAGATTTGTGTCAAGACATTGAGCTCATCTAAAGTTGTATTTCGTTTCATTAATATAATTATCTTCCATGTCTACTCATTTCTCTAAATTTTCCGCTTTTTATTTTCAAACCATGAGTAACTAATCACTCAAGGGTCTAGGGTTGCGTTAGCATCTAACTAGGAACCACAGTGTAACTATTTTATCTTGTCAACTGCGAGCTTAATCCGATGCTTATGTCCATATCGATACAAGTAGTAATAATCAAACTGCTCAAGAGGGTAAGTGATTGTGGAACTCAATTGACAAGGGCCAAGTAGTATTGCCTGTCTATGGGGATAACCTTGGTTCTTAACACTCTCCTATGCGTTATAGACATATAACGCATAGCGGCTGACAACCGGGAGAAGTGTCGCAAGTATAAATAGAATACTACTGTGCGTTTCCGATGTTAGATGTTAATCAACCTGAACCCTTTCTTTATCCATTCACACACATCTTTAGCTGAACTTGCTGTGTCGCATGCTTTCCATATTCCACAATTTTTAGTCTAGTGTACAAACAATCGCTTTCTTTAGATTAAAATCAACTCTCTGAACTATTTATTGGTTACCACTACAACGCATGAAATTCAATTGAAAACTTAATCAATATAATCCCTGTGTTCGACCTCGGACTCACTGAGAATACCTAGTCTTTTGCTTATACTTGGGTAAAGGATAGGAAAACTTGACAAGACCACCAACGCATAGTAGTAAGACGCATAGCATGCTCAAAACATGACATGTTGAACACATAAACACGTCATTTAACACTTTGCGTTAGAACAATTTACACATACAAAATAATAACAACAATACACCTGTATGATAAATTATTTTCTGAGAAACCTTATGTATAACTTATGATTTCCTTATAATGTCCTTATCAGTATAGAAGTTTGTACATTTGAATAGGTTTTCAAATATGCTTCAGTATACAGGATAACGCATATACGTATAGGTTGCACCTACTCCTAGGTTAAGAGGGTAATCTGGGAGGGGGTGTGACACGTTGGGCAATTAGTAGCACAGTAAGTTGAAGCTATGCGTTGCCGAAGCCATGTGTGGGAGGTTTGCGTTGGCTAATCTAAGAAGGATGATGATGGTAGAGCTGGTGAGTCGATGATTTATATTGATATATAAGTGAGTGCATCGAATAATTAAACCTTTTTGGACATATTTTCGAACTCAGATTGATTTCATTTCGCAGACGAACAACGAGGAGAGGTGGAAGAAGGTGTTTATATCAAATTCAAGTAGAAATCAGATCATTTCCATGGTGATATTGAAGCTGGAACCAGAAGCTTGATTGTTGTTGATAAATCTGAACATCATTCGGTATTTGAAGAAGGGTGAGCTGAGGAAGTTAAAGTTAGGATTGGAATTTTGAGGTTAGTAAGTTAATTTAATTCTTAACAACTTCGATGAAGGATGTTTAAGCTAAATTTGAGCAAAAATATGTTAATTTCTAGGAGGAAGTAATCGGAGTTGAATTGCTAGGCAATTAAAGGTAGTCGAAGTCATTTAGGAATAGTTCTCAAACGAAGACGAGTTATGGTCTGAAATTTTTTAGGTAAGTTAGAAAGCTCACTTCTTTACAAGATTGTAGAAGAGAGGGAGTTCTGAATTTAGCTGTAATATGGTTTTTAGCAGGATAAAGAAGGAGTTTGAAGGGAAGGAAGAAAGCAGTGGTCATCAGGTGTCGTTAAGACAGTGGATAGTTAAAGAGCTAGAGAGTGAGCAGCGGAACGGGTGTCGCTGATAACGCAAAAGGCTTTGCGTTTCACAACTCTCACTGAAGTCTCGCTGAGTGTCACGCCTTAAGGTAATCTCGCTAGTCTTGTTCCTTTCGGTCTCGCTAGTGCAGAATCCTGTGGTGTGATTTCGCTGGTAATCTCGTTAGTGACATAGAGTATCGCTAGTTATGAATAGTTTGGAAAAAGAGAGTCTCGGTGATGGAGTGAGAATGGTATATAAATATGCATACTTAATGATTATGGAAAGGGAGTTCAAAGAAAACCTAACGTGAGAAATGTGTTTTTACAGGCCAATAAGAGCTCGGAAAGGCATATAATTCGCTCGGGGCCTAAGACAAATCGTGAGTGACCTTCTATTTCATACAAGGATTATTTTTAACATTGTGCGAGTGAAAATTAGTATGTCATATGGAATCCTGTATGCGTGTTATCTAAATGCAATCCATGGCCGAGGGACCATGTGTGAAGGCCTAAGGGAATACGATATATAATACACAGTGCTGAGGGACCATGGGTGAAGGCACTTGAGAAATTGATTGAAATGGATTCCAATGCCAAGGGACCTTGTGAGAAGGCATATGGAAAACCAGTACATGATAGCTCGGTGCTGAGGAACCACGAGTGAAGGCACTTGAGCAATGGATTGATATGGAACTCAGTGATGAGGGACAACATGAGAAAGCACTTGAGAGTTGAAACGCCGAGGGACGAAGTGCGAAGGCGTTTGAATATATTAATAATGGGAATTGGTTCATAATGTTGAGTGCGTTGAACTTTGCTCCGCTACCTTTTTTGGAACGATAATGGTGTTATTTTTGTTTTAACGACATGGGTGACCTAGGAATCTATACTTATAAAATATATAGTAGTTATTATGATTGGTATTAATTCAAGGATTTAATTGTAATTGGATAACTCAGTAACTCACTGGGCTTTAGGCTCACGCTTTCTTGTTTATTGTTTGTTTGTTTCAGGTAGCGAGCGTGTTCGGGACGCCTAGCCTACAGAAGATCCTCGTCTGGGCTTACTCTGCATTAGTTCTCTGGGATAGTTGTAAATACTCAGTTTATGTACATGTTTTTGTCATACATGATCCTTGTAGTATAGTGAAAGTGGGTTTTTTACAGTGTGTAGAACAAATACCTGTTATGATAAACTATGAGTTGAAAAATTTGAATTAAGAGATTATGTTTAACTTATGATATTTCACTAGCATAAAACTTTGTATAATTGATTTATGTTTCAAGATATATGGAAACGAGTGTGTGTAGGTCGCACCCACTTCTAGGTTAAGAAGGAAATCTGGGAGAGGGTGTGACAGGCTAGGTACGAGAGATTGGCTTTGTTGGTTAGGTCGGGCGTCGTCTCATTTGTGTTTGCTTTGTGTAGGTGGGGCTGAGTCACGTAACCATTTGTTCTTTTAGTGTCCCTTTGGGTTTGAGGTGTGGGTTGGGATTTTGACACTGATGAGTTCTTCTGATCGGGTGGCAAGTTGGGGTTTGTATGATGTGAATTCAACCATTGAACCAATGAATGTGCCCGAGGGAGCAATTACAAGAAGCAAGCAAAGAAGATTGAAGGAGCATTCACATTACATCTTCAAAAGCTAGCAAATTCTCTAAAAGCAACAAATAATTCTGACCCAAAATTTATATATAATGTTAGTTCAATGAGTTAGGAAGAGAGTGACATGAAGATGGCATGGGAAAAGTCTTATAGTTTGGAAGATGGCGTGGTGGCCAAAATAAGTATGCAAATTTTGTGAAATAAAATGTTGTCCAGTGTGCACTGCATGGGAAAACATGATGTCAAACGTGCAAATCAATGTTGTCGCCTCTTATATAAGTTATTTAATGAAGACTTTCTACATTTTTAGTTTTGCATTTCGATTGATTAATTAGTATGCAGTTGAGTTTTAAGTTTCTAGGTAGAAATTTGTAATCCTCTTTAAAATTCAGATTATTGAGATCGAGAAGTTGTGATCAACCCCTTTGGTGCTGCCTTTTCTTTCAAATGTTGCTTTAGATTTGATGTTTAAATCAATTCATTGGATTAGTCTTGATCAAGATGATTCTAGAGTGAGTTGTTTTAGGATCTAAGAGTGACCATCATAGATTCTAAGTTTGATCTTGCATCTTGTCATTTCGATTGTTCGTGCTCGTGTTATGTCATGGCTGATGATCTCTCTGACTTTTTTTAGCTTTGTTTCTTGTTCTCCTTGTTTTTTGCTTGTTCCCGAGCTATGAGGTTTTGTTTCTGATTTACCCTTGAGCTGTGGGGTTTTGCTTTTGTTTTCCCCGTGTTGGGTTTTTAGTTGCCTTGTTTTGCTTTGATCTTGTTTTCTTGCTTCTTTTGTGGTTCGATCGTGTGGGTCTTTGTGGTTTTCTTTTGTTGGTTTATTGAGGTTAGGTGCCTTTTGGCTAAGATGTCTTTTCACGTGTCTCTCTGGGTGCTTAAGCTCTTCTTTTTCTCTTTGTTTTGTGCTTTGGCCTCAAGTTGTGGGGTCCTCCTTGTTGTTGTATAATAAATTTCCTTTTCAGAAAAAAAAACTACTCTAATAAAATATAAATACATGAAATTAAACTAGATGCATAGGAAATAAAATATGTGAATGAATATGCATTTTTAGATTTATTATAACTCTTGGATGATTAATTGGCGAGGAGCTTCAAAGGTTGCAACTCTTCATCATGAGCTGAAATCTTAACTTGGAAGCAAGCAGTTAATCCCTCTTAAAGTCTTTTAGCTCAAGCACTTGTCATTGCTCCTTGTAGCATAATGATTGCCTCATGATTGGGTTGACTTGGAAAGTTTTTCCATTGATTTTCAACATGAGGTTCATCTGAGCTAGGTTTAGCTTATTGAGCTTCATTTTCCTCTTCATTGTAGCCGGTTTGAGCTTGTTGAGCCATATTTTTCTCTAGGTTGGTCAGCTTCTTATCAAGAAGCTTAGACTTTGTGTTGCCAAGCTTGGTGGGATATGTTAATGTCAAGGAGAAGAAATCTTGAGGCACCAATTGATTCATGGTTTGAATTCAAAGAGTCCATAAGGAAGGGGTTTGTTCCAAATCATTTCCAAAGGGACATGGCACAAAGGCTTCGAGGATTGAGACAAGGCAACAAATGTCACACCCCATCCCGAACTACCCTCCTGTAGCCCGAGACGAAGCGTGAAGACAGCAGTCATCAACTTTCTGGTCGACTCCTACTGTCTTACTTCTTTTATTTCCCATTTAACTACACTTCCTTGGACGATGATACCATTAACTCTTGACAAACGTCGACTTCGTCCGGCAACGGGAACTGTCATGCTACCTGAAAAATGGAAAACATATGAAAGGATGAGCTAACAGCTCAGTGAGTAACAGTTTTTGGAAATATTTTTCTTTATCTATAAAACTGATCATAATATAAATATTTTCAACCATGTATATAAAATAATGATTCAAATCATATTAAAACATGCTCAAATACCATTGTTAAATCATGCCTGCTTAATTCAGAGAAAAATACTCAAAATTTCTGTTCGTTTCAAATAATTTTCCCTTAGTTGAGGCGGAGCGGTGCTCTATGCTTCTCAACGTCGAAAACATCTCATATTATTTTCCCTAGTTGAGGCGGAGCCGAGCTCTACGCTACTCAACGTCGATTATCCCTAGCTGTGTGGAGTAATCTCAACACATCAGCGTCGTATATTTCTCTATGTGCACATAGGTATTATAATCCGGGCTACCCACATGCCTTCTCCAAATCCCTGAGCATTGGGGTCCCATTTCCATATCCAGGTTAACCATTTGCCTTTTTCGAGTCCCTCAGCATTGGGTATGTCACACCCCCTCCCAGATTACCCTCTTAACTTAGGAGTAGGTGCAACCTATACGTATATGCGTTATCCTGTATACTGAAGCATAATTGAAAACCTATTCAAATGTACAAACTTCTATACTGATAAGGACATTATAAGGAAATCATAAGTTATACATAAGGTTTCTCAGCAAATAATTTATCATATAGGTGTATTTGTTCGAAATATGTTACAAAACCCCACATTCATTATGCCACAGTGATCATGTACAAAAAAATTTGTGCTTAGATTGGTATTTACAACTATCCCAGAGTACTATAGCCAAGTAAGCCCATACGAGGATCTTCTGTAGGCTAGGCGTCCCGGACACGCTCGCTACCTGAAACAAACAACAATAAACAAAAGGCGTGAGCTTACTCTCAATGAGTGACTAAATTATCAGTTTCAATTCAATCCTCGAATTCATGCTGATCATAAAACTACTATTTAGCTTACTAGTACAATTTATTGGGTCACTCGTGATATTTAACAAGGAAACATAAATATTTATCTAATGAGTGGCGGAGCAAAGCTTAACGCTCTTAACCTCATACTTCGACTGCTAGTATTCATATATTCATACGCCTTCACATTTAGTCCCTCGGCATTTCAACTTCCAAGTGCTTTCTCATATTGTCCCTCAGCACTGAATCTCAATATTAAGTCACTGCTCAAGTGCCTTCATTCATGGTCCCTCAGCACTGAGCCATCATATACTGGTTTCTATATGCCTTCTCACGAGGTCCCTCAGCATTAGAAACTATCTCAGTCAATCTCACTAGTGCCTTCACTCATGGTCCCTCAGCACTATGTATCATATATCTCCATAGGCCTTCACATAGGGTCCTTCGGCCATGGTTTGCATTTAAATAGCACACATACAGGAATTCACCTATTATATATTCTCTTTCACTTGTACATTAATACGATAGTCTTTAGACAATTTGAGAGTCACTCACAGTTTTTCTTAGGCCCCGAACGAATTGTATGCTTTTCTGAGTTCTTCTTGGCCTGTAAAACACATTTCTCATATTAGGTTTCCTTTGGACTCTTTTTTTCAAAATCATAGGTATGCATATTAATAACTAGCGAGACTATATGTTACTAGTGAGACTACCAGCGAGATTCACATTACTGGGTGTTACACTAGCAAAACTGGAGTGAATTAGACTAGCGATATCATCTTAAGGAGCGATACCTAGCGAGACTCCAGCGAGAGTTGTGAGACGCAGAGCTCCTTTGCATTTATCAGCGACACCCGTTCCGCTGCTCACTCTCCCGCTCCTTAGCGATATCACTGTCTAGCGATACTTGATATCATAGTTTCCTTCCTTCCTTCAAACTTCTTCCTTTATCCTGCTAAAAACCATATTACAGCCAAAATCAGAACTTCCTTCTACAATCTTATAAAGTAGTGAGTTTTCTAACTTACCTCAAAATTTCAGGCCATGATTCATCTTCATTTGAGAATTATTCCCAAATAACTTCGGCTGTCCTGCTTTGCTTACCAGTTCAACTCCGCTTACTTCTTCCTAGAGATTAACACATTTTTGCTCAGTTTTAGCTTACACATCCCTCATGGAAGTTGCTAAGAATTTATTCAACTTACTTACCTTAAAATTTCAGTTTTTGCTTCGACGCCCTCGGTTCACTCTCCTTCAAACACCGATTGGTGTTCAAGTCTATCGGCAACGATCAAGCTTCTGGTTCCAGCTTCAAAATCATCATGAAACTAATCTAATTTCCACTCAAATTCTATTCAAGTACTTTCTTCTACCTCTCCTTGTTGTTCATATGCGAAATAAAGTTAATCTGAGTTCGAAATGTATCCAAAAGGCTTAATTATTCGATGCACTCCTGTATATGTCAATATAAATCACCGACTTACCAGTTCTAACTTCATCCTCCTTCTGGAATTAGCCAGCGCCACCTTCCACGCATGGCTTCGGCAACGCATAGTCTCCACGTACTATGTCACTAATTTCTTCACGCCGAATAGCTGATTACTGCATGGCCCTCTCCGCCACTTTTCTATGTCTGACGCATACTATTCTTCAACGCATAGGCTATCTCAACGCATAGCGATGCCAACTTCTAGCACATAGTAGCCCTCAACGCATACTTCTATTAACGCATATGGCACCCTTCTTCCTTCACATCTTTCTCCCCACCGAGCTGCCCTTTTCAACACATGCTTATCAACGGCAACTCTTGTCAATCTTAAATATCCCTCAACGCATGGTCATTCATCGCATGGCCAACACTTAACCATTTTCACTCTCCCCCAACTTAGCAAATTTTCTTTACTTACTTGCCCCATAATTTCTTTTTACTTACTTTCTCTTAATAACAAGTATGGGGCTTACAGGGTACCTTTTCTATATTCCAGCTACCCTTTGGCCTTCTCCAAGTCCCTGAGCCTCAGGTGCCTTTTCAAAATTTTATAAAATACAATCTGTTTTGGAAACATCATATCATAAATTTAGAAGTTAACCGTTTCCAAATAAAATCATATAACACCAAACAGCATGATTCATTAAACTCAATTTTAAAATCTTTAATAACAAACAGCATGTTCAAATGCTTTTAAATATAAACGCATGCTATACACATTGAGAACTCATGAATTCATATTCCAAACCAATGATATTAATCACAGAGAATGCATTTATATTTTGAAAAAACATTAATGTTACTCACATAATACTTGCTCAAAGGTAGTTCCTTTTCCTTCCTTCTAATTCTCTTTCTCGAGCTTCTTGGACACAAGGCTTGAGACTCTAAAACCGTAAGGTAGCAGTTTTCCTTTTCTGGCAGCTCAGTTGGACACAACCTTGCTCCTTGAACGCAAGGTTGACAGCTAACGCAAGGTGCAGCCTAACAAATAACTCTTCTTGCTTCCCTTTTGGATGCGTCAACCTCTCTTCGACACAAGGTCTAACTTGAACGCAGAGTCTATCTTTGAACGCAGCATTCACCTTGAACGCAGAGTCTATCTTTGAACACATAATTTATCTTGAACACAAGGTAGCTAGGTTGTTAAGAACACCTCATCTCTTGGTTGCAGACTTCACCACGAACGCAAGGTTTTACCCTTTTTTGCCTTCTCTCTACTTTCTCTCCAGAACTCAGTGATAACTTGTAGAAATACAAGTTATTACAACCTTTTTCTTAAAAAAATTTAGATTAAATAGAGAATCATGCTGCAATTGATGTTAAGTTCTATTGATAAATCTTCCTATGCGTTCTACTCTTGTAAATTGATGAAGATAATTATTTTATAGCTTTTTGAGCCTAAAACGCATGTTTTAACGTAGGACTATGCATTGGCAACCTGTGACGCGTTCACATCCGCTCAACACAGGATGATGCGTTAGAACATATGGATGCGTCGACATGAGTGAACGCATGAACCTAAATTCTCCATGGACGCATAACGACCAGAAACGCAAGGCAGCGGAAAATCAGATTAGAATCTTGAGAGATTGTCGAAAGATTGACATGCATGATTTGTGGCTAAAGTGGTGGATCTAAATTGAACCAACAATTACGCAATTAGGCGAGATAGACACACGACATCAATTTCCTCCAATCACGCAAATTTGCCACTGATTACGAACGTAACCTCTATAAAAGGCAAACCTGCAAGCTGAAAAAGAGTTGTTGATTCTCAGCAGAGTTCTCTCCAGAAGACAACCGGAAAGGAATAGCTCGACAGTGAATAGTCTTCCCTCCGCCTGACCACTTCACAGCAGAACCCCATGCTTCCATTCCTGCGACTCAAGACATTGACGCCTTTCGTGCTTTCTATCTTTTTCTAGCTTTGATTTTAGATTTGTGTCAAGACGTTGAGCTGTCTAAAATTGTATTCCGTTCATTAATCTACAATTCTTCCATGTCAATCCATTTCTCTACACTTTCCGCTTATTACTTTGAATCCATGAGTAGCTAATCTTTCAAGGGTCACGAGTTGCGTTAGTATGTAAATAAGAACCGTAGTGTAACTATTGCATATTGTCAATTGTAATCTTAATCCAATGTTTATGTCCATCTAGCTAATCGATATAAGTAGTAATAATCAAACTGCTCGAGAGGGTAAGTGATTGTGGAACTCAATTGACAAGGCCAAGAAGTGTTACCTGTCTATAGGAATAACCTTGGTACTTAACACTCTCCTTTGCGGTATAGACATATAACGCATAGTGGCTGACAACCGGGAGAAGAGTCGCAAGTATGAATAGATTATCACTATGCGTTTCTGATTTTAGATGTTAACCAACTGAAATCCATTCAGCTGACTTTGCTGTGTCGCATACCTTACCATTTACCACATTTTAATCTAGTGTACATGTTATCGCTTTCTTTAGTTAGACACATCCTTCTCAACTATTTTTGGTTACCGCTCAAACTCTAATAATCCAATGAATTATAGAATTAGCATAGTCCCTGTGTTCGACCTCGGACTCACCGAGTATACCTATTTATTTGCTTATACTTGGGTTAAGAATAGGAAAACTTGACAGATCATAAACGCATAACATAAAGCAGGTTCAATGCATAGTATGTTAAACGCATAGGAAATTTAATAATAACAGATAAACACAGCAACAAGTTTTTGCACTTTAGATCTGTTTCAACACTCAGACATTATGATCATCCCCCTGCTTTTTTTCCCTCAAGGTATAGTTTTGGGATGAATCCAACTTCTCTTCTCTTTTTGCCACTTGTTTGCCACCTGTTACCCTGCGTTGCACATCCGACATGCAACCTTGACACCTCCTCCTTATGAGGTGTTAAGTCCAAATGAACCTATGCAACCTTTACCAACTCATAAGATGTGTCCAACTGACTCCAATATACAAACCTTTCATTCAACATAATGTCCCCTATGCGCCCATTTAATCCTCTTTCATGTTTTTGCTTCATTACTTTCTTTCTTACTCTCAGCCATACTACCTTTGACTTCTCTTCTCCACCACATACTACTAGGCGTCTATATATCAAACACATATTACTATGCGTTTGTACCTTACCGCATAATATCATGCGTCCAACTCTCTTCCTTTATGTCCAATCTTAGCTACAAGTCCTTCTCTTGTGTGAACACACATCCGATGATGTGGTTTACCCTTGATAACCAAATCTAACTCAAGACCTTCCTCTATGTGTTTGCATTCTTTGCGTTTACCTTTACTTCGTTCTACGTCCATGACCTTCCTCCTATCCTTGAGGATTCCTTAATTATTCTTCTATGTGTCCTTGAGTTATATTCTAGGGTTATTCATTTAACCTTTTTCTTGTACTTAATTATTTCTCTTATAATAAATTAGTATGCGTCCACCCCTTATGTCCCAGTCTTTAAGCTTGCTTCTCAACCTTCTAATTTATCAAACACTCGAGAACATCCCTCGATAGAAGTCTATGCGTTACTCAGTTTGCGATAGTATTCTTCCCCTGGTTTCTCCTTATGCATTTATACTTCCTTTCCGAGGCTTAGATTTCCTTTCAACGCACCACAACTCCTCTTTAATTCTCTTGCTCATACATCTTACTTAAGCCAAGCTTACATCTCCTTCCTTAATTACCTGCTATGCTTTTCACTTCTTTCCCTTCAAGCTCTCGGGTTACTTCCTATGCGTTCATCTTTATCATGCGTTTCCTTAATCTTGACCATGCGTCCAACATGGTCTCTTACTAGATATGCGTCCAACTCAATTTAGCTCCCGACTATGCTTTTTAACCCTTTCCATCACTTGGTAAGATTTTCTTTCCTTTCCTTATACTTCCAAACGTAGAAACATAGTTGCGTTCTTCTAGTCTGGTTATTCTACTTAGAAGACTTCTTAAGAATTACATTAATTCTAAAATCCAGAAATCACTCAATGCAACCTTCTAATCAAATACTTCTAATCCAACCTTATCTACGACTTATACTTACCCAATACTTAAAGCACAAACCTCTCTTTTCCTTCAAGTTGAACGCATACTCATTCCTTCTTTTAGCAATATTTCCCGGCCAACTCCACAACCTTGTGATCCCATACCACCTCTCTTGTCTTCTTTTCTTTATAAGCTCTTAAATGCATAGGTTCAAGAAATAGGGTGTTACAACAAGTCCATGGAAGACTACTACAAAGAGATGGACTCTGTCACACCCCGTTCCGAACTACCCTCTCGTAGCCCGAGATGGAGCGTGAGGACAGCAGTCATCGACTCCGTTGTCAACTCCCACTATCAAACTTACTTTAGCTTTCTCCTTAAGCACACTTCTTAGGGAAAAGAATTCATTAACTCGACAAACCTCGACTTCGACTAGCAACGGGAACTGTCATGCTACCTGAAAAATGGAAAACATATAGAAGGATGAGCTAAAAGCCCAGTGAGTGACAAATTTTGTAAAACTATCTTTAGTTTGAAAACAGGCATGTTAAAATTATTGTACATCATAATCATAATACATGGATTCAAATCATCATTTCTGTAAAATCATACTTTCCAACTTCTTAATCGAATCACATAAATACATTCCAGAATAGTTGTACATGAAATCAGTTCGTTCTTAAGAATTTCTCTTAGTTGAGGCGGAGCAAGACTCAACGCACCCAACGTCAAAAACCTTTTTTTTTAAAAAAAAAAATTTTCCTTAGTTGAGGCAAAACAAAACTCAACGCTCTCAACGTCGAAAACATCCTTAGTTGGGGTGGAGCAAGACTCAACACATCCAATGTCGAAATCATTCCTGGCTTGATGCGGAGCAGAATTCGATGCACCAGCAATATCAACCTCTATGTGCACATAGGAATATGACGGGTTGCCCAAGTACCTTCTCCATGTCCCTCAATACTGGGTCCTAGGGAAACTCACATGCCTTTAAGCATTGAGCCTCCTCTTAAACACTTTAAAAACCAGTTTTCTCATAATCAATTCATAGAGAAATCTCTCTTAAATAATATCTCACAAATATGTATAACGAGTATTTCAACCTTTTAATGGAAACAAATAACATGCCTCGTAAATAATATAAACATTCATCATGCTTTTTGAATAAACACTTTATCATCAAATCACAGCTCATAAGAAAACTAGAACAACATTTCTAATAAACCATTTTCAAAGAAAAGAAGGTGTCACTCACAAAAACGCTTAAGGAATTTCCTCTTTTCCTTCAAATTTTTCTTTTTCGAGCTCCTTGAACGCAGCGTTCTAACCCTGGAACACAAGGCTTTATATTCCTCTATTAGCTTGGTTGGACGCAACCCTACCCTTGAAAGCAAGGTTGATAGCTAACCCGTTGTGCAACCTAACTCTTCTTACTTTTCTTTTTAGATGCGTCGACCTCTCTTGGATGCAAGGTCCAACTTGAACGCATCGTTCACCTTGAACGCAAGGCTGACCCCTTAGACGCAAGACAACATCTTTAACACAAGATAGCTAAATTGTCAAGAATATCTTCTTTCTTTGCCACAGACTTCTACTACGGACGCAGGGATTCCTCCTTTCTGCCTTCTCTCTCCCCTTTCTCTCAATAGTTCTCACTTCAGAATCATTAGTCGCTCATTTTCCCTCAAGGTCCTATTTATAGCTTTGGAATGGAGAGCTTGTCATATTACTTTTCCTCTTTTTTTGCCACTTGTTTGCCACAGGTCACGCTGCATGCTTAACTAATCATGCATTTATCCAAGCGTCACCTTGCATGAAATACTTAACATGCCTTCTAACACCTCCTACTTATAAGGTGTCAAGTCTATATGAAGCCACCTAGCCTTTATAAGCTTATCTTATGCGTCCTATATATTCCAATATACAAACTATTCATTCAATCATACTGCCCCTATGCGTCCATTAAATTTCCTTTAAGGTTTTAGCTTTATTACTTACTTTCTTTGCTCTCCGTGATAATACCTTTGAACCTGTTTCTCCACCGCATACTACTAGGCGTCAATATCTCAAACGCACACTACTATGCGTTGGTACCTTACCGCATCATACCATGCGTCCAACTCTCTTTCCTCATGTCCAATCTTAGCTACAAATTCTTCTCTTGCGTGAACACACATTCGATGATGTAGTTTACCCTTGATAACCAAATCCAACTCAAGCCTTCCTCTATGCGTTTGCATTCTCTGCATTTACCATTACTTCATTCTGCGTCCATGACCTTCCTCCTATCCTTGAGGAATCCTTGATTATCCCACTATGCGTCCTTGAGTTATATTCCAAGGTTATCCCTTTAACCTTTTCCTTGCACTTAACTATTTCTCTTATGATAAACTAGTATGCATCCACCTCCTGCTTCAGTCTTTAAGCTTACTTCTCAACCTTCTACTTTATTCAACACTCGAGAACATCTCTTGATAGAAGTCTAGGCGTTACTCAGTTTGCTATAGCATTCTTCCCCTGGTTTCTCCTTATGCGTTTATCCTTCCTTTCTGAGTCTTAGATTTCTTTCCAACACTCCCCTACTTCACTTTATTCCTTTTTGCTTATACATCCTACCTTTGCCAAAGCTGCATTACCTTCCTTAATTACTTCCTATGCGTTTACCCGAAATCAAGGTTACATTTCCATTTACCATGGAATTAAGCTCCTCAATGCATAGCTGGTAGCCACCTTCAACGCATAAACTCCTCAACGCATAGCCTTAACAACCCATGGTAGCCACCTTCAACGCATAGCAACCCTTCAATCATAGTTACCTTGAACACTAAATGTCCTTATCTGCGTTTGGTATGATATACCCAAAGACTTCTTTACCCACACCAAAATCCTTACTAACGCATAATAACCTTCAACGTATGCTGCTCACGCCTTAAGGTTCGTCGGCTTCTCTTTTCTTTCTAGCTCAACACCCTCCAAAACTAATCCCATAACTTGTTAATTTCCAAGACTAAGTGTGAGCCATGCGATTTCCTCTTCTTCCTAATTCTCGTTTTCCTTTTCCAAACTTCAATGTCAAATGCCTTCCAAATTAAAGTACCATGCGTTAATGCTTTACCATCTATGCGTCAACCTGACTATGTTCCAAAGATACATCTAACTTTTAACTAATTTCCAAACTATGCGTCAATCCTTCATTCTCACTCTTAGTGAAATATCCATTCTTTTCCTAATATTATGCATTCAATTAGTTTTACTTCTTCTCTTACTAGCCATCTTAAGTACCTAGATTCTGAGATAGGGTCTTACAGACACTTTGATGGATTGACTTGATCTTGATGAGGACATGCAGACTCGAGGCAAGATTTTTGAATGGCCTCAACAAGAAGATTGCTGACAAGGTTGATCTGCAACCATACTTTGACATAGAGGAGATATTGCATCTTGCCATCAAAGTTGAAAACAATTCATTACCAAAAGAACAACGTACACTTCTTCTAAACTTTTTTCTTCTTTCAATTCATCATGGAAGAAGAAGAATAGAAGTGACTTTAGAAGTAGAAACAAGTTTCTAAAAGAAAATTCTAACGTAAAAGGTGAGTCTTCTATGAAACGAAAAGCTAAATTTGAGCCTAGCCTTATTGTTTTCTCTCTACTCAAGCAGGAGCGATTTAGTGAGGGTTGAGGTTGCCAATGGTTCCAGTGTTGGTGTTGGGGTTTTTTCTACATTCGATTGGTGTTCTTTGTTGGGTTTCGCTATTTTCGGTACAAATCTGGGGTTTTCGGTACAGATCTCGGCTTCGTTGTTCGAGTGGTACTAGATTCGTTCTTTTTGTTTTCACTTCAGGTCAAGGCTCTGCTCTTCGAAAGGATGCTGATATGAATGAAGGAACCTCAATCATGCAATAGGAACATCGAGAATGAGCCGTACATGTTGTCCAAGTTTTCACTAACCAAACAAGAAGAATTATGTGAAGTCAAGTAGAATTTATGAAGAATCAAGTTTCATTTAATGAACAAAGACTTTAAGCTACTTCAAATAGGATGTCATTTACTCTAGGATGGTTACAAATGCATGGAATATGTATGAAAAAAGATAATCTTGGATTTATTGTATTTACTAAATGTATTTTTCAGGTTTTTAGTCATTTTATGTATTTTTAAGTTCAATTAGATCATGGCTATAATGGTCATTAATTATGAGTGTTACAACTCTTTGAATGCCTCATAAAATGTGTAGGGTTAGATTTTTAGGCCTACGTAATGTCATGTAATTGTTCAAAAAGGAAGAAACTTGGAAGAGACTTGGAAATGTAGTAAAATTTCCTTTGAGCTTTCTTTTAGTGTTATGCTATGTTTCTTTTGTGATTCTATGGCGTTTACATTGCTTGTCAAGATCATTCAAGCTTAACTTAATCGATCTTGCTTGTGGAGTGGTTCAAAGATCAAGGTTCGATGGGAGCCGTAAGCTTTGTCTGATCCATGGTTTTATTGATCGTCTAAGTAATCTATCATCTAATCATTCTTAGCTGAGATCATTTTGATTTGGGGGATTTGAGTTTGAGATATAAAGGTTGAAGGGAATTGAATCCTGGTGGAAGTGTGAGATTGGTTCTTTGATTTCTTGAAAGAATTAAAAATACAAAAAGTTAAGAAAAGGTTAAGCAACATACCTTTGTCAATCCATAATTGCAGCAAAATCTTCTCCTCAAATCGATAGTCTTCTCATAGTAGTCTTTCTTTTCCAAGAGATCTTCCTTGCTACGACTCTAGCAAGGATCTAGTTTATGTGAACTGCTTCTTGAAAGAATGAGAGGAAGAATTTAGAATTTTCTTAAAACTTTTCTAAGAAAAAGAATGGGAAGAAGAATTTAGAATTTTCTTAGAACTTTTCTAAGAAAATTGGGATAATTTCAAGAGAAAGAGTTTTAGAGTAATCATAAAGATTATTATCGTAAAGAGTGTGTCTGCTCCCATGAGCCCTATTTATAAAACTCTATGGGTTACTCCTAATCCTATTGCGATAACCCTCTATAGAGATTTTAAATTAAATATTTAATAATATCCAATATTAATAAATATCTATCTAAATAAATTCTCATATTAAATATTTATTTTCTACAGAATCTTTAATTTGGATCTCATCTAAATTAAATAATTAATTATTTGTATCCAATTCTAATTAACTAATTAATTCTTCCTCCATTTATTTATATGGATTTCATCCAAATAAATAATTAATTATTTGAATCATATTCAAATGAATTAATTCTCCATATTGTAAAGTTATAATTTGAATCTTATTCAAATAAACTTTATAATAAATCATGTAATTAATTATATCCAATTACAATTAATATTTTCTCTCATAAATTTGAACATTTCGAAATTTTTTTTAGCATAAATGATCCTTGTTAGTTTGTGATGAGCTAGCAAGGGGACCTTGTGGACCTACAGATTATAAGCTCAAATGATTCAAGATTAATTAATTAAACTCTTTAATTAGATTAATCTTCATTCATTAACTACAAGGCAAACCACTATAGACCCATAGTTGAACTTTTATAAATTATAGGACAAGTTGTGTCCTTGGATATAATTAGTATAAGCAAGTTGATCCTTCACGAGTTATCCATAATTACAAATGGGTCAAATGTCTGTTTTACCTCTAAAATTACCTATTTTCCTTAAGTACCACTGATTTCTCTAATGAACAATTTGTTTATGGTTCAACCATAAACTAAGTACCTCTCGAGCCAATGAGAAGGTAGGGCCCCTTGTTCAAGACCCAAAACCAGTACTTAAGGGAACTACTCATCTACTTACCCTATTTGAGGAGTGAATTTCATCTTGTGAAGTAATGTTTCTAGCTCCCCATTTAGTCAAATCCTCAAGATGGTAGGTGTATTGAGTTGACAACTCGGGCCACTCTCACCCATGCAAATCAAAGGACCGACCTCACAGACAGAAGTTCATAAGTCATTCAGGATTAAGATTGAGTCGAACATGATCATCCTATGAAATATTAAATTAACAGATTTACAAAGAAATGTTAAATATTTTGTGGTCCGATCTTATACAAACTCTTTATATAGGATATCCCCACTCACATGTCTCCACATGAATGGTTTGGATCAAACCATTTTTAACTATCACAAAGTGGGTCATATCCATAGTGTCACCAAGATAAGGCACCCAACCTTATCAATATACTATAGATCCTTAGGTTATTTCTTGAACATGATCCCCACAGATGTCAACTACATACATGCTCAAGACTTCATGCAATAACCTTGAATTTTTCCGTTAATGGATAAATTAATATTGCATAATCAATAATTAAATTAATTAACTAATCAATTACGAGGCTTTAGGGCACAAATCCCAACAAAGGTCTTGTTTCTGAACAAGGTTGTTAGATCCAAGTCCTCAAATGTTACTTATCTTCTGGTATCGAAGCTTGGGCTTCGAATATATGTTTTCAATGTTGTTGTTCTCATGTTTTTTTCTATTCATCTCGTCACATTCTATCTATTTTATGATACTCCAAAAAAAAAGTCTCATATCTAGTCGTGTTTTCATGCTTTGGTAAACTTCAAGGTTTTAGATCAAAGTCTTGTCTACAATATTGCCTTCTTGGAGATCTTCAGATTCAGCTTCCTTCGATGTCAAAAATTTGTGTTTTGAATATCAGTAGGAGAAGAAAAATTGCTATCCCTAAGACTATTTGTTCTTCAGTTGTTCTTTCTTTCTCAAAAGTATGTCAAATCTGAATTCTTACAATTTCATCCCATTTTTTCCATTAATTTCATCATTTGGTGTTCAATCTCATAGGTTACACTTCGAAAATTTAAGTGGGCTGTTAAACATTAAATATGGCAGTTACAACATCTATGCACATTGAATTTTCCAGCCATTAATTAAGAATGTTACTCAAAAGTTTCAAATTCCAGTCTATAGATTAATTCTTAAGAGTTTAAATGTCTACACCAATACTTCGATGTTCCTTCCAAGCAATATTTTTAGATTTGAGAATGAATCTTCTTGAAGAAGGGAAGAATGATATGAACGGAGGAACCTCAATCATGGAATATGACCATCAAGAATGAGTCGTACATACTGTCTAAGTTTACACTAACCAAAGAAGAAAAATTATGTGAAGTCAAGTAGAATTTATGAAGAATCAAGCTTCATTTAATGAACAAAGACTTCAAGCTACTTCAAATGGGATGTCATTTGCTCTTTGATGGTTACAAATGCATGGAATATGAATGAAAAAAAAAATCTTGGATTTATTGTATTTACTAAATGTATTTTTCCGTTTTGAGTCATTTTATGTATATTTTTGTTACAATTAGATCATGACTTATAATGGTTATTAATTATAAGTGTTACAACTCTGTGAATGCCTCATAGAATGTTTAAGGTTAGATTTTGAGGTGTAAGCCCTACTTTGATTCTCAACATTCTTAGGAAAGATGGCAAACAAGTAAGGGGGTAGTTGAGATGGAGGTGGTCGAGAGCCCTTGACATGGGTAGTTGTAATGTGTGGCCGACAAGAAAGGTGGCTAAGGTGGGAGCATGTGTGGGAGACCTTGAGTAGCCGAGCCACCAAGAGTGTGTGTGAGGCATCTTGCTTGGTAAGCTTCGTTGATGGGTTGATGCATTGCTTGTTGGGCAAGTGGGCTAGACGTTCATGCATTGGTTGAGGTTAGTAGAGGGAGCTTGGTGCATTGAGGCTGTGCATCCAAGGAGGCTCACTAGGCTAACGCATGGTGGCTATGCATCCAAGCTAGGCAACCATCAGCCAAGGGGCTGCGTGCATGGGTAGCCGAGAAAGATAACCAACTAACCTCAAAAGGATGCTTGATTATACATAGAGAAATTCTTGCCCAACGATGCATTCACCATTCCTTCTTGATTAAGAAAAATTGATACTTAAGTGTTAAGCAAGCAAGATTAGGTGTCAAAATTGGGTTAAGTGTGACATGGACTTGCATGCAAGTAGGAGGTGGCAAGCCAGGAGTTTGCATGCAGTTTTCTATAAAGGCTATAAATAGAAGGGTTCGACAGATGAGATTGGTGTGTGCAAACTACTCATGTTATTTGCAATCTTTTTCAACTAAATTGTCCTAAATTGAGTCTAGTTTCACCAAGAGGGCTACCAGAAGGAAACTCATTGAGGAAGAACTCTGATTCCATCGAAAACTCAAGCTTGCTCCAACTATCGGGTAAACTAAGCAAAATAGGAAGATTTAGTGATATCTGGCGGAAGAAGAAAAGTTAGAGGCTGCAAATTTATGGTAAGCTAGCCAAGACAATTATCTACAAGTTTGTAAGAGGAAGCAAAGTCTAATTTTGGCTAGAAACATTACTATTGGCAGCTGGAAGTGAAGACAGTGTTTTGAGGCTTCCGGGTGCTTCCTGAAGGAGTTGTGCATGCAGCCACTTCCTTGCACGACGCAGCCACTTCCTCACATGGTGCAGGCAATTGACCTAGCCACTTTCTCGCATGAAGCAGACAGTCAACGTAGGCGCTCACGCCGTGCCTCTTTTGAAGTTATTTAGACAGTGGGTGTGCAAGAATTGCCGCCCACGAGGGGGCAGTGTGTGCGAGGAAGTGGTTGGGCGTGCAGGGCAGCATGTCTGTGTGAGAATTGCCACACATCTAAGGTTCGACAGGCTGGGTGAGCGTGCTGTAGGACTGTTGGACATGCCTAGGGGCAGCTTGCAACTTTTGGACATTTTGGTTAGTTTTTGCTTGTGAGTGAGCCTTTTTTAAGTAAATTGACTTAAATTATGCCATGAAGAGAATTTTAAGGATATTGACAAAGGAATTAATTTATTCCAGGCTGAGAAGAGCTAGGGGAAGCATATAACCCATTAAGAGCCCAAGCCAAGTTGTGAGTGAAATAATTTTATTTCAAATGATTTATACTCTCAATATTTCTAGCATACTTGATTTATTATCAAATATGAGATTTCTGGCATGAGTTGAATTTGTGAAGTATGTTTTTCTTCATATGATTTTGAACATGCTTTTACATGATTTTGAGCATGATGTTTATGATGTCGAGCTTTATGAAAAGCATGCTGTTTGAGAAATACTTTGAAAGTTCTGAAGAATTGTTTATCTTGTATTTACAAATGATTTAATTATTAGAAAAGCATGCTTTATTTTCAAAAGATGGTCCCCAATGTCAAAGGACATGGAGAAGGCATTTTGGGCAGCCTAAATATAATAGATGGTCCCCAATGTCGAAGGACATAAAGAAGACATACAAGCAGCCTTAATATTGGGACCCCAATACTGAAAAACTAGACAATGTACACGATTAGCCCAGGTTATAATTCCTATGTGCACATAGAGGGAAGTTCGACTCTGTTGTGTTGAGATTACTCCACATAGCTAAGGTTATTCGACGTTGGGTATGATGAAATTATTCCATCCTAACTAAGGTTGTTTTTGACGTTGAGCAGCGTTGAGTTTACGCCGCCTCAACTAAAGGAAAATCTTTCAAAAATATGCAAATGTTTATAAGCTCCCAAAACTTTACTATTTGATTATCAAGCTTGATTTCGTTGAGCTTTAAAGCCAAGCATAGTTTTCTAAACTTGTCACTCACTAGGCAACCTAGCTCATGTTTTCAAATGTTTTTTACTTTCCAGGTAGCGAATGGAACTGGGGTGATTAGCTTACACGTCGAACTCGTATGGATCTGCTATTTAGTTGTGCATTGTAAATATTTATACTTAGACCTAGCCTTGAACATATTGGGGTCTAAGTAGTGGAAGTTGGTAAAAACTCTATTGGTATTACATTATGTTGTTGAATGAATTCATAGAAGTTTGTTAAGCAATCTTTATTATTGTGTACGGCCTGGATGTGAATATAAACGATTATTAGATACCTGGTAAGGACTTGATAAGAGTTTAATTGACAATAGATGTCAAAAAATGGGCTGGAAATACCATTTTGGCAGCTGGAAGTAAAGATAGTATCGTTGAGGCTGACAGGTGATGTTTAGGCCACACAAATCTCGCTAGTGAGCAAACAGCACCACTACGGGCGTGCAGGTGTGGAATGAGACAAGTCTCGCTAGTCTCGCTAGTCGCATTAGTCTCACTGATTCACTAGTCTCGCTTGATCTGGCTAATAAGCTAAACTTCAATATTAAAGATCTATTTGATATAAGCTATATATTTAAGGGAATCCTATGGGATATAACAAAAGGAATTAAATTATTTCAAGCCAAGAAGAGTTAGGAGAAGCTTATAATTCATTAAGAGCTCGGGACAAGTTGTGAGTGACAGAATTTTATTTAAAATGAATTATTCTCTCAATGTTTTTAGTATGTTCAATTATTCTTAAACATGAGTTTTCTAGCATGAATTGAGTATGATAAAGTATGAGTTTCTTGAAATGACTTTGAGCATGTTTTTACATGATTTTGATGATAAAGGATGATGTTTTATGATTCCAAATTTATGAAAAGCATGTTGTTTGTTAAATAATTTGAATTTCTGAAGATTTGCTAGACTTGTGTATTATGAATGAATAATTTATTATCAAAGCATGCTTTATTTCTAAAAGAATAATAGATGATCCCCAATGTTGAAGGACACAGAGAAGGTGATGCGCACTTTAAGTGTTAACCGCAAGTGTACGGGTCAAGTTATAATATAAGACGATGAAGCCTGAATAACGTTCCACTGAGGATCCAATTGTGAAGGTTAAAGTTACTTAGCTATAATAGAATCGAATCAATTTTATTTGAGGATTGCAATTGAAGTTGTGAATTTGGAAATAAAACTAAATAAGGAAAGCAATAAAATAAGAAACACAAGAGTCAAAGAAAGTTTTAAGGTAATTAATCCTTGTTTATTTTATCATGCAATATTCTAGAGTTTCATGGATTTCATTGTAATTCATCTGCCTAAGTCTAGAAACATAAATCCTAGTTATTTTCCCTAAAAAACAACATTTTCTCGTGCAACTCAATTGATTACTAATCTCTTGAAATCAATACAAATTACATGGCATTAAGAATAGTTTTTAGCAACTTTCATTGTTAACCTAACTATTGTTATGATAGATTAACAACAATTAATTGTTATAGATTTAGTTAGGCATACAATCTCTCAACCATACATCTAATTTAACATTCGAAGATGGCCAATCCACAAGAATTAAGCACAATTGATAACTTGTAGAAATACAAGTTATTATATTCACTACTTGGAATAATTAGAGTAACTTTAGGGCTAAACGCATGATTTTGATAGATAAATTGTGTAATATGTGTTGTCATGCATTGGCATCATTTACAAAAGAATATACCTGAGAAAATATGAGCTTTTCTATTCTTAACGCAGGATTAAGTAGAAAAGAAGCACAAATAACCCAAGTACCATAGAAGAAGCCGCTGCGAGGACTAAAGAAGTGAAAACCCATGCGTCAAAACCATGCATTGAGAAGAAAAAGCAGATATAGACGCCTGGGTAGTAGCTGTCATGTCAATATGCTAATGGATTACACTTTATCAGATCATGGCAGAACCAATGGGCTGACAATGAGAAAAGTCTGCGCAGTAGGGCATGGAATTTAATGTGAAGGTCTCAGATTATCATGAGTTCACTTTTTCGACACCTATAAATAGTCCAAAGCTTCTCAATTCAAAGAGAAGAGAAACGAGTTCAAGAGGCAAAACCTCTGCACAAATTCTCCCTCACCATAACCACCGTCCATTTCAAGCTGGTCTGTGAGACGGATTCTGAGAATATTCAGAGTCATCTCCTTGTGAGTGAGAACCTTCATCCTATGCCTTTATGTATCAGATAACAACCATCTCAAGCCTCCAAGAAGCAAGACATTGTCAGTGGCGACTTGACGTCTCCCATTTCTGTTCTTTCTTCATTTCCATCTTTCTTACTTATGCTTTGTTAATGACATTCGAGAGAATAATTTATTTATTGAAAATAAGTTTGATTGACGATTATCTTCCATCTATTTTCATTATTTAATACTTTGCACCATGTTTGCTCTTATGTTGAATGATTTAAATATTAGAAGCTAGTTTGTCTTAAGCATTATTAAGTATGTTTACACTTTAATTAATGAGCATCACTAACCTGTTTAGAATTGTCAAACAAACAAGTTTAAAAAAGCATGACTGTCTAGCTTGAGAGAGTAGATAGTTAATCTTTAGCATTTATCAAGAATTGATGAGTTCAGAGATGTAATTCATCTTTTGCAAGAAACAAATTTACCATGCGTCTTAGAAATAAGATTAATGTAGCGTCGAAACGTCTAGAGATAGATTCTCAAACCCAAAGTTTGTATGCATGCAAATATACCTAATATGCTTAAGTAACGACTAGCTGATGCGTTTAACTCTTGTTTAGTTTATGGTTCCATCCTTATCTTCAACGCATGCTATCTGATTGTAAAGTGTATTTGACTAACCTTCCCCATGACCACCTCACCATATTAATTGTAGGAATTTTCAACATTCTTTATGTATATAATTAGACACAGAAAATTCTTTCTTGCACATAATACTTGTATAGTCCCTGCTCAGTTGGGTTTTTATAGGAAAACTTACTGATTAATGAACATATTTGAGTAATTCTCGACGCATACTTTGTATTAGAAAGATCACGCCTTTACCCCAACAACATAACAATGAAAAGCATAATCATTACAACAAAACCATGAATATTCTACAATATCAACATGAATTCATAAAGAATTCATCAAAACCCTAAAACAAAAGAGTTTAGCCACTTATAACTTGAAGTAACATGTTCAAACAATATTAACAAAGAAAGAGTGTAAAGAAAAGAAAACTCTACTAGGAAGAAGCCCTTGATTGAGGAAGAACCGCCAAGATGTCCTTCAGTCTTCACGTTGGGAACTCGAATGGCACCAAATTCTCTCTCGAACTCTTCTCTTTTCCTTGCAACCAACTCACTCTTTTAGACTCTTTTGATGTGTTTTTCTCTGATTTCTTAATGTGTAAATTCGTCTCTTAACGTGTATTTTATGGTTTGTAAATTCGTGATTAGCGCTGCTGGAAACCCTCTTATTTATAGAGTTGGCCATCCAAAATCTTTCCAAAAATGAAATTTGTTCAAAAAAGGAAAGCTGGTGCCATGACTGATAGAACCTAAAATATGTTATCTACCTTAGCTTAATTTGGGATCCTTGGGCTATTTAATGTGTCTATTATGTTATTTTGTAGGTTTCAAGCACTTAACAGGTAGAACGGGGTGTTAGCAACAAAATCGAGCTAAAACAAACCAAAACAGAGTTCCACGCATCAACCTGGAAATAGAACTCCAAAATGACCAAAATGCCCTTGAAGCCATGGCGCTTTTTCTCGAGGAGTTTCGCTGGCAAAGTGCAGCAGGCACCACGGTGCTCCGAAAATGTTATTCGACCTGATTCGTGTCAATGCCGCGACATTACGACAATTTTTATAAAAGGAAATCTTCGGCTTCTAGGTTAAAAAAAAGACCCGACCAGCCGACTTTTGGCTCCATTCTCTCCTCTTTTTCTCTTTCATACCTAGGAACTTGAACCCCAATAATCCGTATGCCAATAATCGGTATGCTGATTATTGGCTAAGATAGCGTTTTTCTAGCTTGGGTATTAGGGATTTTTCATGTAATTGATGTTCTTTTGAGGTTTTAAACTTGATTCAAGTGTATGCATGATTTAATCCAGAGTTTTTCAATAATTATGATCAATTTGTAACGCTGGTGTTTATTTTGATTATTGCTTTGATTGTATCATAATTCGTGACAATTTGTCGTATCTATAGGAAGCAATAGGTTAGGTTAGCTTGCAAATTTAGATTGTGATGCGCATTGTTCTAATCAACCTAGGATTAAATTGATAGAACATTCAATTTAGGTCTATCCAGTTGAATGTTCCGCCTAATTTTCCTTTGAACTTAATGCGGTTAGGTTTAGTCAAATTTTGCATGCTTTTTATCGATTTTCCTTAAATCTAACTTGTCGACTAGGACAATTCAATTCTGGTTTTTCCAATTGGATTGATTAGGTGTTAGCTTCAATAGATTTAGTAATGATGAACCAATAATAAGAACATCAACCAAAGAAAATCCCGCGTAACCCAAGCTAGAGTCTTCTTCAATTGAATTTTAGCTCTTTTTACTTTTGTTGTGCAACAGATCCAAAGTGCAAAAACTTGTTGCTGCGTTTATCTATTATTATTAAGCTTCCTATGCGTTTAACACTATATGTTGAACCTACTTAATGTTAAGCGTTTATGATCTGTCAAGTTTTCCTATTCTTAACCCAAGTATAAGCAAAGAAATAGGTATACTTGGTGAGTCCGAGGTTGAACACAAGGACTATGCTGATTCTATAATTCGTTGGATTATTAGAGTTGGAGTGGTAACCAAATATAGTTGAGAAGGATGCGTGTCACACCCCCTCCCAAGTTTACCTGCACAACCTGAAAGGAGATGTGAGGACAGTATACATCACCCCTCTTGTGACGCATACCATCCGTTCCTTCACACACATTCTGAACTGTTCACAATGTAATCTCCACATTCTAAAATATTTTAAACATAACATATAGGAAAGAATATACAAGCCAAAAACTAAATTCCTCAACTCTTTTACATGTCCTTACACAACCCATAGTTTAACCCCTAGTAATTGTACATACATATCTACATGCCACCTAATTAAGGTTTAACATACAACTAACACTTCAACAAGTCGAATTATACAGAGTCTCGAAGCTTAAGCAGGGCGAGTGGGAGTAGGCAAAGCACCAGAAACGTCCTTGCTACCTGGAGAGGGAAGAAAACATTGAAAACATGAGCTAAAGGCCCAGTGAGTGACAATTTTAACAAAGCATTTTAGTTCGGAAATCATCAGTAGTAAAACTATGCTCAACATCAAACATAAAACATGTAATCACTTCAAATACATTAGTTAAAACAAACTTAATTGCCATTATCACTTCATACATGATTTTCAGCAAATCATAAGAAGACAGTTTAAGTGCAGTACTTTTCCCTTAGTTGAAGTGGAGCAAAACTCAACATCCCAACGTCGAAAGCATATAAGGCTCGATGCGGAGCAAGACTCAACGCACCAGCATATAACCTTTATGTGCACATGAATATGGCGGGTTGCCCAAGTACCTTCTCATGTCCTTGAGTACTAGGTCCCGAGGAAACTCACATGTCTTGCTAGCATTAAGCCTCCTCTAAAACATTTTATAGGCGGGTTGCCCAAGTACTGGGTCCCGGGGAAACTCACATGCCTTGCTTGCATTGAGCCTCCTCTAAAACATTTTCCTTTTTAGAAACAACATTTCATACAACCGTTCATACACAAATCATTCATAAGAATACAGGGCAATTATCATATCAATAACATCTCATGAGCATGCTTTTCAATAGCTTTAAGAACATAACGTATGCCTCATAACGCATTTAATCACAAATTCACATTCATTGGAAAACCGAACTATCACATTCAACATAATCGTTTAAAAGTAAAAGAAGTGCCACTCAAAACTCTTTCTAGGCCTCGAATGGATTATAAGCCTTTCCTATCTCCTCTTGGCCGGAAACAAATATTTTTCCTTGTTATACTTCTTTTCCATTCACTTTAATATATACAACAACTCAACATATGCACAATGCCTATAGTTTATCATGCGGTCAAACTTCCATTAGTTCATTCTCAAGCCTTAAACACTAAGGCTATTACTACTAGTTGTTGCTTACCCTTCTGTTAGACTTCAATTCAAAGAACACTTTGCCTGCAGCTCACTTTTGCTATTATACCAACATTTGAGTTTTATCTTCTTCTTAACAAAGCTGACTGTTATAGCTTTGCTATTTCCGCTTAATCTCTACTAAAAACGTATTTCCAGCCCATATTAACACTTCTTCTCTTCTACAAACTTGTAAAGAATTAAGTTCCACAGCTTACCTCAAAATTTCAAGGCTTAACTCTCTTCTGTTCTGCAGTTATGCCAAAATCACTCCGCGTTGATCCGAATTACATAGCAGTTCTATAGTTGCTGCTTTTTCCTAAAGATTCATGTGATAAACTTCGGTTTCAGCTCAACCATCCTTCATAAGACTTGTTAGGAATTATGTTAACTTACTAACCTCAAAATTTCAGCCCTAAACTCGGCTTCCTTGAGTCGTTCTACTCCAAACAACAACCACTGTTCAGTCTGTGCGTCTCCAATCGTCTCCTGTTCCAATTCGGATTTCAGCACCAAAATAGGTAGAATTTCGCCCAAAAACTATAAAAACACCTTCCTCTTCCTTCTTTGGTGGTTTCTCTAAAAGATGGAACTGACGTAAGTTCTCGAAATGTCTGAAAATAATTAAACTCACCTATATATATACTGCCGACTTATCCCTCACAAGTACCAAGATGATAATGCCGACTTACCCCTCACCGTAGGTTGGCGCTGGTCTTTCTTTCAACGCAAGGCACTCTTGTCTATGTTATCCTCCAGCGTCTTCAGCAACTAACCATTCTCAGTGCATAGTGTTCTTAACGCCTCCTACCTCCAACGCATACAACATATTCATTCACATCACTAGCTTCATCGCGTCAAGACCGTTCTGTCTTGGACGCAATGCGACGTCAGCGCATGGCTATCTTTGACACATGGTAACTTCAACGCATGGCTGTCTTCGACGCATGGTGACTTCAATGTATGGTTCAAGCATATTTCTTCCTCCGACAATGATCCCTTATTCTTCGATGCTGCGACTGCTTCAGCTCACACCCTTCGTGATTCAATCAATAACGCATGGTTCCTCAAATAATTCAACTTCCCGCTACTTTCACCAACGCATGGTCTTGGTCAACACTTAACTAAAATTTTGCTCTACTTCTTGGCTACTTCTCGGCTATTCTTCTTCTAGTAACGCATAACCTCAATCGCATTGCTCTCCCAAAACTTGGTTTTACAAGTCAGTGCTTACAGATGTGATCCCCAATTTGTTGAATACTGACAGGGGGCATGAGATTAATGCTAGCCCCTAGATCACACAATGCTTTTCCTATATGAATTCCTCCAATAGAACAAGGAATGGTGAAGCTCCCTGGGTCTTTCATCTTTGTGGGGACGCATTCACAGACCATGTCACTACACTCCTGCGTTAGAGCAATGGTCTCATATTCACCCATCCCTCTCTTTTTAGACAGTATGTCCTTGAGGAATTTGGCATAGGTAGGCATTTGTTCCAACGCTTCCACCAGCGGGATGTTGATGTGCAACTGTTTGAGTACATCCAGGAAGCGTTTGAACTGCTTCTCATTATTTTTCTTCCTTCTTAACCGCTGAGGATAAGGTGGAGTTTGCAGCTTGGCTGACATGCTTGTTTATGCGTCTTTCCCTGATGAACTTCTTTGCGTGCCAGCTTGTTTTTGCTGTGTTGAATGGTCAGAATCAGTTGTGGGGTTGGAACGATGAATTATTGGTTGAGAGTTCTCTGTGCAGGGAAGTTCATTCATGGCTTTTCCACTTCGCAATGTCACAGCTTGTCACTGTTCTTTCCCTGAACTACCTGTACCACGTGGGGCTTCGGTGTTGCTCGGAAGGGAACCTTTCTACCGCGTCTTAAATTCTCCAGCAATCTGGCCAATCTGAAGCTCTAAATTCCGGATGGATGATGCCTGGGTTTGTAACAAGGCGTCATTCTTCTGCACATATTCCTTTAGAAGAGCTTCAATGGATGATGATGGACTAGGCGCTGACTGATGTGAATTTTGCCTCTGATGTCCATGGGAGAATCCAGATGATCCTCCTCTTTCGTGCATAGGCGCACTTTGCTGCTCAGGCTGACGATGACCACCCCATGAAAAGTTCGGATGATTCCTCCAACCAGGGTTGTAGGTATTGGAATAAGGGTTGTACGTATAAAGCATACAGATTGAGGGTTCTGTGGACATACCTCATACGCATACGGCTCCCCGCATCCAACACATCCCGCAGCGTTCACTTGATTCACTACGTTCACTTGGCTACAGCCTCCTGTATTCGACTGATTCAGGGCCATAGTCTGTAACAGGTTAGTCATGGCAGTGACTTGAGCTTGTAATGCAGCAACACTATTATGCTCAGGTGCTCCTTACGCATTGTTTTGCCTGCGGCCAGATCGGCTATATCCATGGTCCTCCAATCCTTGTGGTTTCTTGATATTCTGTCTAGAATTTCCTTGGCCTCATTATAAGTTTTATCCAGCAGTCCTCCTGTTGAACACAGTCAAGGAAACCATTATGCGGGCAATTTCTCACCAATCTCTTAAATCTTGCCCAAGCATCGCTCAGGGTTTCTTTATCTTTTTGTTGAAAATTGGCGATGTCTCTTCTTCTTCGAGTATTCTCCGTCGGTGGGAAGAACTTTTTCATAAACTTCTCTATCATTTGGTTCCAGGTGGTGATCTCGCCTGGTTCAAGGAATATGCCCATTGTCTCGCCTCATCTCTGAGGGACAATGGGAACAGCGTTAATCGGATGTCATCTGCACTTATGTTTGGGATGATGAAAGTATTGCAGATTTCAATGAAGCTCTTTAGGTGAGCATGAGGGTCCTCACCAGGTGATCCCCCAAACTGACTTGCTGTTTGTAGCATTTGCAGCATAACTGGTTTCATTTCAAATCTTGAACCCCTTGAGATTCGGGTCGCATAATTCCAGGTGAAAAATTATACAAGATGGGCGACGCATAATCCCTGATCGGACGATTTCGATCATGTGCCAATAAGATGGGATGAGTTTGTTGATCAATGTGCTGAGCTTGAAGTTGCACTTGGGCTAACGCATGGTTCACTACTTCTTCTCGTCTGTCGTTAGCCCCATTGTCAGCTCTCAAAGGCTGGTTGGCGTTGTTTGCTTGATTTTGCATCTTTTTCTCTATGTAAAGTTGTCGCCACCTTTGGAATGTCTTACTTCTTTTCCGAAAGGTTCTCTCGATCACAAGGTTAGAAATGAACACAGGCTGTTCTTTGCTCATAAACTGTCAGATACGTCTTCGGCTAAACGCTCTGTACGGCCCAAGATTGAGATTTTCTACATAAATCAAGAAATAATATCAAGACCTAAATTATTAATTCAAATCCCCGGCAACAGCGCCAAAAACTTGTTCGAGATGAATTTCTTAATTAAATTGAATTGTTTCTTAGCTTGTTGCACAAAAATAAATTTTAACATTTCTGTACAAGGATGCGTCGAGAATTACTCTAAAAATGTGATCGTGATTAAGCAAGTTTTCCTATAAAAACCCAAGTATAAGTATTTATAAGTTTCTTGGTGAGTCCAGCGACGAACGCAGGGATTTGTAATAACTAGCCGTTGAAATTATTTGCTTGACTATGCGGTGATCTGTACATGTAATATGTGCATTTGTTGGTTGTGTGTGTCAAACTATACATAAAGAATGAAGATTATCCTCCTACTAAAAATGAGGTGGATGCGGCGATGGTTAGTCATATGTCATTTAGTGTCAGATAGCATGCGTTGAGAATGAAATGAACCATACGATAGAAGTAGAGTTAACGCAAGAGCTAGTTGTTACCTAAACCTTCTAAGTACAATTACATACCTACAAACTGCGTTTGTGAATCCATCTCTCGATGTTTCAACGCCACATTAATCTTATCTCTAAGACGCATGGTAAATTTGCATTGGCAAAAGATGAACTACATCTCTGCAACTCATCTAGTCTTAATAAATGCTAAAGATTAACTATCCACTCTCTCAAGCTCGACAGTCATGCTTACTACTTATGTTTGTTAGACAAAGTTATGCAAGCTAAAGATATGCATTAATCAAGATGTAATATACTCAAGATTGCTCAAGAAAAACTAACTTTTAACATCAAACTCATTTAGCATTCAAAAATGGTGTAAGGTGTTTAATACGGAAATAGATGGAAGATAATAGTCAATCAAACTTATATTAAGAAAATAAGTCATTCTCTCGAATGTCATTAACAAAATATAAGCAAGAAGGAGAGAAATGGGAATAAAACAGAAATGAAGGGCGTCAAGCCGCCACTAGCAACGTCTTGCTTCATGGAGGCTTGAGATGGTTGCTATCTAATACATAGATTCCATAGGGTGAAGGTTCTCACTCACTGGGAGATGACTCTGAAGGTGCTCAGAATCCTTCTCTCAAAAGAGCTCGAAATGGAGGCTGGTTATGGTGAGGGAGAATTAGTGCAGAGCTTTCGCCTCTTGAACTGGTCTCTCTTTTTTTTTTTTTCAGAGAAGCTTTTGGGCTATTTATAGGCGTCAAAAGGTTGATATCATGATGACCTGACACCTTTGCATTAAATTTCAGCCATGCTGCATAGACTTTTCAGATTTGTCAGCCTATTTGTTCTACCATGATCTGATAGGTTGTTGCTCTTTTTCATAATGACATGACAGCTGTTTGAGCATGTGTCTGTTTCTTCATCGACGCATGGTCTCAACACATAGGCTCGACGCATGGGTTTCCACTTGTTCTCGCAGCAGCTTCGTCTCTTCGTACTTGGTTGTTTGCACTTCTTTTCTTCTTAACCCTGCGTTAGGAACAGAAAAGCTCATCGTTTTTCAAGCATTTTCTTTTATAAGTAGTGCCAACGCATGGTGATACATTTTTCATCATTCAACTACCAAAATCATGCGTTTAACTCCAAAGTTACTCTAATTAAATCAAATAATGACTATAATAACTTGTATTTCTACAAGTTATCAGCAGCTCTCTCTCAAGCTCCTCAACTGCCTTTTCTATTCTTTCCTCTTCTCTCATTTCCTCCTCAAATGCTATTGTGGCTTCTTCTACTTGAGGATTAGGAAGTCTATGCATTTCTATATTTTTTTTCAGGTCGCACTTCCCTGCGCACCTTTTTGCTGGACAATGCTTCCTTAGCAATTTTCTCCGCTCCTTTTCTGAGGGTTTTGAGCTCTTTTCTTAACTTAGCCCTCTTCTTTGCCAACTTGTCTGCCAATCTATCGAAAGACGTAGCAGTGATTGGTGACTCAGGATTACCTCCTCGCTCTGCGTTTCTCAGCTCTTTATCCTTGGCAGCTCTTCAAACCCTTGTGATACCTTCCTTTTCTTTTTTATTAGTAGTACCACATCTTCTTCCTCAAGCCTCTTTCTTTTGGCCTCTTTGGCCACCACATATTGCTTGATTGGTCCGTCATTGGAGTCCATGGTCTTCTCCTCAGGACTTATGAACGCAAGGACTGATCCTTGCGTTTCAGCAGCCTCGCTTGCGTTCTCCTTGCTACAAGCGGCAGTCTCCCCCTTATTTCTTCTTTCTTCTTCCTCACCCTCCCGAGTCTCTTTTGACTGACTCTGGATGTCTTTTATCGACAAGGGCGACTCCCGTCTTGTGTCTAATATGCATGCTTCAAACGGGTCTCGCAGGCCACTCAGAATGTGTGCAACCCATTCGTCTAGGGAACGTGAGAGTTCACTTCCCCTTCTTCAACCAGCACTTTCTCTTCTACCCCTCCTCTAACTTCATTGGTCCCCCTTGTGCTCTGTTGTCACAATGAAGGCAAAGGCTGGTTGACCTCCCCGTCATCCTCCCTCACCTTTGCGTCTCTTTCCTTTTGGGAAATCCTCTCGAGGATGTCACCAAAGACATTTCACTCGTCTTTGCGGCAAACTTTACTGCTTCCATACAGTGTGCTAGCTTCATCACGAACCTGCATTTTAGGAACAGGTCGCGCAGCTTCTGAGTTCTCTACACTTATCCTCTAGTTTCCTTCAGTGAAGTTCTCAGCTGAGAATTCTTTGAAGTTCTTCATTGATGGTTTAGCAATGCAGGATTTCACTCGCTTGATACGTCTTGGGGAAGGTGATGGGAAGATTTGGCTTAATGGTTGGACGTTAAGCACTTCCATGCAATCGTCGGAGTCAGATGTTACCTTGACGACTGGAGGGCGATTGGGTGGAGTAACGGTGGTTGGTTGGAATGGGGCGAAAGACAGGGGTTCAGAAGGAAGAAATGTTGGCTGGTCATTGGGTGCTAACCCTGGCTTGGGATGCCGAGAGGTTACGGATGACTGGAGGATAATGGTTCAGTGGTGGAGGGCGGATCGGTGAAGCGAAAGGCCGCACAGGTCGAGTATAAGAAGGTCAGAAAGAAACAGGTGAAAATGGAGCTCGACAGTTAGGAAATACCTCTTGAGCAGGTTACGGCGCACTCGGAGATGAAGATGATGATGGAGTTGAATATTGAGTGCTATAGGAAGATACAGGTGAAAAATCTCGGGCGAGATTGTCTTGGTTTTTTGAGTCGGAAGGACTAGACATAACCTAATGTTTAGAGCTTTTGGGAGATTTGAATCGCCGGCGAGTTTGAAAAGTGGGGAATTAGAACGAATTATGAAATCGAATTGCGTTTATGTAGGCATGAATGACGCAATCGGCGTTAAATGCAGATACTCATTATTCGATATCCCACTGATCTAGGCAGATTTCCTTGAGCCTCACACCCAGCGTGCGTGATAGGTGGCTAACTGACGTAAATCAAGCACTCGAGTGCTTTTGAAAAACGCATAGACTCAAAAGACGTATGCGTTCCCCTAATTGCTCTTTCTAAAACACATTTGAGTGCTTCCTTGTGTTCCATTCTTGAGCTCATCTGCAATTTGACCCAATTGAACTTCTAAATTCCTGATTGCAATGGCTTGGTTCTGGAGCCTCGCATCATTTTTATAAATGAATTCTTGTAAAAGAGATTCCATGGAAGACGATGAGGATGATGCAGCCGCTTGCGAATTCCTCTAAAACTGATGATACTGGTCTTGATTCCCTTGGTTGAAACCATGAGGTTGCCTCTCTGCGGCTGCTGCTCAGTCCCCTGCGTTTGTTGTTGATTTCCACCCCATCCGAAGTTAGGGTGGTTCGTCCAACCCGAATTGTACGTCTCACCGTAGGGGTTGTTTTGAACGTCGCAGACTAACTGGGGGTTGTAGGGACACATGTCATACAAGTGCCCCGCACCATACTGCACACAACTTACAGACGCTGTCGGATTCACTGCGCTCATCGCGTTCATCGCAGCAACTGATCTACCTTGATAATTCAAGGCTATAGACTTCAGCAGAGATGTCATGGTTATCATCTACGCTGAGAGATTGGTGGCAACATCAGCTTCAAGCATTCCAGCTTGCTTTCGCCTTCTATCGATGGAGCAGAATCCATATCCATCGTCCACCCACTCATTAGTATTCCACAATATTCTATCGAGAATATCTACGGCTTCTAAGTAGGTCATATCCAATAATCCTCCTGCTTATGCAGACAATTTCTCACTAACCATTTGAATCGGGTCCAAGCTACGGTTGGTCCTTCTTCGATTCTTCCTTGTCCTTCGTCTGAAGGCCCTCTCAATCTCAGGGTCAATATCAAGTTCTGGATTGCTCCCGTCGCTCAAATACTATTTGGAGCTTCTAGCAGAGGAGAAACTCATGATACTCCCTTGACTAAGGAACTCCTACAACAAAAATTGTGACAACCCAACTTTTAGCAACCAGTGCGTTGAAAAGTCCGAAGGAGAGGAATAAAAGACCATGTTGGACGCATGGTCAAGACTGAAGTAACGCATAGTAAAAGTGGACGAATAGGAAGTACTCAAGCACTTAAAGGGAAAGAAGTAAAACGCATAGACTTCAATTATAAGATATTTCTAAGTGTTGGAAAGTAGAAGGTGGTGAAGTAGGCATACGAACTAGAACATGTGTTGGACGCATGCTAATTTATCTAAAAGGAAATAGTAATATAAGGAAAAGTTTAAAAGAATAACCTTGGAAATAATCAAGGAATGACTAAGGATAGGAAGATGGTCATGGACGCAGGATGGAAGTGAACGCAACAGGACCAACGCATAGAGGAAGAGCTTGAGAAGGATTTGTTGTCGTTGACACTTAGCGGTATTGTGTAAACACTAGATTGTAATATGGCGACTATACGTTGAAGATGATCACGAATGGTTGTTGTGGGCGGAAGTAGTTTCCGCTTCGACGGGAGAAGAAACGTATTTGGCTTACCATGCGTTGGTGAGGTTGTTATGCATTGAGGTCCCTATGCATTGAGACGGTTATCTCTACGCATCAAAGACGATAGTGTAGCTAGTTAAAAGTTAGACAAGTGAGTAGGGAAGCTTAAACCTTAGAGGAAACTCAAGGAACGCATGAGGGCGCTGTATGGATTAAATGGCTATCTATTTGAAAATATTGGACGAATAAGATAAGTTATAAAGGTCAGGTGGCTTCATATGAACTTGACACCTTAAAATAAGGATGCGTTCAAAAGGCATGTTAAGTGTTTCATGCAAGGTAACACTTGGACTAATGCATGGTTAGTCAGACATGCAGAGCGACACATGGCAATCAAGTGGCAAAAGAGGAGTAGGATGGCAAGATCTCTATAAATAGGACCCTGGGGGAAGAGTAACGACTGATGATTCTGAAGTAAAAATCCTTGAGAGATGAAGGAGAATGAAGACAGAAAGAAGGAACCCCTTGTGTTGTAAAAGGAGGTCTGCGGCCAAGAAAGAAGACATTCTTGACAACTTAGTCATCTGGTGTTAAAGAAGTTATCTTGCGTTGAAGAGGGGGTCGACCTCGCGTTTGAAACGAATCCAACATTTAAGGTGAACGCGGTGTTTGAAAAGAGACGATGCGTTCAATTTGACCTTGCGTTCAAGAGAAGTCGACGCATCCGAAAGAAATAAGAGGAGTTAGGCTGCACTTTGCAGTAGTCACCAACCTTGCGTTGAGGGGCAGGGTTGTGTCCAGCCAAACTAATAGAGGAATGTCAGTCTTGCGTTCCAGAGTTAGAACGCTGTGACCAACTAAGCTACTGAGAGAGAGAGTAGCTACCTAGTGGACTAAAAGCTGAAGCCTTGCGTTAAAGAGCTCGAGAAACGGGAATTTGGAAGGAAAAGAGGAAATTCCTTAAGAGATTTGTGAGTGACTCTTTCCTTTCTTCGAAAATGAACTTTATTAAAAATGTTGTTATGTGATATGGTTTTGAGATGACGGTTTCTGTGAAAAGCATAATGCTTGAATACATTGTTCAAAAGGCATGTTTTACTTGATTGCTTTATGATAACAAAAGGCATGTTGCATAATATGGTTTGTCAAGGAACATCCTACTTTCTGTGAAAGATTTAGGTGAACTATTTATGTAAACTGATGAATAAAATGTTTTAGAGGAGGCTCAATGCTAATAAGGCATGTGAACTTCCCCGGGACCCAGTATTTGGGCAACCCGCCTATAAATGTTTTAGAGGAGGCTCAATGCTAATAAGGCATGTGAACTTCCCAGGGACCCAGTACATGGGCAACCTGCCATATTCCTATGTGCACATAGAGGTTAAGTTGGCTGGTGCGTCGAGTTTTGCTCCGCATTAAGCCAGGGATAATATCGACGTTGAGAGTGTTGAGTTTTCTCCGCCTCAACTAAGGGAAAAGATTGAAATGCCAAACCGTTTTCTGAATTATTTATTTTGATAACGATTCTATATGTTTCAGAATTGATTCACGAGATTGACAAGGTTTTGCAGAATAACTATTTTGCTGAATCCTTGTTTTATGGATATTGTTTTGACATGCCTCTGTTCGAACTAAAGATAGTTTTTACAAAGACAGTCACTCACGGAGCTTGTAGCTCACGTTTTCCTATTTTATTTTATTTTCCAGGTAGCAAGCGAGTTCGGGTTGCTTTGCCTACGCGATAACCTCATCTGGGCTGTTCTTGACGGAAATGGTTGGACAGTGAACCTTACAGAAGAGTCAAGGTTGCTGTCTTCACATCTCTTCTTGGGTTAAGAAAGGATAATCCGGGAGGGGGTGTGACAAAAATAATCCAAAAAAATGAATTAATACAAAAATCCCCGGCAACGGCGTCAAAAACTTGTTGTGCGACAGATCTAAAGTCCAAAAACTTGTTGCGTTTCTCTTATTAAGCTTACTATGCGTTCAACATGCTTAATACTATGCGTTATGAATCTGTCAAGTTTTCCTATTTTTCGCCCAAGTATAAGCAAAGAATGAGGTATTCTCGGTGAGTCTAAGGTTGAACATAGGGACTATGTAGATTCTATAATTAGTTGTATTATTTGATTCATGCGTCTAAAGAAGGTGATGAGAAGTGATGCGTCTAACTAACTAGAAAGGAATAAACCTCAGCTAAAGTGGTTGATGGAGAGGTATGCGAAACAGCAAAAGCAGCTAATTGAATTGTATGAATAGTAAAACACAGGGCTAGGGTTGGTTATCATCTAAAGTTGGAAACGCATAGTTGAGTCTATTTCATATCAGCGACTCTTCTCCCGGTTGTCAATCGCTATGCGTTATATGTCTATAACGCATAGGAGAGTATTAAGTACCAAGGTTATTCCTATCCCTAGGTAACACTTCTTAGCCTTGTCAACTGAGTTCCACAATCACTTACCCTCCCAAGGAGTCTGATTATTGCTACTTATATCGATTAGCTAGATGGACATAAGCATTTGATTAAAAATACATTTGACAAGATGAAATAGTCTTCTACGGTTCTTTATTTAGATGATAATCCAACCTGTGACCCTTGAGAGAGTTAGTTACACATGGACGATAAACAGCAAATGGAGAGTGATGAGAAATGAATAGCCATGGAAGATGTATATATTGATGAACGGAATAACTGTTTTAGAAAATACAATTCCTTGCTAATAGACTAAAACAAAAGTAAGAAAAGAGATAGAAAGCATGGAATGGCTTCTCAATGTCTTGAGCTCGCCGGGATGGTAGCATGAGTTCTGCTGTGAAGTGGTCAAGCGGATGGAAGACTCTTCTCTTTCGAGCTATTTGTCTCCGGTTGTCGTCTGGAGAGAACTCTACTGTCAATTAGGAATTCTTTCGAGAGGTCCAACAACATTTTTACCTTCAGGTCTGCCCTTTTATAAATGTCGTGTTGCAATCGCTGGCAAATCTGCATGATTGGAGGCTGAATTTCTGCCTTGCGTCCATCTCGCCTAATAGCATGATTTTCGGTTTAATTGGATCCACCACTCTCACCGCATATCAAGCATATCAATCTCCCGACAATCTCTCAAGATTATTATCTGATTCTCCGTTGCCTTGTTGATATGCGTCCATGAATAACTTTGGGTTCATGCATTCAAGTATGCCAACACATCCATGGGTTGCTAACGCATCAACCTACTTTTAAGGGTTGCCAACGAATAGTCCTGCGTTAAGAGGTTGCCAACGCATCTACAGGTTGCTCGCGTTCCTGCGTTAAAACATGCGTTTTAGGATCAAAAAGCTTCAAAACAATTATCTTCATCAATTTACAAGAGTAGAACGCATAGGAAGATTTATTAATATAATTTAGCACTTACTACCGCATGATTCTCTATTTAAACTCTATTTTTCTAGGAGAAAGACATATATAAACTTGTATTTCTACAAGTTATCAATCAACCTTTTCAGTAAAATAATAGTAATCATGATAACAATAATATAAATCATACGCAAGTACATCTATACTATATCGAGCTTATACCCAAACCTCCCACGTAGGTTAATCCTCCAAATTTATTTTCCTGCTGGCACCTCCGACACAGCATCAACTCTGGTTATCTTGTTGGCTCACCCAGCAGCAATCCTGACTGGTTTTTCCTGCTGGCCAACTCGGTTCAGCTAATCTCATCATTTCTGCATTCATTAGTCCCCTATGTGCACATAGTCTTACCTTCGAGGCTTAGGAGCTAGGCTCTTCGGCCTCCTGACCATCCTCTCGGTACTTGTAAGACCTTAACTCAGAATTCTTAAGATGGCTAGTAAGAAAAGAAGCAAGAAAAGAAGTAAGACTAGTTGAACGCATAATATTAGGAAAAGAATGGACACTAAGAGTGAGAATGAAGGATTGAAGGCATAGTTTGGGAATTAGTTAAAATTTAGATGTATTTTTGGAGCATAGTCCGGTTAATGCATAGATGGTAAAGTGTTAAAGCGTGGTATGTTAATTTGGAGGGAATTTAATATTGAATTTTGAAAAGGAAACAAGAATTAGGGAAAAGAGGAAACGCATGGCTCACACTTAGTCTTGGAAATTAAGAAGTTATGGGATTAGTTTTGGAGAGTGTTAATGTAAGCACTGACCTGTAAAACCAAGTGTTGGGGAGAGCAATGCGACTGAGGTTATGCGTTGCTAGTGGAGAAGTAGCCAAGAAGTAGAGCAAAATTTTAGTTAAATGGTGGCCAAGACCATGCGTTGGTGAAACTAGCGGGAAGCTGAATTATTTGAGGAACCATGCGTTGTTGATTGAATCAAGAAGGGTTGTGAGATGAAGAAGTCGTCGCATCGAAGGATAAGTGATCATTAGCGAGAAAAGAAATATGCTTGAGCCATGCGTTGAAGTCACATCCGTCGAAGACAGCCATGCATTGAAGTCACCATGCGTCGAAGACAGCCATGCGTTGAAGTCACACTGCGTCCAAGACAGAACGGTCTTGACGCGATAAAGCTAGTGGTGTGAATGACTATATTGTATGCGTCGAAAGTAAGAGGCGCCGAGAACACCATGCGTTGAGAGTGGTTAGTGGCTGAAGGCGCTGAAGGAGAATATAGACATGAGTGCCTTGCGTCGAAGAGAAGACCCGCGCCAGCCTACAGGTGGGGGATAAGTCGGCATTATCATCTCGGTACTTGTGAGGGATAAGTCGGCAGTATATATAGGTGAGTTTAATCACTTTCAGACATTTTCCGAGAGCTTAGGTCGATTCCATCTTTCAGAGAAACCACCAGAGAAGGAAGAGGAAGGTGTTCTTATAGTTTTTGGGCGAAATTCTACCCGTTTTGGTGCTTAAATTCGAGTTGGAAGAGAGGATTGATCGTAGACGCACAGACTGAACAGTGGTCGATGTTTGGAGTAGAACGACTCGAGGAAGCCTAGTTTAGGGCTGAAATTATGAGGTTAGTAAGTTAACATAATTCCTAACAAGTCTTATGAAGGATGGTTGAGCTAAAACCGAAGTTTATCACATGAATCTTTAGGAAAAAGCAGCAACTATAGAATTGCTATGTAATTCGGAGCAACGCGGAGTGATTTTGGCATAACTGCAGAACGAAAGAGAGTTAAGCCTTGAAATTTTGAGGTAAGCTGTGGAACTTAATTCTTTACAAGTTTGTAGAAGAGAAGAAGTCTTAATATGGTCTGGAAATACGTTTTTAGCAGGGATTAAGCAAAAACAGCAAAGCTGTAACAGTCAGCTTTGTTAAGAAGAAGATAAAACTCAAATGTTGGTATAATAGCAAAAGTGAGCTGCATGCAAAGTGTTCTTTGAATTGAAGTCTAACAGAAGGGTAAGCAACAGCTAGTAGTAATAGCCTTAGTGTTTAAGGCTTGAGAATGAACTAATGGAAGTTTGACCGCATGATAAACTATAGGCATTGTGCATATGTTGAGTTGTATATATTAAAGTGAATGGAAAAGAAGTATAACAAGGGAAAATATTTGTTTCCGGCCAAGAGGAGATAGGAAAGGCTTATAATCCATTCGAGGCCTAGAAAGAGTTGTGAGTGACACTTCTTTTACTTTTAAACGATTTTGTTGAACGTGATAGTTCGGTTTTCCAATGAAATGTGAATTTGTGATTAAATGTGTTATGAGGCATACGTTATGTTCTTAAAGCTATTGAAAAGCATGCTCATGAGATGTTATTGATATGATAATTGCACTGTATTCTTATCAACGATTTGTGTATGAACGGTTGTATGAAATGTTGTTTCTAAAAAGGAAAATGTTTTAGAGGAGGCTCAATGCTAGTAAGGCATGTGAGTTTCCCCGGGACCCAGTACTCAAGGACATGAGAAGGTACTTGGATAACCCGCTATATTCTATGTGCACATAGAGGTTATATGCTGGTGCGTTGAGTCTTGCTCCGCATTGAGCCTTATATGCTTTCGACGTTGGGGTGTTGAGTTTTGCTCCACTTCAACTAAGGGAAAAGTACTGCACTTAAACTGTTTTCTTATGATTTGCTGAAAATCATGTATGAAGTGATAAGGGTAATTAAGTTTGTTTTAACTAATGTATTTGAAGTGATTACATGTTTTATGTTTGATGTTGAGCATAGTTTTACTACTGATGATTTCCGAACTAAAATGGTTTGTTAAAATTGTCACTCACTGGGCCTTTAGCTCATGTTTTCAATGTTTTCTTCCCCCTCCAGGTAGCAAAGACGTTTTTGGTGCTTTGCCTACTCCCACTCGCCCTGCTTAAGCTTCGAGACTCTGAATAATTTGACTTGTTGAAGTGTTAGTTGTATGTTAAACCTTAATTAGGTGGCATGTAGATATGTATGTACAATTACCAGGCATTGAACTATGGGTTGTGTAAGGACATGTAAACGAGTTGAGAAATTTCGTTTTTGGCTTATATATACTTTTCTATATGTGATGTTTAAAATGTTTTAGAATCTGGAGATTACATTGTGAATAGTTCAGAATGTGTGTGAGGGAACGGATGGTATGCGTCACAAGAGTGGTGATGTATACTGTTCTCACATCTCCTTTCAGGTTGTGCAGGTAACTTGGGAGGGGGTATGACAGTTAAGCTAGAAAGAAAAGAGAAACCAAAGAACCTTAAGGCGTGAGCAACATGCATTGAAGGTTTATTATGCGTTAGTAAGGATTTTGGTGTTGATAAATGATAACTTGTAGAAATACAAGTTATAATAGCCTTTCTCTTAGATAAATAGAGATTAAATAGAGAAGCATGCGGCAGTTGATGTAATTTTTATTAATAAATCTTCCTTTGCGTTATACTCTTGTATTTCTATGAAGATAAATGATTTTATCACTTTTTGAGCCTAAAACGCATGTTTTAACTCAGGAATGCAAACGATGCGTTGATGATGTCTTAACGCAGGACGACGTGTTAGCAATCTGTTCTTCATGGACGCATGATCTGAACGGAACGCAAACAACCTGAAGATGCGTTAACAACTACTCAACGCAAGACTACGCGTTAGTAACCTACGCCGCGTTGACATTGGCCAAACTATCTATGGACACATAGACGACCATTAATGCAAGGTGCTGAGAATCAAAGCAGAATCTTCAGAGATTGACGGATGATTGACGAACATGATTTGTGGCCAAAGTGGTGGATCTTACTTGACCCGAGAATCACGCAATCAGGCGAGATGGACGCATAGTATCAATCTCGCCGCCAATCAAGCAGATTTGCCATTAATTGTGAACGCATCATCTATAAAAGGGCAACTCTGCGAGATGAGAAAGGGTTGTTGATTCTCGGAAGAACTTCATAAGTGACAGCAGAGTTCTCTCCAGACTTCAACCGGAGACGAATAGCTCGAGAGAGAAGAGTCTTCCCTCCACCGGACCACTTCACAGCATAGCCTCAATCTTCCATCCAGGCGACTCAAGACATTGACGCCTTTCCCTGCTTTCTTTCTTATTGTTCTATCTTGATTTTAGATTTGTGTCAAGACATTGAGCTCATCTAAAGTTGTATTTCGTTTCATCAATATAATTATCTTCCATGTCTACTCATTTCTCTAAACTTTCCGCTTTTTACTTTCAAACCATGAGTAACTAATCACTCAAGGGTCTAGGGTTGCATTAGCATCTAACTAGGAACCACAGTGTAACTATTTTATCTTGTCAACTGCGAGCTTAATCCGATGCTTATGTTCATCTGACAAATCGATATAAGTAATAATAATCAAACTGCTCGAGAGGGTAAGTGATTGTGGAACTCAATTGACAAGGGCCAAGTAGTATTGCCTGTCTATTGGGATAACCTCGGTTCTTAACACTTTCCTATGCATTATAGACATATAATGCATAGCGGCTGACAACCAGGAGAAGAGTCGCAAGTATGAATAGAATACTATTGTGCGTTTCCGATGTTAGAACCCTTTCTTTATCCATTCACACACATCTTTAGCTGAACTTGCTGTGTCGCATGCTTTCCATATTCCACAACTTTTAGTCTAGTGTACAAACAATTGCTTTCTTTAGATTAAAATCAACTCTCTAAACTATTTATTGGTTACCACTGCAACGCATGATATTCAATGAAAAACTTAATCAATATAATCCCTGTGTTCGACCTCGGACTCACCGAGAATACCTTGTCCTTTGCTTATACTTGGGTAAAGGATAGGAAAACTTGACAAGACCATCAACGTATAGTAGTAAGACGCATAGCATGCTCAAAGCATGACATGTTGAATGCATAAACACATCATTTAACCCTTTGCGTTAGGACAATTTACACATACAAAATAATAACAACAATAAAGAAGTCTATTCCCAAAGACAAGGACATTTAGTGTTTAAGGTAACTATGATCGAAGGGTTGTTGTGCGTTAAGGAGGTGGCTACCAGCTATGCTTTGAGGAGCTTAATTCCATGGTAAATGGAAATATTTTGATTTCGGGTAAACACATAGGATGTAACCCAAGAGCTTAAAGGGAAAGAAGTGAAATGCATAAGTGGTACTTATGAAGAAGTTATAAGCATTGGCGAAGGTACAAACGCCTGGTATGATGCGGTAAGGTGCAAATGCATAGTAGTGCGCGTTTAGAACATTGACGCCTAGTAGTATGCGGTGGAGAAGCGGGTTCAAAGGTATCGAAGAGTAAAAAAGTGAGTAATGAAGCTAAAACCTTAAAGGAAAATTCAATGGACGCATAGGGGCAGTATGATTGAATGAATAGTTTGTATATTAGAATATGTTGGACGTATAAGATAAGCTTATAAAGGCTAGGTGGCTTCATATAAACTTGACACCTTATAAGCGGGAGGTGTTAGAAAGTATGTTAAGTATTTCATGCAAGGTGACGCTTGGATAAATGCATGATTGGTTAAGCATGCAGCTTGACATGTGGCAAGCAAATGGCAAAAAGGGAGGAGAAGTAGTATGACCAGCCCTCTACTCCAAAGCTATAAATAGGACCTTGAGGAAAAAGGGAGAGACTAATGATGCTGAAGTAAGAATTCTTGAAAGAAAGGAGAGGGAGAAGTCAGCAAGGAGGAATCCTTGCATCCGTATTAGAAGTCTGCGGTCAAGAGAGAAGATCTTCTTGACAACTTAGCTATATCTTGTGTTAAAGAAGTTGTCTTGCGTCTAAAAGGGTCAGCCTTGCGTTTAAGTTTCAAGGTGAACGATGCGTCCAAGTTGGACCTTGCGCGGTCGACGCATCCAAAAAGAGAAGTAAGGAAGAGTTGGGATGCACCTCACGTTATGTAACACCCTCAACCTAGATATTATTTATATCTATATCTTTATCTAGGAGTGAGTGTTACTTAATCTGTATTCTGCTAAACATCGTTATATAAACATTTTAAATCATAACTAGCCAACAAAATGGTTAACCTTTACAATAGTTATGCAAATGTTCCTAATGAGGTGGCATCAAAAGTAAGAGTTAAAGGACTTTGTATAAGGTTTACATATATACCAGGTAATCTACCTAATTGCCTTTCAAGTATGAACAACTTTTACATGGGAGTGGAGTTTACAAAGTTCACTTAAAACCTAGTTCAAGTTTAGCTCAGACAAATCTGGAGGGTAAGCTAGGTACCGCGATCACGCTTGCTACCTGGAAGGAAAACAACAGAAAAACATTATGAGCTACAATGCTCAGTGAGTGACTAATTAAAGAAATAACTCAATAACATATAACTACAATCATTTTTATAACCTGTTTAACCATGCTTCACATTCCATTCATAAACTTGTAATTAACCATGATTGAAAGGTATTAGCATTACATAAATAGATATCTTCCTATTGAACCTTTGTTAGGGCGGAGCAAACTCAACGCACCTAACGTCAATAAGCCTTAGCTGTGTGGAGTAATCTCAACACAACAGCGTCAAATGCTCTTTTATTCTGCTTATAAATCTGTCTGTTCTCGGGCTGCCCGTGTACCTTCTCATGTCCTTTGGTACTAGGGTCCCAGGGAAAGTACTCAATCACCGTCTTTATATCCTTAGGTGAGAGCTTAAAAGAGATGCTAGGGCTGCCCATATGCCTTCTCATGTCCTTCAGCATTGGGTCTCATTCAAGTAATTCTAGTACACAAACAGACATAATATGTTTCTCCGCATTAACTAAAATCATGATATCTTAGCTTCCCAGAACATTATGTAGCAACTAGCTTGATAAGATTTAGCACATTATTTAATACATTATCAATCTCTATCTCACGTTTAAGAATATGCTAGTTTCATGCATAGTAACACATCTCATCTCATAATTCAGAGGTATCATTAAGCATATAGGAGATATTAACATTCAAGTTAACTTATACTAAACCATAAAGTCACTCACAACTTCTTTCAGACGCCAAGCGGGTTATATGCTTTCTTTAGCTCCTCTTGACCTGAAATAGACACCTTCTCTTGTTATGCTTCCTTTTTCATTCACTAAAACAGAAGCAACAACTCATCACATGCTTAATGTTAATTGTTCATCATGTAGTTAAGCTTTCATCAGTTTACTCTCAAGTCTCAACACTAAAGCTATAACTACTAGGTGTTCCCTATCCTTCTGTTGTACCTTAATCTTAAGGATACTTTGTGTGTACCTTGTTTCTGCTGCTATACTCACGTTGGAGCCTTAATTTTTCCTTAACAAAGCTAACTGCTACAGCTTTGATGTCTCTGCTTAGTCTCTGCTAAAAACGTATTTCTAGCCTAAACTAAGACTTCTTCCCTTCTACAGATTTGTAAAGAATTAGGTTCTTCAGCTTACCTTAAAGTTTCAAAGCTTAACTCCTTATCGTTCTCCAGTTATGTCAAAATTACTCCCCGTTGCTCTAGCTTGCATAGTAGTTCTGCAGCTGCTGCTTTTGCCTAAAGATTTATATGATTAGCTTCATTTATAGCTTAACCATCCTTCATAAGACTTGTTAGACATTATGTTAACTTACTAACCTCAGAATTTCAGTCCTAAACTCGGTTTCCTCGAGTTCTACTCTAAACATCGACCACTGCTCAATCTGTGCGTTTGCTTATCAATCTTCTGTTTCAGTTCCGATTTTGGCACCAAAACGAGTGGAATTTCGCCCGAAAACTATAAGTACACCTTCTTCTATCTTCTCTTATGGTTTCTCTGAAAGATGGAACCGACTTAAGTTCTCAAAATGTCTGAAAATGATCAAACTCACCAATATATATACTGCCGACTTATCCCTCACAAGTACCGAGATGATAATGTTAACTTACTCATCTGTAGGCTGATGCTGATCTTCTCCTCGACGCAGGGTACTTATGTCCGAATTCCCTTCAGCGCCTTCAGGAACCAACCACGCTTAACGCATGATGCTCTCAGCGCCTTCAACTGTCAACGCATACAATCTCCCGCCACTTACTTCATCGCGTTAAGACCATTCTGTCTTGGACGCAAGATAACTTCAGCGCATGACTATTTTCGACGCAGGGTGGCTTCCAGCGCCTCGTGGCTTCCAACATATTCTCAACGCGTTATGTAACCCTATTAACTCATGGTTAACACTTAGCCATTTTTATCCTTAACTTGCCATCCCTCAAATGTCGGATAAAAGCTTACAGTATTTCTTTACCACAATTTCGGCATTATAGTCTGAAATGCTTACTTCTATGCGTTTATCCCTTCGTCTCTACCATGCGTCCAACATGGTATTTCCTGCTTAGTATACATCCAACTTCGCTTACTTCTAAGCCTAAAATCACGGTTGCGTTCTCTTAATCCGTTTATCCTACATTAGAATTCTCAACTTTAAAAATTTCTCTGACTCCAAGATTCAAAATTTACTCAACGCAAACTTTCTATCAAATCCTTTTTCTTCAAGTTTCTTTTACAGCCTAAGTAATCCAACCTTTGTGCACAACTGCTCTTGTCCCATTTCTCCTTTTCATAGACTCTTTCACGAAGGTCTTAGAAAAAAGATGTAACACGTTAGCTATCAACCTTGCGTCCAAGGGCAGGGTTGCAACCAACCAAGCTGCCAGAGGAATATAAAGTCTTGCGTTTCAGGGTTAGAACGCTGCATCCAAGAAGCTCGGGAAAGTGGAGAAACTATCCTTAAAATGTTTTGTGAGTGACACATTTCTTTCTTTGAAAATGGTTTATTGAAAATGTTGTTCTGATTTTATTATGAGCTGTGATTTGATGAAAAAGTGTTTATTTGAAAAGCATGATGTTTGAATATATTGTTCACGAGGCAAGTTATAGCTGTTTTCTTTAAGATGTTGAAAAGCATGTTGTGAAATGTAGTTTATCGAGAAATATCTTATAATTCCTGAAAGGTTTTATATGAACTAATTATGTGAAATGTTAATTTCTAAAATGTTTTAGAGGAGGCTCAATGCTGAGGGACATGAGAAGGCATGTGAGTTTCCTCGGGACCCAGTACTAAGGGACATGAAGAAGGTACTTGGGCAACCCGCCATATTCCTATGTGCATATAGAGGTTGATATTGCTGGTGCGTCGGGTTCTGCTCTGCATCGAGCCAGGAACGATTTTGACGTTGGGTGTATTGAGTTTTGCCCCACCCTAACTAAGGATGTTTTCGACGTTGAAAGCGTTGAGTCTTGTTTCACCTCAACTAAGGGAAATTGTTAAAAACAAAATGATTTCATGTACAACTATTCTGGAATGTATTTATGTGATTTGATTAAAAAGTTGAAAAGTATGATTTTATAGAAATGATGATATGAATTAAGTATTTTGTGATATAATGATGATAACATGCCTGCTTTTGAACTAAAGATAGTTTTACAAAATTTGTCACTCACTGGGCTTTTAGCTCATCCTTTTATATGTTTTCCATTTTCTAGGTACCATGACAGTTCCCGTTGCCAATCGAAATCGAGGTTTGTCAAACTAATGGATTCTTTTCCCTAAGAAGTGTGGCTAAGAAGAAGACTAAAGTAAGTTCGACATTGGGAATCGACAACGGGGTTGATGACTACTGTCCTCACGCCCAGTCTCGAGCTACGGGAGGGTAGTTCAGGACGGGGTGTGACAGTACTTCTCATAGGCTTAGAAACAAGGCATTGGTTGCCTCTTGACCATCCTACGAGAAAATCCTTGCCACAGGCTCAGAAACTAGGTTCTCCCGACCCTCTGACCATCCTGTGAGGTGTCAAATCTCGATCCCAGTCTTGAGCGTCAACAACAATGCCTTCTCGAGATCCTTCGACATTGGAAAACAGTATGTGAAGGATAAATGAGCATGCAGCAGAAATTAATTCGATCAATTTTCACTCTAAGATGCTCAATTTAGAGGATTAAATATGCAATTAAAAGGAAAAACCAAAGTTTTAAGAACACTTACCCTTGAAGCTCCAAATTCTCCTTCAATTCTTGATGAATTGCAGCACCACTTGGTTGTAGACCACCACAAGAGTCTTCTCTACTATTCTCTAGGCTTAGATTGGATGGTGGGATCCAAAATTTGTGGTAAATTTGAGAAGGAATGAAGGTTGGGAAGAAGATGAACAATAGATGGAATTTTGCAAAATTAACCCTTCAATTTCACAAAATTCTTAACCATTTTTATGTCAAAATCATCTCTATTCATTAAAGAATAACATCCAATCCAATTGCATCAAAATTTGACAACACAAAATGGTTAATTTGATGGTTAATTGTGAAGAAGACAACCAAGCTCCTAATTTAGTTGGTGGGAAAATCCAATCTTCAAAAATTAATTTTAAAATAAATTTTCAATGAGTTTCCAAAAATTAAATTAAAATTGATTTTTAGTTTTAAAAAAATAATTAAATAATTAAATAAATAATTTAATATTTAATTAATTTAATATTATTTTAATATTAAATAATAAAATAATATTATTTTTCCACTTGTCCCAATTTTTTTAAAAACCGACATGAATCCATATTCATATGATTAATATTTAAATCATATTTAAATATTATAATTAACTCTATTTGCACATTTAATTCATAATTAAACGTCGATATATCGTATATATCTAACTTTCATTCCTTAAGCCAAGATTTGAATAGTTCAAACTTATTCACTATACTATCTAAGATTTTAGTCTAGTTATGAGCTAGTAGAGGGATCTAACGGACCTAAAGATCATGAGCTCCACCGATCCAAGATTAATCGGCCAAACTCTTTAACCTAGTTAACCAACATTCGTTAACTAACGGGACACTCCACTAAAGCACGTAGTTGCACTCTCCTCATTATAGATATATTTGTGTTCATTTGATGTAACTGTCATTGATAAGTCAATCCTTCACAGGTCGTTCATAACTTCAGCTAGGTCAAATATCGATTTACCTCTAAGTTACATCTTTTCTCCTTAAGTACCACTGTCCCTCTAATAAACAATTGATTTATGATCTAGTCACTAAATCTATTCCCTCTCAGGCCAGTGAGAGGATGAGGCCCCTTGTTCAAGTCCTGGGAATAATATTTAAGAGAACAACCTCTCTACTATCCTTAAATTGGGTAGGAGTGAATTTCGTCTTGCAAATTTTATGTCCCCAGCTATCTGCCCGGTCTTATCCTTGAAATAGGAGGAATGTTGAGCAGCGCTATTGAGCTTACTCTCACCTATGCAGATCAAGGGATAATTCTGAATAAACAGGAGTTCATAGATAGTTCAAGATTCATATCAAGTTATCTAGGTCATCGATAAGTGAAATTAATCAGTGTTGATCGTAAACGGTGTTAATACATAACAGTGATTATTTCAGAGTCAGTCTTAAATCTTATTATGTAGAATACCCCTGCTCACATGTCTCTACAGGAACAAATCAGGATCACTTCATTTATGACACCTTACAACATCTGTAACAATCATGAAGCGGGCTGTATTCAATAGTGTCTCCAGGAAGAGGTACCCAACCTAATCCATGTACTATAGACTTATTTATGCAACTTACTCGAACTTGATCCTGTTTATGTCTCCACATAAAGTCCAAGTACTCATGATAATAGCCAAGGGTTCGTAGTTTAATTGAATTTAGAGTTAATAAATAATTAATTCACTTGAATAACTTCATATGTACTAAAATTCATTTCTTTACAAAAACTACGTGTTTTTAGGACATAAAACCCAACAATATGTTCATCGATGCCTTCGTATGATCCTTCAGCATTGGATTTAGAACCTAATATCCAACAAGTTCGATATACTATATACTATGTGTTATCTCACCAGAGCACGCACATTAATAACATCTCATAATCATGCAACCAAATATAAGCTCATAAGCGTGCTATTAATAAGAATTTAAAAGAAATAAAATTTAGTTCTCTCACATAAGGAAATCAATCACTCATAAAGAAAGTAGCTTCCAACTTTAGGTTTTCTTCTTTCCCTTTGGGTTCCAAACTTTCTTAACTTCTCCCGAGCTTTTGGGACTGAGACCACAGCAACTAGGAAACCTCAGGACCCTAAAACAGCTATCTAGATGCTAAAAAACTCCTCCTTGGATGCAGGGCAGCTTCTTTTCTCCTCACACAGCTCAATTGGACGCAAGGTAGCCTTCCTTGGATGCCTAAGACAACTTATGGACGTAGACAACTCTTTGTCAGCAAGGGAAACAACTCCTTAGAACCAAAGCAATACTCCTTGGACGCAAGGCTTGCTTCCCAACCTTCCTTCTCTCCTTTCTCTAGTGAAAATTGAGTGTTTGTGATGGTGTGAGAGCTCATTTACCCTTTGGCCCTATTTATAGAAGTTGGATGGCAAGTCCTGTCATCCAAACTTTGCTTCCCAGGTTGACATCTAAGCTTCTACTTGTCTCCATGCATGAGAAGTAATCCATGTATCCAACCAAGTGTTACCTTGCATGGTGTTCTCGTCATGCATCTCGACACTTCCTACTTATGAAGTGTTATGTCCAAAATGAAGCCACTTAGCACCAAAATTCTCATCATGCGTCTAACCTAGTCTCAGGATAGGGACCATGCGTCCAACTTCCCGTAACCATGTGTTCATGGGGATGCTTTTGGGGTTTGGATTCTTTTGCTCTCTTTTCTTCTTCTAACCTTCCTATCCTTAGCCAAATTTTTTTTGCCAAAACCCTCCTATGCGTCCAACACTCCCTTCTATGCATCCAAGCCTCTTTCAAAAGTCCAACACTTAGCCAAAATATCCTTCTCTAGGAGGTATGCGTCCAACTTGTCCCGGGGTTCTCACACTTAGTCCAATTTCTACTCACAAGGCTCACTATGTATGTGGTTTCCTCCAAATTCCTTAGTTATGCGTCCAACTCCTTTTCTTTGATCCATGCATCCAAGACTCTCAACATGGCCCTATGGACTCGTTAGTTCCTCACTTATGCGTCCATAGTGTGCTCTCAAGTCTATGCTTCCAACTTTCCTCTCTTAAGCCTTTATACTTAGCCATTTTTCAACCATCTTTCTCTAATGTGTATCCGACCCAACTTTACCTTCCTTAGGATGGCCTCTCAACTCTTCAAATCATCCAACACTTAGTCAATCCTTCCTAGAATATTGGCCTATGTGTCCATCCTTAGGTAGAATGAGGTTTCTTCTTGAACTTTGCCCTATGTATTTCTCCCTCTTTTCCAAGACCTAGATTTCCTTCCAACAATTCAACACTTAACCAATTTCCTCCCAAATTAGGGTCATCATGCGTTCAACTCACCAACCATGCGTCCAACATGGTTGTCTTTCCCCCAAGGATGTGTCCAACTCACAACTAGCTCCTAATTGTGCTTCCAACTCTTCTTTCTTTAACACTTAGTGAAATTTCCTCTCTTTTCCCTAAGCTATGCATCCAAGTCTAGACTTCTCATACTTCAAGCATAGTTGTGACACTTAGAAGATTTCCTTAGCTCATAGACCACCTTGTCATCCAAGACTCGAAAATCACTTAACGTGGTTTTCTTCCAAACTCACCTACGGCTTTTTCTTAACCCAAAACTCGAGTTGACACAAACACTTTTCTTACTCTTATTCATCTCAATGCATAGTACCCTCTAAACTAGCCAAAATTTGGCTAACTCCACAAGGCCAGATATTTTGCCTCAAAATTTTTCTAACTCCATAGGCTTGTGATCCAAGTTTACACCCTTTACCCCAGTATCCTTTCTTTATGTCTCTTAAGTAACTAGGTCAAAGGTTAGGGTGTCACATTCAAACTGAGAAACCTATTCTGTATCGAGTTAATTAAAAAACCCTAATTTGCAATTGCAAGTTTTTTAATGTAATTTCTTTCAGGTCTGCTAAGATTTTCTTTTGGTGGAAGAAAGATTTCCTTTGAATTACAAAAGTGTCATCCCACTCTTTCTCCTTCTCAACTATTAGGTTAGTAAATTTTGGTAATAGAAATGGAGGAGAAAGAACGTGCTAGAGAAGAAAATGAACGAGAAACAGAGAAGAATGAGAAGGAGGAGAGAGAAGGGAGAAAGAGGAGAAAAGGAAAGGAAAATATTTAAAAATATATAACTTTTTCCATTTAGTATGTCATGTCGCCATCATCATTTTTTTTATTTAAATTTAATGGAGGAGGGATCTTTTAAGCCTATTCTAGAAAACTCAAGAATTTAAATGGCCAATTTTAAACATGAGAGACTAAATGCACCTATTAAAGAAAGACTTTTCAATATATGCCTCCACCCAGGTGTCCCTTAAGGACCCATGTCGAATAAGAATAACCAACAATAACTTCATGACAGCAGCAGCAACATTCCAAGAGGTAATATGACAGATGCCAAGACCACCCTCACAATACAAAAGACAAACATCCACCCAAGCAACCTTTGCACCCTAACACCATCCACCTTCCCTCTCCAAAGAAAGGAGAAAAGCAATTGATCAAAATGTTGAGTAACTTTAGTAGGAAAAACAAACTAACCCAAATAACTCGAAACCTTTTGTAGAATAAAAAAAATAAGTCATACCCGACCAGGATAAGACAACACTCTAGCAGACCAGTTCTTTACTTGGATATATAGTAACTCTCTCTAGTAGAGGCAAACAATTTGTATACAATAATTTTCCAAAATAAGAGGTAAGTTAAGATAAGGATAAGACAACACTCTAGCAGACCAGTTCTTTACTTGGATAGTAACTCTCTCTAGTAGAGGCAAACAATTTGTATAAAATAATTTTCCAAAATAAGAGGTAAGTTAAGATAACAATATAGGGAGAGCCAACATATGATACCTAGGAAGGTTGAAAATTCCTCATTGTGAAAATAAGAAATCAATTGACTTAGTGAACAATAAATTATTCATTAATATTTTGACTTTCCTTGTGTATACTTAATTCAAAATTAATTGTTGATATAGTTTTAGATAAATTTAACTCGGTTATTTTTCTACTTTCGTCTATTTAGCTACTCTATATTGTCTTTACATAGAACGTTGAAAATATAATATTTATAGAACATGTCATCATATATATTTTAAAAAAAGAAAAAAAAAAATCAACTTCAATTTATAATAATAATAATAATGAAAAATCAATTTCGCTTTGAATGAGACTAAGAAAATGCATGCGCTGTTATCTTTTATAATAATAAATCCCTAGAAGTAAACTTTGCATTTATTTTTTTTTTAATTACAATAATTGTGACGTTGGGAATCAAATATCTCACCTTTAATATGAAAGTCATGTTGATTACCGTTGAGCTAAGCTCACTGTAGCATAAACTTTACATTTATTATTAATTAAAACGACAACATCAAAGCTTCACTCCTCCTATTATCAAAATCCTTTAACTAATTTAGAAAATTATTTTAAATGATAAAACTGTTGAAAATATTTAGAAATAGTAGCAAAACATCATAGTCTATTGTGCTAGACTACTATCTAACGCAAATAGACACAGATAATAGTCTATCATGGTCTATTACCATCTATTGCAGATAGATAGTGAAATTTTGTTATATTTATAAATATTTTGGTTTATTTTTCTATATTTGAAAACAATCCATTATATATTTATATTTTTCTTTAAAAAATTATATATCTATATTTTATTTAAAAAAAATGAAAGCTTCACCTTATTATTAAAAAAATAATCTTCGCATTAATTAATTAATTATTTTTTCCTTTATTACAATTAATTTCCACAAATGATTTATTCTTCATTTAGACTCGAGAAGTAGATTTTGGGTTATAAATTATTTAATACTCGTGGAAAAACTTGTACATAAATCATTTGTGGAAACATATTTAATTTTAGTTTGAAGTTTGTTGAACAAAAATAATGGTCTATGAAATTTCATTTGGTTGTAGTTTAAAATTTGTTCAAATTTAATCAAATATACTTTTTAAATGTTTAATTTTAATTTCTATATAGTACTTTTAATAAAATTTAAATTTAGCCTGTATCACTAGTGCGTTTTTATTATTATATGATCGTACTTTTAATAAAATGAAATCTTAGATCAAAACATTATGTATGGATGGTATGAATTGTCTAAACAAGAATTTAAATTTAGCCTATATCACTAGTGTATTTTTATTATTTAGTAGCATGTTTATTATAAATTTTGAAAACATATTTACTTATTATATTTTCTTGCACCAGAATTATTATTATTATTATCAAACCAATTTTTAAAAAATAAATTAACTTTTGAAGACTAAATTTTAGATTTATTGGAAGTATATGAGATTATAATTGAACATTTGAAGTACGAGAACTAGAATTAAACAAACCCTCCAGTAATGGGACCAAAATGGTACTTTGATCAAAATAATAATAAATGTTTAACTTATAAATGTTGTTTCTAATTCTAAAAACCAATCTATTTGATAGCGATTTTGTTTTTCCATTCTTTATCTTTTTAAAATTTATATTTGTTTTCTCTCAAATTCTCTCTTATGGTTTTTAGCTATCTTAAAGAATACCTAAGTTCCTAATCTGATTCTAAAAAGAAGAAAAATTAAAAACTACACGTAATTTTTAAAGTTTGGTTTGATTTTTGAAAAGATTAATAGCAAAATGGATAATTTGATTGAAACTTATGAGTGGAAGTAATATTTATAAGCTTAATTTTTTAAGCCAAAATTTGCTTAATTTGATTTAAACTAAATTTGAATTTTGAATGTCCCGCTTGATAATCATTTGGTTTTTGTTTTTGGTTTACGAAAATTAAGCTTATTTCCTCTAAATTTCTGGAGATGTTTTTCATCATTACATTCTTAGCCAAATTCTAAAAAACAAAGACAATTTTTTAAAATTATTTTTTTTTAGTTACCACAAGTTGACTTGATTTTTTAAAACATTTGTAGAAAGTAGATATTAAAGTGAGAAACTTTTTAATTCCAGATTCGCTTAGTTTTATTTAAACTAAATTTGAATTTTGAATGTCCCGCATGGTAATCATTTGGTTTTTGTTTTTGGTTTATGAAAATTAAGCTTATTTCGTCTCAATTTCTGACAATGTTTTTCATATTTCTTGAGTAAAAAGAGTTGCATTCTTAGCCAAATTCTAAAAACAAAGACAACTTTTTAAAAACTATTGTTTTTTAGTTATCACAAGCTGACTTGATTAATTTTTTAATATATTAATAGAAAGTAGATAACAAATTAAAGTAAGAAATTTAAAGATGAAAAAAAGTGTATATATATATATATATATATATATTTTTTTTTTTTTTAACCTAAAAACTGCAAATTAAATTGTTACAAAATGGGAGTAAAGTGTTTCCAGCCAATTTTTACAATTACTAAATTTTAAAGCTTTTTTGAAATATGATGATTAACTAAAATAATAATAAATCAATAGTTAAATATATGAGTAAAAATCTTTGAACAGTTTTTTCTCAGAAAAAAGAAAACAAAATATCTGTAGCAGTTCAAATATTATTATGGGACATTATACTTTTAACTCATATATTTTTAATAAATATTAAATTTAGTCTGTAAAGATTATTTTTTTCAATCAAAATTGATTAAATATTAATGTTAATAATTTTCAAAATATTATTTAAATATATTCACAATTTATAAAGATAATTAAGATATTAATTGAGACTTTTTTTAATGATAAGAACAAGAAACTAATTGAACTAGTTTTAAAATTTATTAAACAACTGAAATTGAAATTTTGAAATTGCGACCAAAAGAGGACGAAATGAAAAAGTCTATTATATATTTATATGTAATATACAAAATTTATAACCTGCACAAAATGTACAATTCAATTACCTAGACTTCCTCTCCCATGTGGCAGCCTCTCCAACTATGACCACCCACTCCGCCCGACTCTCACAAAAAACCACAATACAAGTACCAAAAAGAATAAAAACCCGGAACTCCTCGCCGTCACCGGTGCAGATCAATCTACTTCCGGAATACTCTGCAACACCGGCCGCCAGTGACGGTGGCGAGATTCGTGAAACTGATCTCCGACGCCGATCAACTGAGCTAGAACCTGTTGTACGGACATCTCCTTAACATCCACCTTCCCCAAAAGCTCCTCCAACTGCCTCTTCGTGATCTTAATCTTCACCTCCGTCGCCGTGGTCGACGCCGCCGCCATCTCCGCCGTTGAACACTTTTTCTTCTTGCTGTCGCTGAGAAGCTCTTCCCGACCATCGTCGTCCTCCGTCGCGAGAAAATCCCACTCCTCGCCGGCCCACTGCGCCGCCTCTCCGTCCCGCCGTAGACAGTTGCCCATATAGAATTTTGGATTTGGATGAATGAAAAAGAAATTAGAAACTTTGTGATGTTTTTTGAGAGAGCAAATGGAATTTGGGAATTTGGGTAATATGAATTTTCCTCCCTTATAAAGGGGTGTGGTGGAGGGTTGTGGGTGCCACGTAGGATTGAAGAATGGGAGACTTGACCGGGAAAGGGATGGGTCGGTTTCTAATTGCTGGTTAAAAGCGGTCAGTGACGGCAGCCATGATACTTGCTTCCGCCCACTTACTTCTCCAATCATACATATTCCTTTTAAATGTGTTAAAAATAACATTTAACATTTATTTTGGATTTATGGTGAAATCGAGAGTTTCAAGAAACTAAAGACTATATTGACAATTAACTGAAAATCAGTGACCAGTTTTTCACATTTAGTTTAAAATTGATCGGTCCATTTCATAACATTTTGTGTTCCTTAATTTTTTGTGGCTGTTTCTATTTTTTTAAAAATAGACTTGTTTGATTAAGTGTTCTCGTTTTTTTTATTAATTTTAAAAAATATTTTTAAGAAATAGGTCATAATTAGAAAACATCCAAAAGTAGTTTTTTTATGTTTCTGTTTCTAATTTACCGTTTTCCAAATTATCATTCTTAGCTTTTGGTGTATTGATATTAGCTGCCCATATAATCTAGCTTTTTTTTCAATCATGAGCTCAAATCAAACCTAAATAAATTCTTTTTAGACATTTTCGATTTTCATTTTTACTTTTTGAAAAATTTGTTTTTTAGAATTTAGATTTATATATTATTTAAATTTTCAATATGTATATTAATTTATTTATATACTTTAAATTTCAACTCCCAAAATGAACATTTTTATTTTTTTTATTCTATTTTATTTTTATATTTGTTTCTATCTTTTATATTTTTTTGTACCTTTATTAATTTTGCTATTTACAAAAATAATTCTACTATATTTATATTTTATTTTTATTTTGAATTTTAAAATTCTCAAATATTTAGATTTAAATATTATTTTTATTTTCAATATGCATATTAATTTTTTTATATTTCAATTTTTAGTATCAAATTTTGGAATATGTGTGCTTATATATTATATTAATTCTAATATTTTTAGTATATCTAAAATTGAGTAGAATTTATATATAAATTTTGCTTGCTAAGACATTCGTTTAGCTTAACTTTAATACTTTACAACCACAACATTTACATAATTATATAATTAAGTTGGATTTGACTCAACATCATTTAAGACAAATAGCTCAGGTTAGATATGACAGTATTGATCAAATTTGAGCAACATAAGAAGGATGTGATACAACTTTATTATTATATTTAGTTGTCATCTATACTTACCTAACAAATATCTATTTCTGTTTTTTTTTTTTTCAAAAAACAGGAAACATGAATAGTTATCAAACATAATTTTATTTTCTTATTCTAAAAAAAGAAGAAACAGAAAACAGAAAACAAAAAACAAAAAACAGGAAACGAGAAATGAGAAACAGGAAACAGAAACGTTATCAAACGGGTCCTAAGAGGTCTATAGGCATTAAAAAAAAATAATAATAATAATTGAACATGCTAAAATTTGAAGGAAAAAAAAGGGTCGAATTGCAAAGTTCGTTATAAAACTTCATCATTATTTCTAGTGAGTGTAGGTAAATTTTAAGAAGCGCTTGATTAGATATCTCAACTATCAACCCAAAATAATTCGAGTCTTATGGTTAATGAAAGTATTTACTCCTTTCTTGAGCCTTTTAAATCAAACTTGGTATCAAAGTTCAATCATAGCTACCACTCCTACTCTGAATTATGACTTTGTTTCTTTTCTACTTTAACAAAATTTAGAGATTAAATTAGTAAAATTTATTAGTTTAGCCCATTTTGTAACCATTTAATTTTTTAAAATTAAGCTTATAAACACTCCTTTCACTTTTAAATTTCTTGTATTGTTATATATTTCCTACCAATATTTTAAAAAATCAAGCAAAAACTAGAAAAAGTAATTTTTAACAATATGTTTTTGCTTTTAGAATTTGACTAGAATCCAACTCATTTATTTAAGAAAGATGTAAACTATAGTAGAAAATTGAAAGAAAATAAGTTTTCTTTTTAAAAACTAAAATCTAAAAATTGAAAAGCAAAAGTACTTTAGTGTTTGATAGATACAATCTCAAATAGATAAAGATATAAATTAATTTTTTTGGAAAAATAAAAAGATTTTTTAATTTTATTTTTAATTTTTACAAGAAACTATCTCAAGCTAGCAAGCCAAACAATTAAGTCGAGATAGCAAAATAAAGAAAAATTATTTTAAATGGCAAAACTGCTGAAAATATTTACAACTAATAGAAAAATATATAATCTATCTGTGATCTATCGTAACAGTAAAATTTTTGCTATATTTATACATATTTTGGTTTCTTTTGATTAAATTGGGAAAGAGCTATTCTTGTAAAAAAAAAAAAAAAAAACAAAAACAAAAAAAAAGACAAAATAAAAAGATCATATAAAAAGTAATGTGAAAAGAGGGAAACGTGGAATCTTCGCGTTAGTCCGCAGTGTGAACGCATTTTAGCTAGCAGAATCTTTACATAAAATTAAAGTTTTTTTAAAAAAAAAAATTTCTTTTATTTTCTTTTAATAAAAAAATGTCTTGTTATTTTTTAAAATCATTAGGTGTGAACGCGCGGTTGTATTAGGGATCCGGTTTCTGCTATTCCATTCTTGCTGTGCTGATTGCGCATCCTTCACGTGACTTTGGCGTGCCCCCATTGGTTGGCCAAAGCCTCCAGATTTACGTCCTAAATTTCAATTACACATAATTATTTTAATCATAGACCTTATCCAATGTCCACATTCGAGTTCCAAAGCCTCCAAATTGTTTTTTTTTTTTATACATTAAAAACAATAATATTAATACAAATAAAATTGTTTGTAGTTAACATAATATTTTTTAAAGTGTTAAAAATAATATAAAATTTTAATAAAATTAAATTCTAAAGTAAAATTTTATAACATCAATAAAACTTTCATGAAGAAGTAATAAAATAAAAATAAATTTAAGAAAAAGACTAATTCAATAAATTCTAATAATATGTCATTAAAAACCTATAATTTAAATATATACTTTAAATAATCAAATAATGGATACTCAATAGGTTGATCCAACCTAAGTCCAACTCAACCTGCAAACAATGCCTATGGCCTTCGGCCTTCAATCTTCACTTTTTAACGTCAGGTCAGGGCGAGTGTAAGCCCTAACTTATTCCTAGTCTTACTTATGTTAAAGTAGTTGAAATATAGCTTGTGAACTTAGCCAAAATTTTCAATGTTAGGGCCAAGTGATGTGTGTAAAGGAAAAAGCTTGGTGAGCATGGAATGGAAGAGTCTACGTACCTTGGCGGCAAAGTTAAAAGTGTGGGCCTAAGCATGTAGGCGTTCAGCTTAGGTGAAGGCTAGATGAGTGTAGAAGTCATATTTGACTAAGCAACAAAGGTTGTCAAAGCCGAAAGGAAGTAGGCGTTGATGTACCAAGAGGAAGAAGTGGGCGTTGAGGAGCCTAAGCCAAGTAGGCGTTGAGGAAGCCTAAGCCAAGTGGGCGTTGAGAAGAGTAGGTGTGGAGGCTAGCACACGAACCTTTAAAGGAGTTTGCTAAGCTAGGGGTTGAAAGGGTGGACCAAGAGGTAGGCATCCAAGTTCTTGTAATTTTGGGTTAATCATATTTAATTAAGGAATAACTAGGTGGCAAGCTAATGTTAATTGTGAAATTTGGAAGTAGGAGGTGGCAAAATTAGATGTTGCATGAGGTTACTTTAGAGGAGTATAAATAGAGGCTTGCAAAAAGGAGATCGGTTTGCACATTTTATTCGAGCCAAAGGAGAGGTTTTCCGACCAAAGTCTTCCAAGTTCTGTGTAGTTTATGTGTGAGGGCTGCCAGAGAAGAATTCCATTAAAAAGGTGTTGAAATTTGAGAAGAAAGCAAGATTTTTCAAGCTCTCGGGTGCAATCGAGCAAAGGGTAAAGATTGGAGGATTTTGAGCTATTGAGGAAGAATAAGAAGACCAAATTTGAAAGGAAGTTAGTTAAGAGCTTGGTTTTAAGGTTTGTGAAAGAAATTTGAAGTAAAATTGGTTAGAAATGTTGATTTCGGTTGCTGAAAGTATAGGCTGAATTGTAGGGGCTATCGGTAACTGTCGACTAGAGGTTGAAGAAGGTGGGTGTGAAGAGGTTGTTCGTGGCAAGGGCAGTCAGGAGATGTTTAAAGGTTATTTGGGTGTCTTACATGCCTAGGCGGGCAGGTTGAGGTGCACGAATGGCAGATTGTGTAGACGGGCAAAAGTAAGGCAGTGGCATGCGTAGCCAGAAGGGATTGACGTTGGACGCCGAGTAGCTAGACGCCTAGCCCATGCATAAGATGACCTAGTGGGCCTGCAGAAGTTTAACAGCCAGCGTATGCGTGCTTGTGTGCCTGTGTCTATGTCTGTGCGAGTGTGTACGGAGTGAGTGACAATGTTTTAAGAATAAATGTTTTGATGTTTTATTTAATGCTTTCTTAAACAAACGTTCCATCTTGAAAAGCATGTTTTATATATCATTTATAAGCTATATTGAACATGTTTATCTAGGTTGAAGTTAAATGTTTACTAAAGAAAGTTATCTATGTTTATGATTAATTATTTGTTGAGCAAGTTTTATTTCAAAAATCATGAAAGTAGCCTAGTGATAAGCAAGGGACCCAATACTGAAGGACAAAAAAAATATATTTGGGCAACCCAATATGTAAGGTCTTTAGGACTCACTTTGGCACAGAAAAGGGTTTTGGGCCGTGTGTTGGGGTGCTAGTCCTATGGGGGCATTTTTACTTGCACATAGGAAAGTGTTGACGTTAATTGTATTGAGATTACTCTACATTAGCTAAGGATTGTTTTTTACGTTGACTTGCTCTACCTCAACTAAGGTTTGAAAGGGTACAAGTTTTCTATGTGTGAATGATATTTAAAACATTGTGTTTCCCTGGATTTCGAGCTATGATTTTTCATATGATCAATGTATATGATTTAAGGTTTTCTATGATCAGGGTTATTTATTTAAGTTTATTACTATCACTCATTGGCCTCCAGTTCACGGTTTTCTGTCTCCTAAGTAACGAATGGCCTAGATGTGAATACAAACTATTATTAGGAACTTGGTAAGGATTTGAGGAGAGTTAAGTTGACAGTAGATGTCGTAAAGGATCGATGTCTACTATCGTCATGCCTTTTTTTGGATTAAGAAGATAGCTCGAGAGGGGGTGTGACATAGCCTATCCAGCCTCGTCTACTTTTGTTGCAAACTTTTTGTTTACTTATTTATCTTGTATGGTCTAGAATCTAAGACAATCATTGTACATATAGACTAGGTTTTGGGGAAACTGAGTGTCTGTAATTATGATCTGTACATGAACAGTTGTGGATGTGTTATCTATAAATGAGCATAAGAAGTTTATCTACATGTCTATGAATGTTATGTTTGTTGGGATTTATGTCCTAAATTTTGTAGTTTGTGTAAATTTGTAAATAAATTAATAAATAAAGTATTATTTATTAATATAATAATTGTTATTTGTATGCATAACTCAAAATCCAATAGACTAAAATCCTAGGTTATTTAATGTATCTTGAACAATATGTGGTTGACATATAATTGGATCGTGTTCAAGAAATAACCTAAAAGGTCTATATTATATGGGTGAGGTTGGGTGCCTCATCCTGGTAACCCTACGGATACGGCTCACTTTGTAAGTGTTAAAAATGTTGTAAGTGTTACGAACGGTTTGATCCAAATCGTTCGTGTAATAACATGTAAGTGAGGGTATCCTATACAGTGAGTCTATATAAGACTGAACCACGAAATTAAATCTCTCTTTATAACTTCGTTAATTGAAGATTTTTATATTTCAAATGAGAACCATGTAACTTGATCTCAATTCTGAGTGAGTTATGAACTCATATTCGATCATTTTTTTGATTTGTATGGGTGAGAGTGGCCTTAGCTGTCAACTCAAAATGCCTACTATTTTGGGAATGATGCCAAGTGAGAAGCTGAGAACATAAATTTACAAGATGAAATTCACTCCTTCCTGACTCTAGGTCAAGTAGATAGATTGTTCCTTTAAGTGCTGATTCCAGGACTTGAACAATAAGGCTTCACCCTCTCACTGATTCGAGAGGGACTTTGTTTATGGTTGAACCATAAATAAAGGATTAGTGGTACTTAGGTGCAAAGGGTAATTATAGGAGTAAAATGGTAATTTGACCCAACTATAATTACGAACACCTTGTGAAGGATTGACTTACAAAATATGGTTATTCAATGGACACATAAATATACCACAGTTCATAAGAGTGCAACTATTAGTCTTTAGTGGTATGCTCCATGGTTAATGAATGTTGATTAATATAATTAATGAGTTTAATTTATTAATCTCGAATCATTGGAGCTTATAATTGTTGGTCCACTAGGTCCCTTTGGTAGCTCACAAAAACAAGGAAACAAAGTGATAAAAGAATTTGAGTGTTCAAATTAATCAAGGAAATTAATTGTATATGATACAATTAACATTATGTATGAGATACATCATAAAGTTTATAATGTGAGAAAATAAACTTTATAATATGAGAATATTGATATTTGAATAGGATTTAAATATTAAATTAGTATGAATAGAATTTATATTAAAGTCATGGGTACTGAGAGTATATGTATATTGTGACATATTGAATCAAATATATGATATTTGATTTTCTTTAATTAATTAAATAAGATTTTATTAATTAAATGGTTAATTAATAAATATTTAATTATATATATAAATTAATTAAATTTAATTTATTAATTTATATTAATTAATTATTATTATTAAATAAATAACTCCCTTGCAATGCTGGAGAGTGGTGAGTGGGGGAGGGAAGTCACTTCCCTCACGTTAAATAGAGATAAGATCTCTATTGAGTTTTAAGAGAAACTGCACAGAAAAATCACTCTCTCTTAATTCTCAAAAGAAGTTCTCTATTCTTCCCCTTTTTCTTTTTTAGAGAGGTTCTCACAAACCTCCTTGTCACAAGAGTTTTACCATAGAATATTTTTTGGTGGTGTTCTTGGAGAACGAGAGATTGGTACCTTGAAGATTTGATCTACAAATGCATTTAAACTTTTCCCTTTGAATTATTTGACGTGTTTCAAAACATATACATATTCTTGTTTTTGTACAAATTCATAAAACAATTGGTAGCAAAGCCAATTTTGCTTCCAATGTTATGAAATTGTACAGAATAAGAAAGGTGGGGTTGTTTTAATATACTTAGTGATATTTGAAAAAGGTTTGCATAATAGATGTTTACAATATTCGCACTTTAGATTACTGTTTTACTTGAATTGTTCATGTAGGGGCCCGTTGTTTTTGGACATTTAATTAAGTAATCGAGTCTGTAAGTCTGTGTCTTAAGTTTTGGCAAGAGTTGTTGAGGAAGAAGATCAAGAACTGAGCAAAACAAGGTGAATCGAAGGAAAAAAAATTCCTTCTACGCCAAAGCATAGCAACACACTTTGTAAGCGACTCCTGTTAGCGTAGAGCAAAACGTCGCTATGCTCTAACATGCGCTACGACTTCTATGTTAGAGCGTAGCGACGCTCCAACCTCAGTTCGCGCATGATGGGCAGTTTGTCCGTTCGTGAATTTATTATTATTTATTATTATTATTTTTAATTAATATAATTTATTTATATTAATTTAAATTACGTTTTAGGGTGCCAATATTGGTCTATTAATGCTTTAATATAGTTTTATATGCATATGATGTATGTTTAATTATATTAGTGCTATATTACATATTGTATGCCATATAGCTTAAAATGTCACCATAGGTTATGTACTATCATGCATCATATTTAAATATAGTTGTTATATTTAAAAATTTCGAATTTTATTTCTAAAGTATGAACCTGCATGACAATTAATATGCATTATTATAATACAAATGTTATATTGTATAGTTTAATGTATGATTAACTACATATTTACTATATATATATATATATAGTATTATTGTTATTTACTTTGATGTATGGGTTATATTTTGGCTTTTAATGAAAAAATGGTGCATAAAGAATGACATTACATAGAACAAATGTTATATGAGCAATGTCATTAGATGTAATTTTTAAAAAAATTTATTTGGTATAAGAGTTATATCACGAGAAATTATCTTAAATGGCAAAACTGCTGAAAATATTTATAACTAATAGCAAAATTTCACTGTCTATCTGCAATAGATCGCGATATATTGCAGATAGACAGTGAAATTTTGCTATATATATAAATATTGTGGTTCCTTTTGCTATATTTAAAAAGAGCTCTTATATCACATAGAATTTAAAATCTATAATGAATAATTGCATGCAAACATAAGGTTTTACCATATATTTTCTCAAAGATTTAAAATTCAATAAAATTTTTGAAATTGAAATTCTATGTTAAAATATCGCTAATAAAAATTAGAAATAGGATAATCTTTTATTTATTTTAATAGATTAAAATATGACAATAAAAGATTAACTTTATAAAATATTGACTATAAGGGACCTTTGTCGAGAAAGGTTCTGTCTAGGATTGGGGTATTTAAGATGACCGTAAGGGAGCACCTCTACTTGGGAAGTGACCTGGAAGGTGAATTAGTCAACATTTTATAAGCATGCAATAAATGATTAAATTTTATTAAAAGGTTTAATAATTGAATCATATGTTGTTATAATATCCAATATAAATGCTATATTGGAAAATCGAAAAGTCATTTAGACAAATGACTTAGCCTAAATTTACCTAAGTAATGAACCCTATTATAGAAAAATATATATTTATAGTAAGCAGAAGAAAGATATGTGACAACATTCCTAAGGTCTTCTTCATTAGTTTTGCAAAGTGAGATTTTATACTAGGCCTCGTGGTGCCTTGGGCACATCCTCCCTTCGGAAGGTATTTATATGGAGTCAATATCAGAGAAAACTCTAGAAATGGATAGGGTTGCTTCAGTTTTTGCATCAATATTGCCCTTTCCTTCGCAGGCTTATTAGGCCGGATTTTGGAACCTAAAATGGAGGGCCACACTTATAGGAACCCATTAAATAAATGTTTTTCTTGACTAAAATAATGGCAACTTACACTATAGGAATAAGAGTTATTTTGGTGTATTGTTTGGTTGAAAATGTCTCAATTCAGTGAATGAATAACTAACTACCCTTTGTTAGCTTTAAATTCTAATGCAAATTAAAATGACTTTAAGGGTTCTTTCATTATTTATTTGTTAAAAATTAGATTGGTTTTTTTAAGAGTTATGAATTTTCTTAACTAGAATAAAAATTTATTTATTTCAGCAAAACCATGACTAGTGTTGTGATTAACCTCCTTAGTGCTGACAAACTTACTGGTGAAAACTACACAACCTGGAAAAACACTATTAATATTGTGCTGGTAATAGACGACCTAAAATTTGTTTTGATTGGGGAATGTCCTCAAACTCCTACACCCAAATGCATCACGAAATGTTCGTGAAGCATATAAAAGATGGATTAAGACCAATGAAAAGGCCCGTGCATATATCTTGGCTAGCATGTCTGATGTATTAGCCAAAAAGCATGAGAACATGATCTCTGCTCGGGAGATCATGGATTCATTGCATGGTATGTTTGGACAACTGTCCTCTTAGATCAAGCACGATACTCTCAAATTCATCTTTAACTCACGAATGATCGAGGGAACATCTGTTAGAGAACATGTTCTCTGCATGATGGTACACTTCAACGTGGTTGAGATGAATGGGGCGGTGATACACGAAGCCAGTGTAAACCTTACTTTCATTTCTAAGCACTTAACTTAAGTGTTGTATTATTGTTGTGGACTTTTGACAAATTTTCTTGTTTAGATTGAAAGAGGTATGAAGCAGAAGCCAAGGAAGGTAGGCTTGTGGACTTAGCCAAGAGTCCTTTTGTAAGTTGTTGTTGACAGATCTAAAGTCCAAAAACTTGTTATGCGTTTATCTTTATTATTAAGCTTACTACTATGTGTTTAACATATTATGCGTTTAACATGCTTAATATTATGCGTTTCTATTCTGTCAAGTTTTCCTATTATTAACCCAAGTATAAGCAAAGAAATAGGTTTACTCGATGAGTCCGAGGTCGAACACAGGGACTATGCTGATTCTAAAATTCGTTAGATTAATTGAGTTGGAGTAATAATAAAAAATATTTAATGAAGGATGCATCTAACTAAAGAAAGCAATAACATGTACACTACATTAAAAACTGGTAGATGGTAAGGGATGCGACACAGCAAGTTCAACTTAGTGGATTAAATGAATGGATAAAAACAGGATTCGTGGTGGTTAGCTTCTAACATCAGAAACGCATAGTGAAAGTCTATTCACACTTGCAACTCTTCTCTCAGTTGTCAGCCACTATGCGTTATATGTCTATAACGCATAGGAGAATATTAAGTTCTAAGATTATTTCGATGTCTAGGTAACACTTCTTAGCCTTGTCAATTGAGTTTCACAATTATTTACCCTCTCGAGCAGTCTAATTGTTACTACTTATTTTGATTAGCTAGATGGACATAAGCATCGGATTAAGATTAAAATTGACAAGATGAAATAGTTACACTATGGTTCTTATTTAGATGCTAACTCAACCTGTGACCCTTAAAAGATTAGCTACTCATGGATTCAAAGTAATAAGCAGAAAGTGTAAAGAAATGGATAGACATGGAAGGATTGTAGATTAATGAACGAAATACAATCTTAGACAGTTCAATGTCTTGATAACAAATCTAAAATCAAAGCTAGAAAAAGATAGAAAGCAGGAAGGCGTTTCAATGTTTTGAGTTGCCAGAATGGAAGTGTGAGATCTGCTATGAAGTGGTTAGGTGGATGGAAGACTCTTCTCTCTCGAGCTATTCGTCTTCGGTTATCGTCTGGAAGGGATTTTGCTATCACTTAGGAATTCTTCCGAGAATCAACAACCAATTTTTGCTTGCAGGTCTACCTTTTTATAGAAGCTACGTTCATAATCAGCGGCAAATCTGCATGATTGAAGGTACAATTGATGTTTTGCATCTATCTCACCTAATTGCATAATTCTCGGTTCAATTTAGATCCACCATTTTAGCTGCAGATCATGCAAGTCAATCTTCCGACAATCTCTCAAGATTCTGACCTGATTTTTCGCTGCCTTGTGTTTCACATGTAAGACGCATCTTGAGGTTCTCTGCGTTTTTGCATTAAAGCATGCGTTTTAGGCTCATAAACATATCAAAACAATTATCTTCATCAATTTACTAGAGTAAAATGCATAGAGAGATTTATCAATATATATTAACTAATACTACGCAAAATCTCTATTAAACTCTATTTTTCTAAGATAAAGACAATAATAACTTGTATTTCTACAAGTTATCATAAGCCCTAATATTTAACCCTTATGTGATTTATCGAGCTTGAGATTTATTTTGAGAAGCCAATTAGAATGTAAAAGACTTAAGAGGGTTGTCACCAATTGGACCAAGGTTAAATGATGCTATTAAGGATTATTACTATCATTGGTATTATTATTGTTGTTATTATAATAATAATAATAATAATTTTTTTTTTGTTATTAATAATTAAATGAATTTATAAATTCAATTAAGTTAGTGGGAAGGAAATATATATAAAAAAAAAAGAAAAAGAAAGAAAAAAGGAAAAGTTGGTCAGTGGTGGAGTTAAAAGGGAAAGAACAAGGATTATCAACACTTGTTTTACTGACTTTCCATCCCCTCCAAACCTAAACAAACTTGTGGTTCTTCCACTAGACATCAAAAAGGAGAACAAGGAGAATATTTAGGTTGACTAGAGTGGAATTTTGAAGGGAAACTTTGTGAAACTCGAAGAGGAAGTGAAGCTGGTTTAGAATTCGCGCAATCTGAACAAGTTATAATTTTTGAAGAATATTGAGCTGTAGAGATCAAATATGGAGCTGAAATTTTGAGGTTATCAAGCTAACACATTTTTTAATAACTTGTGTGAAGGATGTCAGAGCTAAATGTGAAGGGAAATAGGTGAAATGATAGGTAGAGTTATCTGACAAACGAGGAGTTAGATCCTAAACTTTGGAGATAAGCTAGTTAACTCAATTATCTACAAGTTTGTAAGAGGAAGTAAAATATAATTTGGGTTGAAAATACTATTTTTGGCAGCTAGAAGTAAAGACAGTACCTTTGAGGCTAACAGGTGAAGTTTGGGCATGACAAGTCTCGCTAGTAAGCAGGCAGTGGCTGTGCAGGTGTGTGATGACTTGTAGAAATACAAGTTATTATAACCTTTTTCTTAAAAAAATAGAGATTAAATAGAGAAGCATGTGGTAGTTTAAGCTAAATTCTACTAATAAATCTTCCTACGCGTTCTATTCTTGTATTTTTATGAAGATAATAATTTTACCACTTTTTGAGCATAAAACCCATGTTTCAACGCAGGAATGCAAACAATGAGTTGACTACCTCCTAACGCAAGACTGTGTGTTAGCAACCTATGACGCGTTGACATCCACCAAACTCCTCCTTGAACACATAATGACAAAAGACACAAGGCGCGGAAAATCAAATCATAATCTTGCGAGATTGTCGGAAGATTGACATGCATAATCTGTGGCTAAAATGGTGGATCTAAATTGACCCGAGAATTACGCAATTAGGTGAGATGGACGCGTGATATCAATTTTGCCACCAATCAAGCAGATCTGCCATTGATTATGACCGCAACATCTATAAAAGGACAGTCCTGCAAGATGAGAAAGGGTTGTTCTTTCTCGGAAAAATTCCCAAGTGACAGTAGAGTTCTCTCCAGAACACAACCGGAGACGAATAGCTCGATAGAGAAGAGTCTTCCCTCCGCCTGACCATTTCACAGTAGATCTTCATGCTTCCATTCCGGCGACTCAAGACATTGATGCCCTTTTCCTGCTTTCTATTTTGTTTTTCTTGTTTGATTTTAGATTTGTGTCAAGACATTGAGCTATCTAAAGTTGTATTTTGTTCATTAATATATATTTCTTCCATGTCTACTAATTTCTCTACACTTTTTGCTTTTTACTTTGAATCCATGAGTAACTAATCTATCAATGGTTAAGGGTTGTGTTAGCATCTAAATAAGAACCATAGTGTAACTATTGGATCTTGTCAATTGTAATCTTAATCCGATGCTTATGTCCATCTAGCTAATCGATATAAGTAGTAATAATCAGACTGCTCGAGAGGGTAAGTGATTGTGGAACTCAATTGACAAGGCTAAGCAGTGTTGCCTAGACATAGGAATAACCTTGGCACTCAACACTCTCCTATGCATTATAGACATATAACACATAGCGGCTGACAACCGGGAGAAGAGTCGCAAGTATGAATAAACTATCACCATGCGTTTCTAATGTTAGATGCTAACCAACCCGAACCCTGTTTTTACCCATTCATTAAATTCACCTAGTTGACTTTTCTATGTCGCATGCCTTTTCATCTTCCACATTTTAGTTTAGTGTAAATGTTATCGCTTTCTTTAGATTAGAAACAAACATCTCTCACGAATTATTCTTGGTTACCACTACGACGCATATAATCCACTTAAATATAGAATCAACGTAATCCCTGTGTTCGACCTTGGACTCACCGAGACAACCTAGTCCTTTGCTTATACTTGGGTAAAGGATAGGAAAACTTGACATATCACAAACGCATAACATTAAGCATAAGTAAAACGCATAGTCTGTTAAACGCATAGGAAGCTTAATTAAAATAAACGCAGTAACAAGTTTGTACTTCAGCATTGCATGCGTTACAACAGTGTGGAATGAGACAAGTCTCACTAGTCTCGCTAGCTACATTTGTCATACCCCATCCCGAGCCATCCCTCTGGAACCCGAGATGGGACGTGACGACAACATTCATCGATACTTTTTCAACATCTACTGTTAACTTATACTCTTTCATGATTTACTAAATACTGCGTAGATATTCAAAACAAAATACTATATTATTTAACAAGTAGAATTTTATTTACACCATTGTTTATGAAATTGGTTTTACAAGTGATATAACCCTAACTCAATAAAAGTTTCTGCCAAATTTTAATGACCACATTATATCTCAGTAGACTTTGACTTCGTACAACAATGAAAACTCGGCTGCTAACTGGAAAGAAAAACATAAGAAAAGGATGAGCTTCACGAAGCCCAGTGAGTGATCAATAAAACTAGGGTTAAGAATAACCTTTTAAACATAATAACTATATTAGAATTCACAAGCAAGCATATCTATATCGAGCTTATAATCAAATTTCCCATTTTAGGGTTACTCAATTATGCTACTGGCATTCTCAGCTCAGCAAATCCTCTGGTTAACCTGCTAGTTCACACGACTTAGCAATCCGACTGGTTTCTTCCGCTGGCTCACCCGACTCAGCAACTTTCGTATTTCTGTCCCTATATGCACGTAGCCTTATCTCTGAGGATTAGAAGCTTAGTCCATTGACCATCTGACCATCCTTTTGAGATACTTCTTGTAGGATTAGGAATTAGGTTCCGGCACCACTTAACCATCTTGCATAGTTCTATTCCTGACATAGGCTCAGACACTAGATCTTTCTGGTCTTTTGACCATCCTATATGGTGCCGAATTCCGGTCTTAGTCATGACCGTAGCTTTCAATGCCTTCTCAAGGTCCTTCAGCATTGGGAAAATCTATATATCCAACAAAGCTCTATATGCTACAAGTTATTCGATATCTCACCATAGCACGCATATTAATCACAACATCATATAATCATGCTATCAAGTACGTATTCATAAGCGTGCTATTAACAAGCATTCATCTTAATTAAATTCTCTCACGAAAGAAATCAACCACTCACAGAGAAAGTAGTTCTTAAACTTTAGGGTTTCTTCCTTCCCTTGGTTTCCAAACCTTCTCAGCTTCTCTCGAGCTTCTAGAGCTGAGAACACAGCAACCAGGAAACCTCTGAAACTGATCTAAAATAGCTCCTCAGACGCTTGGAAATCTCCCCTTGGACCCAGAGCACTCCTTTAGATGTATGGTGTAACACCCCCATCCTAGATATCTATATATATATATATCGTTACCTAGGAGTGAGTATTACCTAGTCTGTATTCTGTTAAACACCGTTATATATGCATTTCTATATCATAACCAGCTGGTAAAATGTTTAGCCTTTACAATAGTTATGCAAAATTTTCCTGATAAGATAGCATCTTATGTAAGATTTAAAAGACTCTGCTTAAAGTTTACAGGTATGCCTGGTGGTCCTCACAAATGCCACTCAAAATAAGTACAATTTCTACATGGGAATGGAGTTTACAAGTTCCCAATTACAAAATTCTAATTTGGCTCAAATGAATCTTGATGGTAGGCTAGGCACCCCGAACACGCTCGCTACCTGGAAAGAAAACATCAGAGAAACAAGAATTTATGAGCTACAATGCTCAGTGAGTAACTAACTAAAGAATAAGCTCAATAAAACATAACTACAATCATTTGTATGAACTGCCTGATCATGCTTCATAACTTGTAAATAACCATAACTTGTAAATAATTATCATTACGTAATGGATATATTTCCATTGAACCTTGGTTGAGGCGGAGCGAACTCAACGCACACAACGTCAATAAGCCTTAGCTGTGTGAAATAATCTCAACACATCAGCATCAGATGCCTTTTATTTTGCTTAAAGGTCTGTCTGATCTCGGGCTGCCCGTGTACCTTCTCATGTCCTTCGGTACTAGGGTCCCAAGGAAATACTTAATCACCGTCTTTATATCCTTTGGTGAGAGTTTCCTATAAATACTAGGGTTGCCCATATGCTTTCACATGTCCTTCAGCATTGGGTCCCATTCGAATCTTTCTAGTGCACAGACATGCACAATACATTTATCATAATTTAACTAAAATCATGATATCTCAGAATTTCCAGAACATTTATCTAGCAACTAGCTTGGTAAAATTTAGAACATTATCTAATACATTATCAGGCTCTATCTCACATATAAGGAATGTGCTAGTTTCATACATAGAAGTACACTTCAACTCATGCTTCAAAGATATTATTAAGCATATAGGAAATAACATTCAAGTTAGCTTATCTCAAGGTTTAAAGTCACTCACAACTCTTTTTAGGCCTTGAGTGGATTATACGCCTTTCCTATCTCCTCTTGGCCTGAAATAAATACTTTCCCTTGTTATACTTCTTTTCCATTCACTTTAACATAAACAACTTATCATATGCATAATGTTTATAGTTCATCATGCGGTTAGGCTTTCATTGGTTTGTTCTCAAGCCTTAAACACTAAAGCTATTACTACAAGCTGTTCCTTACCCTTCTGTTATACCTTAATTTCAAGAAAATTTTGCGTGCAACTCACTTCTTCTGCTACACCAACGTTTTGAGCCTTACATTCTCCTTAACAAAGCCGACTGCTATAGCTTTGGTGTCTCTGATTCATCCTTACTAAAAACACATTTCCAGTCCAAACTAAGATTTCTTCCCTTCTATAAACTTGTAAAGAATTAAGTTCCACAGCTTATCTCAAAGTTTCAAGGCTTAACTCTTTTTCGTTCTCCAGTTATTCCAAAATCACTCCACATTGCTCTAGATTGCCTAACAATTCTGTAATTGCTGCTTTTACCTAAAGATTCACATGATTAACTTCAATGTCAGCTTTATCATCCTTCATAAGACTTGTTAGGAATTATGTTAACTTACTGACCTCAAAATTTCAACCCTAAACTCAGCTTCCTCGATTCGTTCTACTCCAAACATCAACCATTGTTCAGTCTATGCGACTACAATCAATCTTCAGTTCCAGCTCTGATTTCAGCACCAAGGCGAGTGGTATTCCGCCCAAAATCTACAAAAACACCTTCCTCTTGTGGTTTGTCTGAAAAATGGAACCGACTTAAGCTCTCAAAAGTGTCTAAAATTGATTAAACATTTAATTAATTCACCTATATATATACTACCGACTTAACCCTCATAAGCACCAAGATTTATGTTGCCGACTTACCCCTCACCCGCAGGCTGGCACGAGGTCCTCTCTTCGACGTAAGGCACTCATGTCAAAATTCTCCTCCAACGCCTTCAGCAACTAACCACACTCAGCGCATGGTGCTCTCAGCGCCTCCTACTTTCGACGTATGCAACACACTACTAACTTCGTCGCGTCAAGACCGCTCTTTCTTCGACGCAGAGTGACTTCAACGCATGGTTCAAGCATATTTCTTCCCCTGCCAACGATCACTTATCATTCGACGGAGGCAGCTACTTCAACTCACTACCCTTCGTGATTCAATCGACAACGCATGGTTTCTCAAATAATTCAACTTTCCTCTTCATTCACCAACGCATAGTCTTGGCCAACACAGCCAAAATTTTGCTCTCCTTCTCTGCTACTTCTCGGCTACTTTTCCTCTAGCAACGCATGGCCTCAATCTCATTGTTTCTCCCCAACACTTGGTATTATAAGTCAGTGCTTACATATGGCATATCACCTTGGACGTAGAACAACTTCTTCTCCTTACACAGCTCAGTTGGACGCCTAGGTGATTGCGCCACTTTAAGTGTTAATCGCAAGTGTACGAGTCAAGTTATAATATAAGACGGTGAAGTCCGAATATCGTTTCACTAGAGATCCAATTGTGAAGGTTTAAGTTACTTAGCTATTCTAGAGTTGAATCAATTTTATTTGAGGATTGGAATTAATATTGTGAGTTAAGGAAAATACAAACTAAGTAAGGAAACTAATAAAGTGAGAAACACAAGAGTCAAAGAGAGTTCTAGGGTAATGAATCCTTGTTTATTTCATCATGCAATGTTATAGAAGATTTTATTGTAATTCATATGCCTAAGTCCAGAAACTTAATTCCAAGTTATTTTCTCTAAAAAACAACCCTTTCTCGTGCAACTTGATTGGTTACTAATCTCTTGAAACCAAAACAAACTACATGACATTAAAACTAGTCTTTAGCAACTTTTATTGTCAACCTAACTACTTTCGTGATAGATTAACAACAATTCATTGTTATAGATCAAGTTAAACATATAATCTCTCAATCATACATCTAACCTAACATGTGAAGATGGCCAATCCACAAGAATTAAACACACTAACAATGAAAAGCATAATCATTCCAACAAAACCATGAAAGTCTACAATATCAACATGAGTTCATAAACGATTCATCAAAATCCTAAAACTAAAGAGTCTAGCCACTCATAGCTTGAAGTAACATGTTTAAACAAAATAAACAAAGAAATAGTGTAAAGAAAAAGCAACTCTACTGAAAAGAGGCTCTTGATTGAGGTAGCACCATCACGATCTCTTTGGCTCTCAGGTCGGAACTTGAACGGCACCACGACTCTCTTGAACCCTTTTTCTCTTCTTTGCAACTAACTCACTCTTTGAACTCTTTTATGAACTCTCGCTCAATTCTCCTTCTTGTGGCTCTTTTGGTCTGTAATTTCATGCTTTGAATGATGATTAAGGCTGCTGGAAACCCCCAAATTTATAGAGTATTTTGCCTAAGAAAACTTTCCAAAACTACATTTTTTTCAAATATGGAAACTGGCGCCGTGGCGCCGCAATTGAAGGAAAGAGAGCGTCGTGGCACTGGTTCATAGCACTGCAGCGCTACCGAAATTTCATAGACAGCCGCTGCGGCAGCTTTGCTCTTGGGTTTTAGCACCGTGGCACTGCCCCAATTGTGGCAACTTTGTTATTTTCTTCTCTTTTTCACCGTATTCTTGCTCGATTTTGATCTTTTGGCCTTTTCTTCTAATTTTCCTCATTTTAACCTGAAAACCACTGGCAAACAAGTGAAATCTAATATAAACTCCCTTAATTTGAGATAATAGAAAGCATTTTTCAAGCGCTTTTCCCTAGGGCACCTTATAGATGCAGACAACTCTCTGACAGCAAGGAGAACAACACCTTGGACGTAGACTTGGCCTCCCTTGGACGCAAGGCTCAACACTTCAACCTTCTTCCTCTCTTTTCTATAATAAATTTTGATTTTGATGGTGGTGTAAGAGTTCCTTCTTCCCTTTTGATCCTATTTATTGGGGTCGGGTGACTTCTTGGTTATCTCACCTTTGGTCTAAGCTTGACACTTAGCTTCCACATGTCACCATGCATGATAAGTAGTCCATGCGTCCAAATATATGTCTTTTTGCATGGTGTTCTTGTCATGCATCTCGACACATCTTCCTTATGAAGTGTTATGTCCAAATGAAGCCACTTAGCACCAAATATTCTCAACCATGCATCCAATCTAGCCCCCAGAATAGGGACCATGCGTCCAACTCCTCCCCACCATGTGTCCATGATGATGCTTCTAGGGTTTGGCTTCTTTTACTCTCTTTTTCTTCTTCCAATCTTCCTATACTTAGCCAAATTTTCCTTGCTAAAACCCTCCTATGTGTCCAATACTCTTCCTATTCGTCCAACCTTCTTTCAAGAGTCCAACACTTAGCCCAAAATCTCCTTCTCTAGGAGGTATGTGTCCAACAAGTCCCGAGGTTCCCACACTCAGTCAAATTTCTACTCATAAAGCTTACTATGCGTGTGATTTCCTCCAAATCCCTTAGGAATGCGTCCACCGTCTCAACTCCTTTGATCCATGCATTCAAGACTCCCAACATGACCTCATGGACTCCTTGATATCTCACTTATGTGTCCATGATATGCCTCCAAGTCCATGCTTCCAACTTTCCTCTCCTATGCCTTCCACACTTAGCCATTTTTCATCAAATCTCGAAGTATGCGTCCAACCCCTTTCTTTTCTTCCTTAGGGTTGCTTCTTATCTATACAATTTATCCAACACTTAGCCAATTCTTCCTAAAAGATTTGCCTATGCGTCCAACTCTAGAAAAGATGAGGTTTCTTCGTCAACTATGCACCATGCGTTCACCCTTCTTTCCCAAGACCTAGGTTTCCTTCCAACACCTCAACACTTAACCAAATTTCTCCCAAAGTTGGTACATCATGTGTTGAGATTGCCAACCATGCGTCCAACTTGGTGGTCTTTCCCCCAAGGATGTGTCCAACTCGCAAATAGCTCCCAAATACGCTTTCAACTCTTCCTTCTTTAACACTTAGTGAAATGTTCTCCCTTTTCCCTAGGCTATGTGTCCAAGCCTTGTCTTCTATAACATAGTTGAGTTCTCCAAGTATAGTTGTGACACTTCGAAGATTTTCTTAGCCCATTTGCCACCTTGTGGTCCAAGACTCGAAAATCGCTTAATATGGTTTTCTTCCAAACTCACGTACGACTTATTCTCAACCAAAAACTCAAGTTGGCACAAACACTTTTCTTCCTCCTTACCATCTCAACACCTAGTGTCCTCCTTACCAAAAACTCAACTCCACAAGCCTAGATTTCCTGCCTCAAAATTTTTCTAACTCCATAGGCTTGTGGTCCAAGTTTCCTAGTTTTCTTTATTATGTCTCTTAAGCAACTAGGTCAAAGGTTAGGGTGTCACAACATTAGTCTCACAAATCTTACTAGTCTTGCTAGTCTCGCTAATTGCATCAGCCTCACAAATCTTGCTAGTCACGCAAGTCTCGCTTGGTCTCACTAGTAAGCTAAACTTCAATGTTGTATTATTGTTGTGGACTTTGACAAATTTTCTTGTTTAGATCGAAGGAGGTGTAGAAGAGAAGCCAAGAAAGGTAGGTACTTTAGTTAGGTTTTTGTTGGCCCTCTCTTTTAAGTGTCACAACTATACCTTGTGGACCCACTAGAACTGCATCTAAGGTACTTCAGTTAGGTTTATATTGTCTTTTTAAGGACTGTTATACCTTTGTCAAATTATGTGATAGGTGCCAACGTAATGGAAATATTTCTAGACAACATTAGCTTCCCATGAAATCTATCTTGGAAATGGAGCTCTTTGATGTTTGGGGTATTGACTTTATGGGGCCTTTTCCTATGTCTTCTGATGGCTACCTATATATTCTAGTTGCAGTTGACTATGTATCTAAGTGGGTAGAAGCCATAGCTACTAGGAACAATGATGCTCGCACTCTTTTAAAATTCTTGCATAAGAATATTTTTACATGTTTTGGCACACCTAGAGCTATTATTAGTAATGAGGGCTCTCACTTTTGCAATAAACTGTTTGAATCCATGATGCAAAAATATAATGTTAATCATAAAATTGCTACAGCTTATCATCCTCAAACTAATGGTCTTGCTGAGTTATCTAATGGGGAAATCAAGCAGGTTTTGGAAAAGACCGTCAAGATCAATAGGAAGGATTGGACCTTAAAGCTCGATGATGCACTGTGACCTACCGTACAGATTTCAAAACCCCAATAGGTACTTCACCGTATAGGTTGGTGTTTGGAAAGGCTTGTCACTTACCGGTAGAACTCAAGCATAGAGCTTATTAGGCCATCAAGAAGTTGAACATGGACTTTGCATAAGCCGGTGAGAAGCGCCTCTTGGAACTCAATGAGATGGAGGAGTTCCACGCTCAAGTTTATGAGAATGCCAAACTTTACAAGGAGCACACTGCTAGATGGCATGATAAGAAGATCACCCCCACGGACCTTTTGACAAGCGCTTGAAAGGTGCTTTTTATTACCATAAATTAAGGAAGTTTATATTAGATTTCATTTGTTTGCTACTGGTTTTTAGGTCAAAATAAAGAAAACTAGAATCGAAAGCCAAAAAATACTAAACCGAGCCAAAATCAAGTGAAAAAGAGGAAAGAATCACAAAACTGCCAAAAACAGGGCAGCGCCGCGACGTCAATTCGACGCTGCCATGATGCTTTTTCCTGAGAGCATCAGACGACCTCAGCGCAACAACACTACGCGACGTTGCGACACGACGCCGAGGGTAGTTTTTCATGACGCATAGTGTCGCAACGCCATCTTACTGCGTGGCGGCGCCACCGTACAATGTCGGTCATGCAGTGGCGCCATTGACCAGCGTCGTAACGCTAGCTTTCCTTATTTGAAAAATCTACAATTTTGGAAAGAATTTTGGGCGGCCAACTCTATAAATTGGAGAGTTTCCAGCAACCCTAGAGCATGGAGAAATAGAGAAAATAGAGAACAACACAATAGAAAGTCCCAAAGAGTGAGTTGGCTGCAAGGAAGAGAGAAGAGAGTTTGAGAAAGAGTCTTAGAGCCGTTCGAATACCCGATGTGAAGACTAAAGACATCTTGGCGGTTCTTCCTCGATCAAGAGTTTCTTTTCAGTAATTCCTTCTTTACACTCTTTCTATGCTTAAATTGTTTGTGAACATGATACCTAAAGCTATGAGTGGGTAAACTCTTTAATTTTAGGGTATTGATGAATTGTTTATGAAGTTATGTTGATATTGTAGACTCTTCATGGTTTTGTTGTAATGAAAATGTTTTTCATTGTTATTGTGCTTAATTCTTGTTGATTGGCCATCCTTGAATGTTCGATTAGATGTATGGTTGAGATAATTGTATGTCTAATTAGATCTATAACAATGAATTGTTGTTAATCTATTATGCGAATAGTTAGGTTAACAATGAAAGTTGCTAAAGACTACTCTTAATGTCATGTAACTTATATTGGTTTCAAGATATTAGGAATCAATTAGGTTGCATGAGAAAAAGTTGTTTTTGATAAAAATAACTTGGATTTATGTTTCTAGACTTATGTGCACTTTTCGTGTTAACCACAAGTGTATGGGTCAAGTTATAATATAAGACGGTGAAGTCCAAATATCGTTCTACTGAGGATTCAATTGTGAAGGTTAAAGTTACTTAGCTATTCTAGAACCAAATTAATTTTATTTGAGGATTGGAATTAAAGTTGTGTTTTAGGAAATAAACTAAATAAGGAAAGCAATAAAATAAGAAACACAAGAGTCAAAGAGAGTTTTAGGGTAATGAATCCTTGTTTATTTCATCATGCAATATTCTAGGGTTCATGGATTTGATTGTAATTTATATGCCTAAGTCTATAAACTTAATTCCAAGTTATTTTCTCTAAAAAACAACCATTTCTCATGCAACTCGATTGATTACTAATCTCTTGAAACCAATACAAATTACATGGCATTAAGAATAGTCTTTAACAACTTTTATTGTCAACCTAACTACTCTCGTGATAGATTAACAACAATTCATTGTTGTAGATCAAGTTAAACACACAATCTCTCAATCATACATCTAACCTAACATGTGAAGGTGACCAATCCTCAAGAATTAAACACAATAGCAATGAAAAGCATAATCATTCCAACAAAACCATGAAAGTCTAGAATATCAACATGAATTCATAAACAATTCATCAAAACCCTAAAACTAAAGAGTTTAGCCACTCGTAGCTTAAAGCAACATGTTCAAACAATATAAACAAAGAAAGAGTGTAAAGAAAGGAAAACTCTACTGAAAAAGGGCTCTTCATTGAGGTAGCACCGTGATAATCTCCTTGGCTCTCACGTCGGAACTTGAACGACACCACTTATGTTGCGCAGACCTACTCTCGGGTTTTAGCGCTGTGGCAGTGTCGTCTTGGCGCCGTGGCAGTGTAGTCTTGGCGCCGTGGCGTTGCCCCATTTTCTCATATGACAACTTTGTTATTTTCTTCTCCTTTACACCGTATTCTTGCTCGGTTTTGATCTTTTGGTCTTTTCTTCTAATTTTCCTCATTTTAACCTGAGAACCACTAGCAAACAAGTGAAATCTAATATAAACTCCCTTAATTTGAGAGAATAGAAACCACTTTTCAAGTGTCTATCAGCGAGCCGGGTTGAACACAGGGAGCCCTCGAATTTCACAATTGAAAGTTTTCAATTCAAGTAACCAGAGGGGGGTTTGAGAAATGGTTGATTGCAAGAAACTGAAATTGCACGAAAGTAAACTACACGAAGTGAAAAGAGCTAAAATTTAATTGAAGAAGACTTTAGCTTGGATTATGCGGGATTTTCTTTGTTCGATGTTCTTATCATTGGTTCGTCATTACTAAATCCATTGAAGCTAGCACCTAATCAATTCAATTGAAAAGGCCAGAATTGAATTGTCCTAGTCAACAAGTTAGATTTAAGGCAATCGATGAAAAACATGCAATTTTTTACTAAACCTAACAACATTAAGTTCAAAGGAAGATTAGGCGGAACGTTCAACTGGGTAGACCTAGATTGGATGTCCTATCGATTTAATCCTAGGTTAATTAGAATAATGCGCATCACCATCTAGATTTGTAAGCTAACCTAACCTATTGCTTCCTATGATTGATATACAACAAACTGTCACAAATTGTAATACAATCAAAGCAATAATCAAAATAAACACCAGCGTTACAAATTGATCGTAATTCTTAAAAACTCGGAATTAAATCATGCATACACTTGAATTAAGTTCAAAGCCTCAAAAGAACATCAATTACAAGGAAAATCCCTAATACCCAAGCTAGAAAAATGTTACCTTAGCCAATAATCGGCATACCGATTATTGGGTTCAAGTTCCTAGGCATGAAAAGGAGAAAAGAGGAGAGAATGGAGCCAAAAGTCAGCTGGTCGGGCGATCCTTTAACCTAGAAACCGAAGATTTCTTTTATAAAAACTGTTGCAGCGCTGCGGCGCTGACGCTAAATTGGCCATATGATAATTTCGGAGTGTCGCGGCGCCTGGTGCACATCGCCAGCGAAACTCCTCAAGAAAATGCACTGCAGTGCCATGGCTTCAGCGTCATTTTGGTCATTTTAGAGTTCTATTTCCCGGTTGATGTCGTGGAACTCCTTTTTGGTCCATTTTAGCTCGATTTTGTTGCTAACACCCTGTTCTACCTGTTAAGTGCTCGAAACCTACAAAATAACATAATAGACACATCAAATAGCACTAAGATCCCGAGTTAAGCTGAAGAAGATAGCACATTTTAGGTGCTATCAGGATTTATTTTGATGAGCCAATTAGAATGTAAAAGACTTAAGAGGGTTGTAACCAATTGGACCAATGTTAATGATGTTATTAAGGATTATTACTGTCATTGGTATTATTATTATTATTATTATTATTATTATTATTATTGTTATTAATAATTAAATAGAAATTTATACATTCAATTAATTTAGTGGGAAGGAAATATATATATAAAAAAAAAGAAAAAAAAGGAAATGTTGGTCGGTGTTTTGGAGTTGAAAGGGAAAGAACAAGGATTATCAACACTTGTTTTGCCAACTTTCCATCCCCTCCAAACCTTAAAAAATTCGTGGTTCTTCCGCTAGGCATCAAAAAGGAGAATAAGGAGAAGATTTAGTTTGATTGGAGTGGAACTTTGAAGGGAAACTTGGTGAAACTCGGAGAGGAATTGAAGCTGGTTTGGAATTCGCACAATCTGAACATGTTATGATGTTTGAAGGATATCGAGCTATAGAGATAAAAGCGGGAGCTGAAATGTTGAGTGATAATGTAAGCACCTAATTTGTAAGCACGTTCAAAAGCTTTAAGCGAATTAGTATAATAATCTCATATTGTAAATTAAAAAAAAAAAAGAGAGAGAGAAAGAAGGAAGAGGAAACCAAAAGGGAAAGAAGACAAAAAAGGGAATTAGAAAAAGAAAAGAGAAGAAAAAAGAAAAAGAAAGAAGAGAAGATAAGGATGGGAGAAGTCGGTTATAGCTTTTTATTGAAGGGAAAACTTTACCGACTTATTTCGCTTCATTTTCAAACTCATTTCTATGCTATCTTTTAGCTGCACGTTGTAAAGAGGTTGAAGAAGAGTTCTAGGGCAAATTTGTGCAAGTTTTTGGACGGTTTCATGGTAAAACTGAAGCTAAAACAGAAGCTTCATCTGTTGTCGCACAGTTCAAACCAGGTTTGTGTTTGGTGAATATCAAGCTGAAGAGATTGAATTTTGGGCTGAAATTTTAAGGTTAGTAAGTTAACTCAATTTTGAACAACTTTTACGAAGGATGCCTGAGTTGAAATGGAATAGAAACATGTAAACTTTTAGCTGGAAGTTACTGATACAAAATTTCTGTGCAATCTGGAGTAGCGCGGAGTAAACTTGCAATATCTGAAGAACCAGGACGAGTTAAGCCATGAAAATTTGAGGTAAGCTAGAAAACATATTTCTCTACAAGTTTATAGAGGAAAGAAGTTCTAAATCTGGCTGGAAATATGACTTTGAACTGACAGAAGTGAGAACAAAAAGAAAAGGAGGAAACTCTGCTGTCGGGTGTCGTTAGGAAGCTGGTATCGCTGAGAAATTGGAGCATGAGTAGCGACACGAATCTCGCTGGTAGTGCAGAGGAGGTTTTTGTCTCACAAATCATGCTAACTCTTGCTCGGTGTCGCTCCTCAGGTAATCTCGCTAGTCTCGCTTATTCTGGTGTCGCTAGTGCCGTGTACCTGTTGTGTAATTTCGTTAGTAATCTCAGTAGTAAGGTGAAATCTCGTTGGTGATCTCGCTAGTGACATAGAATCTCGCTTATTATGTTTATTTTAGAAAAGAAAGGGAGTCTCGGTGGTGAATCATGATTAAAGTTTAAGTATGCACATTTAACGATCATGTAAAGGAAGTTTAAGGAAAATGTAACGTGAGGAATATCTATTTACAAGCCAAGAAGAGCTCGAAAAGGCATATAATCCGCTCAGGGCCTAAGGACAAGTTGTGAGTGACACTTTTCTCTCTTTGAAAATCAAATTTATTGAAAATGTTTAGTTTGGTTTTTCTTATGAGATATGGCTTTGAGATGAACTATTTTCTTGAAAAACATGATGTTTGATGATATTGCTCACAAGACATGTTTTATCCGTTTTCTATAAGATGTTGAATGGCATGTTGTGAAAAGTTGTTAATCGTATATATCTGATTTTTCATGGAAAGTTTTCATGTGAACTATTTACATATAATACTGGTTTCTAAAATGTTTTAGAGGAGACTCAATGCTAAAGGACATGAAAAGGTATGTGAGTTTCCCTGGGACCTAGTATTGAAGGACTCATAGAAGGTACTTGGGCAACCCGCGATATTCCTATATGCACATAGAGGTTGTGACGTTGGGTATGTTGAGTCTTGCTCCACCCCAACTAAGGTTGTTATCGATGTTGAGTGCGTTGAGTTTTACTCCGCCTCAACTAAGGATGTTTTCGACGTCGGGTGCATTGGGTCTCGCTCCGCCCTGACTAAGGGAAAGTTTTGAGAATGAACTGATTTTCGTGTATGATCATTTTGGCATGAACATATGTGATTTGATTACGTTGTTGAAAATTATGATTTTACAGAAATGATTATTTGAATCATGTTTACGTGTATGGTGTTATAACGATTTTAACATGCCTGTTTTCAAACAAAAGATGGTTTTACAAAATTAGTCACTCACGGGCTTTTAGCTCACGCTTTCCATGTTTTCTTTTCCTCCCAGGTAGCAAGGACGTTCCTGGTGCATTGACTACTCCAACTCGCCCTTCATAAGCTTCGAGTTTCCAGAAAAATCTGTCCTGTTTTGAAGTGTTGCTTGTATGTAAACCTTATATAGGTGGAATGTAGACTCGACTGTGTATTTACTGGGAGTTGAAACATGGTTTTGTATAAGGTCTTTAAGAATGAGTTGTAAATTTGAATGATCGATATATATAAAATTCCTATTAAGTTATGGTTTGAAAAGTATTAAGGAGCAATACGTATGTTGTAAACAGTACAAGATCATTGGATAGAAGTGGATGGTATGCGTCCCAAGAGGGGTGATGTATGCTGTCCTCACATCTCCTTTCAGGTTATGTAAGTAATTTGGGAAGGGGTGTGACAGATAACTTGTAGAAATACAAGTTATCATTGTCTCTCGCTTAGAAAAGTAGAGCTTAAGTAGAGAATCATGCGGTAGTTAATGTTAAATTCTATTGATAAATCTTCCTATGCGTTCTACTCTTGTAAATTAATGAAGATAATTGCTTTGAAGCTTTTTGAATCTAAAACGCATGTTTTAACGCAGGAACGCGAGCAACCTATAGATGCGTTGGCAACCTCTTAACGCAGGACTATGCGTTGGCAACCCTTCAACGCAGGTTGATGCGTGAGCAACCCATAGGAACTCAAGTTATCCGTGGACGCATATCAACAAGGTAGCAGAAAATCAGATAAGAATCTTGAGAGATTGTCGGGAGATTGATATGCTTGATAAGCAGCGAGAGTGGTGGATCGAAATTAAACCGAAAATCACGTGATTAGGCAAGATGGATGCAAAGCAGAAATTCAGCCTCCAATCATGCAGATTTGTCTCCAGACCACAACCGGAGACAAATAACTCGGAAGAGAAGTGTCTTCTCTCTGCCTGACCACTTCACAGCAGAATTCATGCTACCATCCTGGCGAGCTCAAGACATTGAGAAGCCATTACATGCTTTCTATCTCTTTTCTTACTTATGTTTTAGTCTATTAGCAAAGAATTGTATTTTCTAAAACAGTTATTCCGTTCATCAATCTATACATCTTCCATGGCTATTCATTTCTCATCACTTTCCATTTGCTTTTTATCGTCCATGAGTAACTAACTCTCTCAAGGGTCACAAGTTGCGTTATCATCTAAATAAGAACCGTAGAAGACTATTTCATCTTGTCAAATGTATTTTTAATCAAATGCTTATGTCCATCTAGCTAATCGATATAAGTAGTAATAATCAGACTGCTCAGGAGAGTAAGTGATTGTGGAACTCAGTTGACAAGGCTAAGAAGTGTTACCTAGAGTTAGGAATAACCTTGGTACTTAACACTCTCTTATGCGTTATACGCATAGCGACTGACAACCGGGAGAAGAGTCGATGGTATGAAATAGACCCAACTATGCGTTTCCGACTTTAGATGACAACCAACCCCAACCCTGCATTTACCATTCATATAACTCAATTAGCTGACTTTGTTGTGCCGCATACCTCTTCATCAAACCACTTTAGCTTAGGTTTATCGCTTTCTAGTTAGTTAAACGCATCACTTCTCATCACCTTCTTTAGACACATGACTCAAATAATCCAACTAATTATAGAATCTGTGTAGTCCATGTGTTCGACCTCGAACTCACCGAGAGAACTTCATTTTTTGCTTATACTGGGGTGAAGGATAGGAAAACTTGACAGATTAGTAACGCATAGTATTAAGCATGTTGAACGCATAATAAGAAGCTTAATAAAGAACCAACAACATTGAGGTTATCAAGTTAATTAATTTCTTAATAACTTTTGTGAAGGATATCGGAGCTTGAAGGGAACCAGGTGAAATTGTAGGTAGAAGTGACTAGTTTGGTGTTTCGGGTAGTCTGGAGCAGGGTGGAAAGATTTTGAGTTATCTAACAAGACGAAGAGGAGCTTGAAAAGCACTTGAAAAGTGCTTCTATTCTCTCAAATTAAGGGAGTTTATATTAGATTTCACGTGTTTGCTAATAGTTTTCAGGTAGAAATAAAGAAAATTAGAAGTGAAAGCCAAAAGACCAAAATCGAGCTAGAATCTAGTGAAAAAGTGAAGAAAAGTCCAAATCTGCCAAAAAAAGGTAACGTCGCATCGCTGGTACGATGCTGCTACAATATTTTTTCCCAAGAGAGGCCTCTGCCTTCAGCGCAGCAGCATCGTCATGATGTTATGGCACGATGCCGAGGGTAGGAAATTATGACACGCAATGCGGCACGTCATCCAGCAGTGTGGCGGCGCCATCCTTGAATGATGGTTAGCGCAGCAGCGCTATTCTACGGTACCACGACGCCATCTTTCCTATTATAACTTGACCCGTACACTTGCGGTTAACAGGAAAAGTAGCAAGTAGGAAAGCAGGTCCAACTAACTACAATGCCTGACTAACGCGTTTTAAGGCCTGTCACACACCTCTTGGCTTGGTTAGTAGTGCCCGCCCCCTTGTCTTGGAGGCACAAGACCATTTCGGTCCACTCTAGGGCTAGGATTATTGGGCAGGTACTATTTATGATGTCCCTGGGATTGTAGCCAGCCAGATTACCGCCTATGATACACTAGGAATTTCATACTACATGAGGGATACTCAAACTTCAAACTCTTTCCTCTTCTTGCTGTCCCCATGAGGCAGAGCTACCGTTAGAGCCACTGTGAATCCAAGCCCGTGACTACCCGAGCTAATCATAGAGGCAAGTGCCGTGTTTACCGCAAGTGTATGGGTCAAGCTATAATATAAGACGGTTCAGACGGAATTTGTCACCCAATTTTGTGCCAAATAAATTTTTTTAACTTACTCAGAATAGTAGTAGCAAGCCGGGTCGAACACAGGGAGCCCTCGAACTTCATAATCGAAGGTTTTCAATTCAAATAACCAAAGGGGGGTTTTAAGAAACGGTTGATTGCAAGAAACTTAAATTGCATGAAAGTAAAATGCAGAGGTAGAAGAAGTAAAATTCAATTAGAGAAAGCTCTAGCTTGGGTATGCAGGATTTCCTTTGTTCGATGTTCTTATCATTGGTTCGTCATTACTAAATTCATTGAAGCTAGAACCTAATCAATTCAACTGGAAATGCCAAAATTGAATTGTCCTAGTCGACAAGTTGGATTTAAGGAAAATCGATGAAAAGCATGTAAAATTTGACTAAATTTAACCACATTAAGTTCACAGGAAAATTAGGTGAAATATTCAACTAGATAGACCTAGATTGAATGTTCGATTGATTTAATCCTAGGTTGATTAGAACAATGCACATCACCATCTAGATTTGCAAGTTAACCTAACCTATTGCTTCCTATGATTGACATACAACAAATTGTCACGAATTGTAATACAATCAAAGCAATAATCAAAATAAATACAAGTGTTACAAATTGATCGTAATTCTTGAAAAACTCAGGATTAAATCATGCATACACTTGAATCAAGTTCAAAGCCTCAAAAGAACATCAATTACAAGGAAAATCCCTAATACCTAAGCTAGAAAAACGTTACCTTAGCTAATAATCGGGGTACCGATTATTGGGTTCAAGTTCCTAGGTATGAAAAGAGGAAAAGAGGAGAGAATGGAGCCAAAAGTCGCTGGTCGGGCCATCCCCAAAACCTAGAATCGAAGGTTACATTTTATAAAAACTATCGTAGCACTGCGGTGCTAACGCGAATTTGGCCAAGTTATAATTTCGGAGCGCCCTCCATCCCAAAGCTATATATAGGACCTTGAGGGAAGGGGAGCAGGTGATGATCCTTAAGTTTGAGTTCTTGAAAAGAGAAGGCTGAAAAGAGCAATCCTTGCGTCCGTAGAGGTAGTCTGCGGGCAAGAAAAGTGGTATTCCTAGCTACCTTGCGTTCAACAATTGTTGATACTTAGGGAATTCAATTCTGCTTTGCGTCCAACAGTGTTGCCAGAAGGAGGAAATTAGTTGCCTTGCGTTCAAGGTAGACCTTGTGTTTAAGGTAGATCTGTGCGTCCAAGGGGTGAAATAGAAGAGCTGAATCTTTGTTGGTAGGCTACACCTTACGTTCAAGTTATCAGCCTTGCGTCCAAGGTGCAGGATTGCGTTCAACCAAGCTGTAAGAAGGAAAAATCAGTTGCTTTGCATTTCAGACTTGCAAACCCTCCATTCAAGAAGCTCGGAAAAGGTAGAATTAGAAGGGAGAAAAGGGAACTTCCCTTAAGCAATTTTTTAGCTTTGTGAGTAACACTAATGTTTTCAAAGTATGAATGTTTTCTCTGTGAATAATATCAATGGTTTGGAACATGAGTATGAGATTATGCTTTTACAAGTTTTAATCTGCATATTATGCGTTTTATATTAAAAAGCATTTGAGCATGTTGGTTGTTTGAATGGGTTTTATGAAAAGCATTATGTCAATAATATATGATTTTATGGAAAGCTTGGAAATGCTTAACTTATGTGATGTTTTCAAAACATGTTGTGTACTTTTATAAAATCTTTGAAAAGGTTTCCAAAGCTCAAGGACTTGAAGAAAGGAAATGGGTAGCCGGAATATAGAGAAGGTTCCCAATGCTCAAGGACTCGAAGAAGGCAAATGGGTAACTTGGATAAGGAAATGGGACCCCAATGCTCAAGGACTTGAAGAAGGCATATGCGCAGCCCGAATTATGGTACCTATGTGCACATAGAGGAACGTACGACGCTGATGTATTGAGATTACTCCACACAGCTAAGGATTTTCGAGGTTGAGTAGCGTTGAGCTTTGCTCCGCCTCAACTAAAGGAAATGATTTTAAATGTTTTCGACGTTGAGTAGCATTGAGCTTCGTTCCGCCTCAACTAAGGGAAATGATTTGAAATGTTTTCGATGTTGAGTAGTGTTGAGCTCCGATCCGCCTCAACTAAGGGAAATGATTTTAAAACGTTTTCGACGTTGAGTAGTGTCGAGCTCTGCTCCGCCTCAACTAAGGGAAATGATTTGAAACAAACGAAATTTCTGAGTATCTTTCTCTAAAATGAGCATGTATGATTTGACAATGGCATGTGAGCATGTTTTGCATGAATATGACTTGAATCGATATTTTATACGCATTGTTTGACAATGTTTGTATTATGATCAATTTATTAGTTGAAGTAAACTATTTTCAAATTTGTTACTCACTGGCTATTTAGCTGATCCTTTCATATGTTTTCCATTTTTCAGGTAGCATGACAGTTTTTGTTGCCGGTCAAAGTCTCCTAAGAGAGTGGTTAAATAGGAAGCTAAAGTAAGTTCAATAGTAGGAGTCGACCGGGAAGTCGATGATTGCTATCCTTACGCTCTGTCTCGGGCTATGGAAGAGTAGTTTGGGATGGGATGTGACAGCGATATTGGTCAATGGCACCGCTGCGCTGTCCGACAACAAAAGGTGGCGCCACCACGTTATAGGATGGCATTGCGGCGCTGTGGGTCATAAAAGCCTACCCATTACAAATTAAATGTACAAATAGAGTCAATTATAGTATTTAAATATGATTTAAATATGAATCATATGAATAGGGATTCATATCGGTTTTTTAGAAAAATCAGGACAAGTGGAAAAAAATAATATTATTTTATTATTTAATATTAAAATAATATTTTATTATTTGATATTAAAATAAGTTTTAATTAATTAAATATTAAATTATTTTTTTGAAATTAAAAATCAATTTTAATTCAATTTTTGGAAATTCATTGACAATTGATATTTCCAAAAATTGAATTAAAATTGATTTTTAAAGATTGGATTTTTCCACTAACTAAGCTAAGAGCTTGGATGTCTTCTTCGCAATTAACCATTTTGTGTTGTCAAATTTTGATGCAATTGGATTGCATGTTATTCTTTAATAAATAGAGATGATTTTGACATAATGGTTAAGAATTTTGTGGAATTAAGACTTAATTTTGCAAAATTCCATCCATTATTCATCTTCTTCCAACCTTCATTCTTTCTCAAATTCACCACAAGTTTGGATCCCACCATCCAATCTAAGCCTAGAGAATAGTAGAGAAGACTCTTGTGATGCCTACAACCAAGTAGTGCTGAAATTCATCAAGAATTAAAGGAGAATTTGGAGCTTCAAGGATAAGTGTTCTTGAAACTTTGGTTTTTCTTCTTAAGTGCATGTTTAATCCTCTTAATTGAGCATCTTAGAGTGAAAATTGATCAAATTAACTTCCGCTGCATGCTCATTTATCCATCAAGTAAGTGGTAAGCCCTACTTTTATCTTCGAAAGGTGGGCAGCATGTAGGCGGGTGATTTAGGAAGTGATGGCCGAGAGCCTATGGCATGAGAAGTGTGTGCTGAAAAGAAGGTGGCTAGGTGAAGGCTTTGGGGTAGCCGAGGCCAAGTATTAAGGGGATACGATTGCTGGAGAGGCATGCGTTCTCGAGGGTGAGCATGAGTAAATATTCAAGGCTATGCGTTGATGAGGTTGTTGAGCCAACAACCATGTGTTGGTTGAGATCGGAAGGGAGGTTGCGTTGATCGAAGTATGTGTCCAAGTATGCCCATGGTTCAGACGCATAGTACAATGCGCTCAGACTGGTAACCAAGTTCGCATTGGCGAAGTATGAATTTAAGAGAGCCTAAGGGATAGATGCATAATGCTAAACCATAATCAGTTGAGACTTATAATAATTCTTCAAAGAAAAAAAAAGTCTTTCTTACAAAATTGTTCCCTTCGTTCATATATTGGGTCTCATCAAAGGAAAATAACGCATTTAAACAAGAATCTAAGTAATGTTAAGGAAGTATCAAAGATAGACAAAATTACTTGTAGAATTTAATTGACTCTAGCTGTGGACGCCACAAAATTAATTTATTTCCATGTACAGTTCATTATGTCAGGTAAAGAAAGCAAGGGGAAACGAAAATGCTCGTGGATTAGGTGCCCGGAATGCGGAGAAAGCCATACGAGAGAATGCTTAAAAGGAACAGAAAGGTGTTTTTCATGCGGAATGGAAGGACACCAACGAAAACAATGCCATGCGTTCACGGATTTTTGCAATCAACCTAAGGAGTTGGAAAAAGAAAACTCCTATAAGAACTGTGGACGGAGACATAGAGGAGATCAAGAAGGAAGAAGGATGTTTGTTACATGCATGAGCAGCCTAAACACTATTGCAAGGATTGTCCACAGAACAAGGGAGACCTAAGTGACTAAGCGGAAGAAAAGAAGAAGAAAAGAACGAAGGAAGTGTTTTTAGTCATTGTCTTTGAGTGTGTTGTTTAAGTGAGAATGTATAGATGATGTTTATAAATAAAGAAATATTTTCCATTTTCATAACCTTATTATACTGTCTAAATTTCGAGGACGAAATTTTTCTAAGATGAATGGGATTGTAACACCCTACTTTTTAAATGAGCTTAAGAGCTTATAAGGAAAAGAAGTAAGACAAGAGAGGTGAAATTGGATCACAAGCTTGTGGAGTTGGTCGAGAAATGTTGTCAAAATAGGAATAAGTATGCGTTGAACTTAAAGGAAAAAGAGGTTTGTGCTTAAGTATTGGGTTAAGTACAAGCCGTAGATAGGTTTGGAAGGTTGCATTGAGTAATCTCCGGATCTTGAACTTGAAGTAATTCTTGGAGTTTAGAATTCTTCTAAGTAGAATAACTAAACTAGGAAAACACAACTATGCTTTTAAGCTTGGAAGCATGATCTAAGTATAAGCAAATGAGTAGGTTTTCTCGGTGAGTCCGAGGTCAAACACAAGGATTATGTTGATTCTTTATTTAAGTGGATTATATGCATTGTAGTGGTAACCAAGAATAATTCGAGAGAGGTGTTTATTTTTAATCTAAAAAAAGTGATAACATGTACACTAAACTAAAATGTGGAAGATGAAAAAGCATGGGACACAGCAAAGTCAGCTAGGTGAATTTAATGAATGGGTAAAAACAAGGTTAGGGTTGGTTAACATCTAACATCAGAAATGCATGGTGATAGTCTATTCATACTTGCGACTCTTCTCCCGGTTGTCAGCCGCTATGCGTTATATGTCTATAATGCATAGGAGAGTGTTAAGTGCCAAGGTTGTTCCTATGTCTAGGCAACACTAGTTAGCCTTGTCAATTGAGTTCCACAATCACTTACCCTCTCGAGCAGTCTGATTATTACTACTTATACCGATTAGCTAGATGGACATAAGCATCGGATTAAGATTACAATTGACAAGATCCAATAGTTACACTATGGTTCTTATCTAGATGCTAACGCAACCCTTAACTCGTGATAGATTAGTTACTCATGGATTCAAAGTAGAAGGCGAACAATGTAGAGAAATGAGTAGACATGGAAGAAATATAGATTGATGAACGGAATACAACTCTAGATAGCTTAATGTCTTGACACAAATCTAAAATCAAACTAGAAAAACAAGATAGAAAGCAGGAAAAGGACGTCAATGTCTTGAGTCGCTGGGATGGAAGCGTGAAGTTTTGCTCTGAAGTGGTCAGCGGACAGAAGACTCTTCTCTCTCGAGCTATTCGTCTCCGGTTGTGTTATGGAGAGAACTCTACTGTCACTTAGGAATTCTTCCGAGAATGAACAACCTTTTCTCATCTTGCAGGACTGCCCTTTTATAGATGTTGCGTTCGCAATCAATGGCAGATCTGCTTGATTGGTGGCGAAATTGATATCATGCGTCCATCTCGCCTAATTGCATAATTCTCGGGTCAATTTAGATCCACCACTTTAGCCACAGATTATGTATGTCAATCTTCCGACAATCTCTCAAGATTATGATCTGATTTTCCCCTTCTTGCGTTTTTGATAATTATGCGTTCATGGAGAAGTTTGGCGGATGTCAACGCGTCATAGGTTGCTAACGCACAGTCTTGCATTAAGAGGTAGTCAACTCATCGTTTGCATTCCTACGTTAAAATATGCGTTTTAGGCTCAAAAAGTGGTAAAATTATTATCTTCATAAAAATACAAGAGTAGAACGCATAAGAAGATTTATTAGTAGAATTTAGCTTAAACTACCGCATGCTTCTCTATTTAATCTCTATTCTTCTAAGAAAAAGGCTATAATAACTTGTATTTCTACAAGTTATCAGTGGGTCGTATCCATAGTGTCACAAGGATAAGGCACTCAACCTTATACATATCCTATAGACCTTAAGGTTATTTCTTGAACATGATCCACCTATATGTCAACTACATACATGTTTATGACTTCATGCAATAACCTTGGTATTTTCCATTAATGGATAAAATATATATAGCATAATTATAATTAAATTAATTAAATAATCAATTACGAGGCTTTAGCGAAAAAATCTCAACAGTTTGTTGGGTCAAATTGCAAAGGAGGAGGTGACCAACTCCCAGATGAACACCTTAGGAGGTTGATTGGCAGCATAGTATGATTCGACTAAGTGTTAAAGTAGGAGGTGGTAAAATTTACCATAAATGGACACTTAGTTATTTGAAGGAGAAGTTGGCAGCATGCATGAAGGGTGTATGCTAGCTTATGCATGTTGAAGCCACTTAAGTGTTAAGGTGTCATGATTGGAAGAGAGTTCCGGCCTATTAATTGGATGTTGGAGCCAAGGAAATCCCACACAACTTTTTTTTTAAACAAGGTTTTTCAAGAGAGCTTGAGAGGAAAGGAAGAGTGTTGCTCAGGGAAGGGAAAAAGGACAACCAAGGTGTCCAACAAGTAATGTATAGGCTTCCAAAATAGTGTCCAAGCGTCCATTTAGTTGCCCAGGCCGCATCCAACTCAGTATTCTAGGCGTCCAACTGGCTTTCTATTGTTGTTTCTTTAGAAGCCTAGTCGTGCTCAAAGGTGAAGGGCAAGCTAGGTTTTGAAGAGCAAGGTTCTGAGATGAGGTTAAAAGGACCTAGAAGCCAAAGTTCTTACTGGTAACTATGAGTGGTTTTCTTTTAAAAGTTAATGTTATTTCCATACATAGTGATGATGTTTGTATGGTGGAGAAAAGTAATGCCTCACAGGATAGTCAGGGGATCTTCGAATCTAGTTTTTGAGCCTGTGATGGTACTACACCAGGATGGTCAAAGAATCTCCAGATCTTCGGATCTAGTATCTAGGCCTGTGACAGAATTTCATAGGATGGTCAGAGGTCATAGGACCTAGATTTTGAGCATGTGGAAAGAACCTCATGTGGGATGGCCAGAGGATCACAGGTGTAGCTTTGAGCCCATAAGAGGTAGGTTTATGTGCACATATGAAAAATAACGAATTGCTGCGAAAAGTAGAGCCAACAGGAAATGGATACAGTACAGAGATAACCGGTGCTGAGATTTGAGTAGATAACCTCATTATGATGTTGATGTTGAGCTTGTTGTACTGATAAGGGTTGAGATGAGCCCTATGTTTATATGTTTACCACTCACTAGGTTTCTAGTTCATTCTTTTCCTTTATGTTTTTCTTTCTCATATAGCAAAGGAGTCCTGGTTGCTGCTCGAAGTTGAGGTCTGCCACAAGATAGTTATTCTTTTCAATAGATAGAGTTGGATCCAAGTAAAGCTATAATCTTTTTAAAGGGTTTTTATAAGCATTAAAATGAATTATTTTTTTTTCATACTTGCTTCTTAAACTTTGGTATAGGTGGTTGTATGGGAATAACATGAGACAGATAGTAAGTGTCACAAAAGGGTGATGTTTGTTGTTCTCATGCCTCCTTTTAGGTTAAAAGAGGTTAATCTAGGAAGGGGTATGACAATATACCAACCACACGACAAGTCCTTGCAACAATTGTCAAATGATGTTTGGTTTGACCTACTAGTAGTAAGTTCAAAGTTGATTTTAAAAGCAAGCAAGTAAATTCCTTTCTTTATTGTAGTCCTACTCTTAAAAAGGGAGCTTCTTTGATGGAAATGTCGAATGGACAAGAATCAAAGTCTTGGACATCAATGATCTCAATAATGTGTTGAGAAGGTTGGGGGAGAAGGTTGAGGTTCTGCTATATTATTATCTAACTGTAATGTATCGACACAAATCAGGGCCTAGTAGAGATGTGGTCAACCACCACACACAAATCATTTTGGGGGAATTTTGAAGAAATGGACATCAACCATAATATATCCTTATCTTCAACAATTCTAATAATACTTGATTTGTTAGTACCATCTCGATACATGGTCAAACGAGATATATTTTGATTACTAGATGGAAAAAGCTTACTCTAGATGTATTACACAAATTGTTCAAAGGATGAATTTGATGGAATATATTCCTTAGGAACCTGAAAAACATATTAATGGTAAATTTCATCCCATCTACCATCAAACAGAAGTCTAATTTGTTATAGAGCAATAGCAGTAACAATAAAGTGAAAAGAAAAACATCAATAAAGCAAAATTTGATATACTTGCTTATTCGTGAAAAATAAACAGAAGCTAACAACCCTTATCAATTCTTAGGTGTACATTAACCAAAAATGTCCTTCAAATCGTTCTCAAATGATATGATATTCGATTAATTTTAAAGAGTATAAATATACCCTACTATTTATGAAACAACATAAACAAAATCATCAAAATAATAAATAAGTATATAAATATTGTTTATATACTAATGATATATTGTTATATTATTAGTTTACATTTTAAAAAGTATAAACTATATATATAGTAATAATATGAACGAAAAAATGTATGGAAAGTGAAAAAGAGAATGAGATAAAATGTGATAACAATTCAAGCAAAAAAATGTATAAAGAAATCGAAAATTAATTAGATAAAAATGAATCCAAAGGAAAAAGAAGATTATAGAAATTATTTGATAACAACATGTTTGAACAAATCGAAAAAGAATAAGATAAAACCAAATATGTTAACAAAAGATATATTTGAATAGATAATGGTAAAGAAAAATCAAGACAAATTTTCAATTTAAATCATTGACAATCTTTTGTTTAAAAGAGATACAATATTTTGTTTTAATTAGGAATCACGAAAAATGATGTATAAAATCTCATAACTTCATATTATAATTATACTATATCTAAATGTAGATTAATTATTTTACAAAATCACCAAGGGGAAACTAGGAATATGAAAAAACAATAGTACGTGCAGAACATCTGTTTTATTAAAATTTTGACTGAATTCAGAACTTGCCAAATTTTCCAACTAAACCTCGAAGTTTGCTATATACTTTGGTCTCCAATATTCCATTTAGAAGTTGTTTGAGGCTATGAGTTGAGTTCATATATTTGTAGAGTTCTATATGTTTGTGGAGTCCATATGTTTGTGTTTGGGGTGTTAAGTTGAGTTCATATGTCAGAGGTATCTTGTGCATTTTTTGACATAAATAATTTGGTTTATGGTGATTATTTTTGTTTGGAAACGTTTTTATTTAATAATTCTACATTTTTTTTTTTTAATAAACTACAAGTTGCACTTTGTTTTATTGTTTTTTCTTTTTAAAGTACACATGTAATGTTAGAAGTTTTAGAAAATGAGGTTGAGGGTTTACTTTTAGATCATGCATTTCAATTTTTTTTTTAATTTAAGCAATTATTTTACAAATTTCTGCATAATATTCCTAGTTAAATTGGACAAAATTATATTAGATTCATTGGAACAAAACAAACTTGGATTTATATTATAAGTGAAATATCCTTAAAAATGTAATTGTACTATAATGACTCGTTCTCAGTGTTTTTTTATTGAAGTTTATTTGGTTTGTTATATGCTAAAAGTGTTTTTATTAATGTTAAATTACTATAAAAAAACAACTATAAAATACAATGAACTAATTTAAAATAATAATCGGCGGAATTGGTAGAGGTGGCCATCGTCGAAAGTTGCAGGAGTTGGTTGTCGACAGTGGTGGTTGGATGTGATCGGAGTCGGTCGTTGGAGTTGGCCGCCGATGGAAGCTATCGGAGTTAGCCATTGGAGGTGGTGGTTGAAGTGGCAACGGAGCATCGTTGGTGATGAGGGTTGAGTGCACTGTTGGACATAGTATAAAATATTAGTGACAGACAAAATTAGCCCCTAAACGTTGAGTTGAGTTCATATCTCAACTCATACCCTCACCCAAAACATCTTCTTAAATACTTGGGTTGATTAGATAAATAGAAAAATTAAAGGTCTAGTTTGTAAAAATAGCAAAAAGTTTTTTTAATTGTAAAAATGGAAAACCACAATTAAATAATTGAAAATAGTATGAAACCGAGAGATTGCTTTAGTATATTTGGGAGTGATTGTGCTCTAAGAGAAATGTGAGACTCATCTCAAGAAGGCAAAGACAAAATGGGGCATTAAGGTGCTTCCAAGATAGAAAAGTTAGTAATAGAAGAATCAATAGCTTCTCCTCCACTTACTCTAATCAAAAAGAAAGGAGTGAACATGTGGCCTAGTTGTCGCGAGTTAGTTTTGGCCCTCCGACGTTGAAAAGCGCTTGAAAAGTACTTTCTATTCTCTCAAATTATGAGAGTTTATATTAGATTTCACTTGTTTGCTAGTTGTTTTTATGTTAAAATAAAGAAAACTAGAATTGAAAGTCAAAAGATCAAAACCAAGTCAAAATCCTGTGAAAAAGAGAAGAGAAGTAGAAAATTGCCAAAAATAAGGTAGCATCCTGAGAGCAGCCTCTGGCTTTAGCCCAGCGGCTCTTATGCGGCATTGCGACACAGCGCCAAGGGAGGCTATTATGACGCACAACGCAACTGCGCCATCCAGCAGTGCGACAACGCCATCTTTCAATGATGGTTAGCATAGAGGCACTATTCTACAGCACTGCGGCAGCATTTGTAAACCCTACTTTCATTTGTAAGTGTTAAACATGAGTACGTAAATTGTTTTTCATTTGTAGATCGAAGGAAGAAGTGGAGGAAGCCAGAAGGAATTCTTGGTAAGTTGAATGTTTAAGTCATTAAGGGGGAACCCGAGCTAAAATTTATCTTCATTATTAAATATGGCATAAAAACAGATTAAATATTTATTAAGTTATTTATTTATTCAAATTAAAAGGAAGAAAAATGAAGAAAAAGAAAGGAAAGGAAAGGGAAAAGAAGGGAAGAAAAGGGAATTATAAAAATAAAAAAATAATAATAAAAAAAAGAAGAAAAGTGGAATGGAAGAGTCAGTGGAAGAAGGAATTAAAGGGGTGAGGTTGCGGATAGGTTCTCTTCCATTTCTCCAACTCAAACTAATTCTATCTTTCAGCTACACGTCAAGGGGACGTAGAAGAATAGATCTAGGGTAATTTCGTGTGGGTTTTTGGCCGGTTTCATGGTAGAATTGAAGCTGAACCAGAAGCTTCGGTTGCTATCACGCAGTCTGAACAAGGTTTGGCGTTTGATAAATATCGAGCGGAAGAGGTGGATTTTGAAGCAGTAATTTTGAGATTAGTAAGTTAACTCAATTTCTAACAACTCTTATGAAGGATGGTTGAGCTGAATATGAAGAGAAAATGTTAAATTTTAGGTGGAACCGACTAATATGAATTTCTCGACTAATCTGGAGTAGAGTGAAGTTATTTGAGAATATCTATCAAACAAAGAGAAGTTAAGCTCTGAAATTTTGAGGTAAGCTAGAAAACATATTCCTCTACAAGTTTGTAGAAGGGAGAAGTTCTAATTTGGACTAGAAATGTGACTTTTAATAGCTAGAAGTTTAGGTAGTAGCGAGAATAGCAGCAGAAAGAAGCAAGTATTGTTGGAAAGGATAGACAGTTCTGGAAGCGTGAACGCGCGACGCGCGAGAGCGAGACTAGTCTCGCTAGTCTCACTGGTCAAAAAACTATCTAACAAAACTTGCTGGTTTGTGGCTTTCGCTGGTCTCGCTCGTCCTCAGTCTCGCTGGTACTGTTGGTTTTGGCTTGTTTTGCTAATTTAGTCTTGCTAATGGTTTAAATCTTGATTATTAATGAACTTTTAAATGAAGTATAGCCTCAATTGAGCATTTCTTCATGGAATGTAGTCTCGATGATGGTTTTCTTTATGTAGTTTGGTCTCGGGGATAAATATTTTGCATATCTAAGGCTTATTTCTTAGGTAAAAAGGAATTTCAAGGAAATCTAACAAAGGGAACATATTATTTCAGGCCGAGAGGAGCTAGGAAGGACGTATAATCCACTAAGAGCCCAGGACAAGCAGTGAGCAACAATTTTATTTTTAAATGAGTTTACTTTAAACCAAGTTTTCATGAAATACGATTATGTTTGGAAACATGTATATATGTTTATGCTTTTCATGGGTTTTAATGTGTCGTGAAGATGATTTGCTTGAAAAGAAAAGTATGTATTTTCATGTACGTGCGTATTATATGTTTTACATTGGAAATCATTTGAAGCATGCTAGTTGTTAAACGAGTATTATAAAAGGCATGCTATTTATTAACTTATGATTTCATGAAAAAGTATTGATGATTATTAATGATTTTGAAAAGATTTGGAAATGTTATGAACTGAGTGAACTTTTATTATGCTATTTTCAAAGCATATTGTTTTTTAATAATGTTTTGAGACGGCTCCCAATGCTGAAGGACATGGAGAAGGCATGTGGGTAGTCGAGATATAGAAATGGTTCTCAATGCTGAAGGACTTGGAGAAGGCATGTGGGTAACCTGAGCATTGAGATAGCCCCTAATGCCGAAGGACTTGGAGAAGGCATGTGGGTGACCCAAATCTCATGTATGGGACTCGGTACTGAAGGACTCGGAGAAGGTATTCAGGTAACCAGGATATGATATCTATGTGCACATAGATGTATATAGAAGTTGTTGTGTTGAGATTACTCCACACAGCTAGGGATTTTCGACGTTGGGTGTGTCGAGATTACTCCGTCCCAACTAAAGATGTTTTCGACGTTGAGTAGCATTGAGCACCGCTCCGCCTCAACTAAGGAAAATGCTTTGAAATAAACTGAATTTCCGTGAATTTTTTTTCTGTGATGAACATATCTGATTTGACTCTGATTTGTTGTTATTCACGTATTATCATAGAGTAATTCCGATTTGATTAACTTCCTAGTTTTGAGGAAGGTAAACTAGATATGTCACTCATTAGGCATCGTAGTTCATATTTTCTTTCTTTTTCTGTTTTCCAGGTAGCAAGCAAGTTCGGGGTGCTTAGCCTACACTGCAACTCGTTTAGGCCTACCACCGTCAGTGTTTGAGAATTTTGAGCATTGTAAATAGTTGAACTTACTTTTATGTTGTACATATAGAGGGTTGATGAACCTATGTAAATCTTTGGTTTTGAGTGTAAATTGATGTCTGTATGAAAGCTTGACTCTAGTAGGAGTATGTTGTTTAATCTTTGTATGAAACTGCTTATTAGGTATTGGTCAAGGTATAAGGTCGACAGTGGATGCCGTAAGAGGGTCGGTGTCCACTGTCCTCACACTTCCTCTTAGGTTAGGGTACCTAGGAGGGGGTGTGAAACCATCTTTCCATATTTGAAAAGAGAAGAGTTCGAGAGAGAGTCTTAGTGTTGTTTGAGTTCCTGACGTGAAGACCGAAGGATATCTTGGCAGTTACTCCTCAATCAAGGGTTTCTTCCTAGTAGAATTTTCCTTTCTTTACACTCTTCCTATGTTTGATTTATTTATGAACATGTTGCTTAAAGCTATGAGTGGCTATACTCTTTAGTTTTAAGGTATTGATGAATTGTTTATGAAGTTATGTTGATATTATAGACTGTTTATGGTTTTGTTGTAATGATTATACTTTCCATTGTTATTGTGCTTAATTCTTGTCGATTGACCATCTTTGAATGTTAGGTTAGATGTATGGTTGAGAGATTGTATGTCTAACTAGATCTATAACAATGAATTGTTGTTAATCTATCATGAAAATAGTTAGGTTAACAATGAAAGTTGCTAAAGACTACTCTTAATGCCATGTAATTTGTATTGGCTTCAAGAAATTAGTAATCAATTGAATTGCATGAGAAAAGGTTGTTTTTGAGAGAAAATAACTTGGATTTATGTTTCTAGATTTAAGCATATGAATTGCAATAAAATCCATGAACCCTAGAATATTGCACAATGGATTAAACAATGATTCATTACCCTACTCTTTGACTCTTGTGTTTCTTATTTACTTGCTTTTTCTTTTTAGTCTTTCTAAAACCAAAACTTGAATTCAAATCCTCAAATAAAATTGATTCAATTCTAGAATAGCTAAGTAACCTAAACTTTCACAATTGGATCCTCAATGGAACGATATTCAGACTTAACCATCTTATATTATAACTTGACCTGTACATTTGCGGTTAACATGGAAAGTGCGCATCAAGTTTTTGACGTCGTTGTCGGGGATCCAAAGAATGGCTTTTATTTCTTAATATTCATTAGAATTGATAGATCTTAATTTGTGGTGTATAATATTTTGGTTGATAATTTTGTCGGTTTATGTCTTGTGACAATACAAACATCCTCCCTCTTGATCCCAAAATTGATAGGACTTATAGAAGAAACCTAAAGGCTGAACACAATCACACTGAGGAGATGGCAGAGGAGATACCAAAGGCAATTCAGGACTATTTTCAACCGACATTACCGGCAAATCAACCTAGCATTATAAATGTGTCCATCAATGTCAACAACTTTGAGTTGAAACCGGGGTTGATCCAAATGGCTAGAGAGTTAGCCTTTAGAGGAAGAACCAACGAAGATCTTCACAAGCACTTATGGTCTTTCTTAGAGATATGCGGAATAGTAAAGATGAATGGTGTTTTTAACGATGCTATCAAAGTAAGATTTTTTCCTTTCTCTTTATAGGACCGAGCAAAGGATTGGTTGGAAACCATACCTCCGGATAGTATCACTACATGGGAGATTTTGGCTCAAGCTTTCTTAAACAAATATTTTCCACCAACTAAATCTCAAAGACTAAGAACGGAGAATGAAACATTCTGCCAACTTGAGGATGAACAATTATATGAGGCTTGGGAAAGGTATAAGGATCTCTTGAGAAGGTGCCCTCAACATGGCTCCCGGATTGGTTACAAATTCAACTCTTATATAATGGATTATCAAGCTCAACCAAATCCATTCTAGATGCAACTACTGGAGAGTCAATATTCTCCAAGAATGCTTAAGGGGCCTATACCATACTAGAAGACTTGGCCACTACATCTTACAATTGGCCATGTGAACGGTCTTCTCCAATCATTCCAAAAGCCACCGGACAGTATGAGGTGGATGAGGTAAATTCTCTACAAGCTCAATTGGCTTCTCTCACTAATGCTTTATCTAAATTGTCTCAAGGAAGCCAAGCTGAAGCAAGTCTACCCTCCATAGCTTCCCTTGCGGCCCTGGCAAATCAACAAGAGTCAAGTGAGTTAGAGGTAGCCAATTATATGAATAGAGAACAATACCAAGGTCAACAACTCCCAATTCACTATCATCCTAACTTGAGGAATCATGAAAATTTCTCATATGCCAACAACAAGAATGTGTTGCAAGCACCTCAAGGATTCAATGGAGCGAGGAATGTAAAGACATCATCATTAGAGGACATAATGCTTGACTTTGTTAAAGAGCCAAGATCGAGGACGACCACATTGAAAAATTTAGTCCAAGTTATTGCAAACACCATTCAAAGCCAAGGTAAGGCAATTCAAAGCTTAGAGGTTCAACTTAGTCAAATGGCCACATCTCTCCACGGAATGCAAAAAGGTAAATTTCCAAGTTGTCCGGAGAAAAACCCCGAGAAGGAATGCAATGCCATAACCCTAAGGAGTGGCAAGGAGTTGAACAAGCACATCATGATAGATAATGATGAGCCTCCACAAGAAGAGGATGAAGCCATCATAGAGAATGCTCCAATACAAAAAGAGAGTGCACCTAAGGAAAAGGAGAAATCACAAACCAATATAAGGAGTACTTCTAACTCTACTCATTTTATCCCTAACACTTTACCTTTTCCTTAAAGATTTCAAAAGAAGAAGATTGATGCACAATTTTTTAAATTCTTAGACATATTCAAAAAAATTAGAAATTAACCTTCCTTTTGCAAAGGCATTAGAACAAATGCCTAAGTATGCCAAGTTCATGAAGGAGGTGTTGTCTAAAAAGAAGAGGTATGGAGATTACAAAATGGTTGCACTAATCAAAGAATGTAGTGTGGCACTACAAACAAAATTGCCTCCAAAATTAAAAGATCCAGGGAGTTTCTTTATCCCTTGTCATTTAGGCAATAATTCGGTTACTAAAGCGCTTTGTGATCTTGGAGCTTCCATTAACTTAATGCTTTTATCCATGTTTAGGAAGCTCAATGGTGGAAAGGTGCAACCAACTACCATATCCTTGCTTCTCGCTATCGATCATTTGTTTGCCTCTACAGCATTGTGGAGGACATATTGGTCAAGGTAAACAAGTTTATCTTCCCGGTAGACTTTGTGATACTAGACATGGAAAAAGATGTCGAAGTGCCCATAATTCTTGGGAGATCTTTCTTGGCCACCCGAAGGGCCCTCATCGATATGCAAGATGGAAAGCTCACATTTCGCCTTAAAGATGAGGAGGTAACATTCGACATCTATAAAGCTTTTAAGCATCCGGATGTGAAAAGGTATGAGCATCATGAACCAAGCACAAAGGTAACATTGCCTCCTCTTCTAATAAGAACTTTATGCATGATAATCCTTCTTTGAGTGGTAAGACTAATGGCATGCTTGATGTTAAATTAGAAAATTCTATGAAGCATGTTTCTAGTTGTGATAATGCTCCTAGTTTTTCTTGCATGCCTTCAAAACCTAAAAAGAATTATGAACAAATCAAGGAGAAGCATGTTAAAAATGAAGTGGTGAGGCCGGTAAAATCTCATGATGATGATTCCGTAATGATACTTGACTACATTAGAAAAGATGATGTCCAACTTGACAATGAATTGTTGACCAACCCACTAAATGTTAATGAATATGTTTGTGAGTATTAATGTGGGCAAAAACTAAAAGTTATGGGTGATCCAAAGCATGGAATGAAGAAGTCACCTTGGGATCCACCATGACTTGTGAGCCCCGTCTAGCTAGAAGACGTTAAACAAAGCACTTGTTGGGAAGCAACCTAATTTTATTGCTTTCTCTAGTTCGCTTTTTCTTTTTACTTTTATTTTTAATAATTTTAGAGTCACTCATATCCTTTATTAATTTTCAGGATCTTGGTTCATCACAAAAAGTACTCCTTACACCAAGCCTGTTTGGTGACTTCCTGCTTGCTCCTAAACTTGTTCTTTTTTTGTTCGATGTTCTTATGTATTGAGGACAATGCATGATTCTAAGCTTAGAGTGGGAGGTGGTACTCGTACTTTTGTGTGTTTTCTTATCCTGCTATGCATGTTTGTGAGGTTTTAATGATCATATGCATGTTAATGAAAATTTGAAATTTTTTTAAAACTTTTGACCTTTTAAAGATAATGGGAATGTTTTTTTATGGTTGTGTGCTTTGATGTTGATTGCCCATGATGAGATTTGAATTCTCATGACAGATTACTTATTGTGGAAATAGAATAGCATTATCTTGAGTTAAATTCATTTAAGTCTCTCTTAACATCTCCCATATTCTTGAGCACGTAGCCACTTTAATTTAGAATCTTTAACTAAAAAAGGATTAAGTCAGGTGTATTTGATTGTCAATTCGAAAGGCCCCATCGGTTAAAGAGTAGAAATGCATGATGGTTTGTAATCTTAGACTAAGGAAAAAGAAAAGAGTATACATGCCTTTAAAAAAAAAGAAGAAGAAAAAGAAGTGCACACAAAAATATATGAGCTTTACATGTCTATCCTTTTAAATGTTAAACTTGTAATGAGTATGAATAGATGGGGGTAAAAAAAGCTGCCTTTGCTGTGATTAGTAAGGACGCCTGGAATTGATTAGGTACGAGTCCCTATAATGAATGTGTGAAAACTAGTGCTCCTAGGTAAAAGAATGCAAGTTTAGTGCCCACAAAAAAAATATGTGATTAAAAGGCACTATTGTTGACAAATAAAATAAGTCCCCGGCAACGGCGCCAAAAATTTGTTGTTGTGCAATAGATTTAAAGTGCAAAAACTTGCTACTGCATTTATTATTATTAAGCTTCCTATGCATTTAACGTACTATGCGTTGAACATGCTTAATGTTATACGTTTATGATCTGTCAAGTTTTCCACTATCACATCTAAAATCAGAAACGCATAGTGATAGTCTATTCATACTTGTGACTCTTCTCCCAGTTGTCAGCTGCTATGCGTTATATGTCTATACCGCATAGCAGAGTGTTAAGTACCAAGGTTATTCCTATAGACAGGTAACACTTCTTGGCCTTGTCAATTGAGTTCCACAATCACTTACCCTATCGAGTAGTCTGATTATTACTACTTATATCGATTAGCTAGATGGACTTAAGCATCGGATTAAGATTACAATTGACAAGATGCAATAGTTACACTATGGTTTTTATTTAGATGCTAACGCAACCCGTGACCCTTGAAAGATTAGCTACTCATGGATTCAAAGTAATAAGCGGAAAGTGTGGAGAAATAGATAAACATGGAAGAATTTTAGATTAATGAACGGAATACAATTTTAGACAGCTCAATGTCTTGACACAAATCTAAAATTAAAGCTAGAAAAAGAGATAGAAAGCAGGAAAGGCGTCAATGTCTTGAGTCGCCAGAATGGAAGCGTGAGGTTCTGCTATGAAGTGGTCAAGCAGAGGGAAGACTCTTCTCTCTCGAGCTATTCATCTCTGGTTGTCTTCTGGAGAGAACTCTGCTGTCACTTAGGAATTCTTCCGAGAATCAACAACCCTTTTTCAGTGTTGTTGGTGGATTTTGTATGTGTGTAAATTTTCCTAACGCAAAGTGTTAAATGATGTCTTTATGCGTTCAACATGTCATGCTTTGAGCATGCTATGCGTCTTACTACTATGTTGGTGATCTGTCAAGTTTCCCTATCCTTTACCCAAGTATAAGCAAAGGAGTACGTTTTCTCGGTGAGTCCGAGGTCGAACACAGGGATTATGTTGATTCAATATTTATGTGAATTACATCCGTTGCAGTGGTAACCAAGAAATATTAGGGAGAGTGTTTGTTTCGGATCTAAAGAAAGCGATAATATGTACACTAGACTAAATGTGGAAGATGGAAAGGCATGCGACATAACAAGTTCAGCTAAAGATGTGTGTGAATGGATAAAGAAAGGTCGGGTTGATTAACATCTAACATCGGAAATGCACAATAGTATTCTATTCATACTTGCGACTCTTCTCCCGGTTGTCAGCCGCTATGCGTTATATGTCTATGACGCATAAGAGAGTGTTAAGAACCAAGGTTATCCCCATAGACAGGCAATACTACTTGGCCCTTGTCAATTGAGTTCCACAATCGCTTACACTCTCGAGCAGTTCGATTATTACTACTTATATCGATTTGTCAGATGGACATAAGCATCAGATTAAGCTCACAGTTGACAAGATAAAATAGTTACACTGTGGTTCCTAGTTAGATGCTAACGCAACCCTAGACCCTAGAGTGATTAGTTACTCATGGTTTGAAAGTAAAATGCGGAAAGTTTAGAGAAATGAGTAGACATGGAAGATAATTATATTTATGAAACGAAATACAACTTTAGATGAGCTCAATGTCTTGACACAAATCTAAAATCAAGATAGAACAATAAGAAAGAAAGCAAGGAAAGGCGTCAATGTCTTGAGTCGCCCGGATGGAAGCGTGAGGCTATGCTGTGAAGTGGTCTGGCGGAGGGAAGACTCTTCTCTCTCGAGCTATTCGTCTCCGGTTGAAGTCTGGAGAGGACTCTGTTGTCACTTATGGAGTTCTTCCGAGAATCAACAACTCTTTCTCATCTCGCGGAGCTGCCCTTTTATAGATGATGCGTTCGCAATTAATGGCAAGTCTGCTTGATTGGCAGCGAGATTGATACTATGCGTCCATCTCGCCTGATTGCGTGATTCTCGGGTCAATTAAGATCCACCACTTTGGCCACAAATCATGTTCGTCAATCATCCGTCAATCTCTCAAGATTCTGCTTTGATTCTCAGCGCCTTGCATTAATGGTCGTCTATGCGTCCATGAATAGTTTGGCCGATGTCAACGCGGCGTAGGTTGCTAACGCATAGTCTTGCGTTGAGAAGTCATCAACGCATCGTTTGCATTCCTGCGTTAAAACATGCGTTTTAGGTTCAAAAAGTGGTAAAATCATTTATCTTCATAAAAATACAAGAGTATAACGCAAAGGAAGATTTATTAGTAAAACTCACATACACTGCCGCATGCTTCTCTATTTAATCTCTATTTATCTAAGAAAAAGGCTATTATAACTTGTATTTCTACAAGTTATCATTCAGCTTGCAGGTCTGCCCTTTTATAGAGGCTGTGTTCGTAATCAGTGGCAAATCTGCGTGATTGGAGAAATTGATGCCGTACGTCTATCTCGCCTAATTGCGTGATTCTCGGTTCAATTTAGATCCACCACTTTAGCCACAGATCATGCATGTAAATCTTCCAACAATCTCTCAAGATTCTGATCTGATTTTCTGCTGCCTTGCGTTTCTGGTCGTTATGCGTCCATGAAGAATTTAGGTTCATGCGTCGACGCATCCATATGTTCTAACGCATCATCCTGCGTTTAACAGATGTCAACGCATCACAGGTTGCCAACGCATAGTTCTGCGTTAAGAATCTACAGGTTGCTCGCGTTCCTGCGTTAAAATATGCGTTTTAGGCTCAAAAAGTTATAAAATAATTATCTTCATCAATTTACAAGAATAGAACGCATAGGAAGATTTATCAATAGAATTTAACATCAACTGACGCATGATTCTCTATTTAATCTCTATTTTTCTTAGAAAAAGGCTGTAATAACTTGTATTTTTATAAGTTATCAGGCACCTTAGTGGACATATTACTCACTTGAAATGTGTGGATGCTTGAAGATTGGTGCATGAGCTAGAGTAGGGGAAAACTAAGGAAGCTCTCTTAAGCCTTGTACACACATGGGAGATAGCAAGATTTGGCCTTGAATGATTATACCAATATAGATATGCTTGCATGTTTCTACTTAAGCCCTTAAATGCTATTCTCTGAGACACAAGTCGATTGCACACTTCTTCATCTAAACTCCCCTTATTTGATTCTTTTCTTTTCTCAGGACTAGCAAATCTCTAAGTTTGGAGTGGTGAAAAGCGCTTGAAAAATGCTTTCTATTCTCTCAAATTAAGGGAGTTTATATTAGATTTCACTTGTTTGCTAGTTGTTTTTAGGTCAAAATAAAGAAAACTAGAATTGAAAGTTAAAAGATCAAAACCGAGCCAAAATCCAGTGAAAAAGAGAAGAAAAGTACAAGACTGCCAAAAACAGGGCAGTGCCACGGTGCCAGTGCTGTGCTGCTGCAGCGCTTTTTCCCGAGAGCAGCCTTTGCCTTCAGCTTAGTAGCTCCGATGTGGTGCTGTGGCACTGCGCCGAGGGTAGGCTGTTATGACGCACATCACTGCGGTGCCATCCAACAGCACGACGGGGCCATCTTTCAATAACGGTCAGCACAACGGTGCTATTCTACAATATCGTGACGCCATCTTTCCATATTTGAAATATCTACTATAAACCCTACTTTCATTTGTAAGTGTTAAACGTGAGTATGTAGTACTGAAGGGGACCAAATTGTTTTTCTCTTATAGATCGACGGAAGAAGTGGAGGAAGCTGGAAGAAATTCTTGGTAAGTTGAATGTTTAAGTCATTAAGGGGGAAATTGAGCTAAAATTTATCTTGATTATTAAATGTGGCATAAAAATGGATTAAATACTTATTTAGTTATTTATTTATTTAAATTAAAAGAAAAGAAAGAAAGAAAAAGAAAGGAAAGAAAGGGAAAAAAGAAAGAAAAGGAAATTATGGGGAAAAAAAAAAAGAAAAGAAAAAGAAAAGTGGAAGTCGGTGGTTAAATGTTGAAGTGGGTGAGATTGCCGATGAGTTTCTCTTATTCTCCAAGTCTCAAAATTAGGTGTTCTTTCAGATGCATGTTGAGGGGTGGTAGAAGAAGAGATCTAGGGCAATTTCGTGAGAGGTTTTGGCTGGTTCCATGGTAAAATTGAAGTTGAAACAGAACCTTCATTTGCTGTCGCGCAATCCGAGTGTGGTCAGGTGTTTGGAGAAGAACGAGCTAAAGAGATCGAATTTAGGGCTGAAATGTTAAGGTCAGTAAGTTAACTCAATTCTTAACAACTTTATGAAGGATGTTTGAGCTGAATTTGAAGAGAAATATGTGAACTTTTAGGTGGAAGTGACTGTTACAGAATAGTTGTGTGATCTGGAGTAGCGCGAGGTAATTTTGAAGTATCTGCTGAACAAAGAAGAGTTACGCTCTGAAATTTTGAGGTAAGCTAGAAAACATATTTCTCTACAAATTGATAGAAGGAAAGAAGTTCTAAATTTGGCTAGAAATGTGACTTTTAATAGATAGAAGTTAAAATAAGAGGAAAGGCAGAAACTGAGATAGTCGGATATTGCTGAACTGCAGTAACGCTAAGAAGTTAAGCGTGAGTAGTGAGACGAGTGTCGTTGGTAACGTTGAAGGCTTTGCGTCTCACAACTCTCGCTGGGTATCGCTAGATATCGCTGCTCAGGTGAGTTTCACTGGTCTCGCTCACCATGGTATCACTAGTGCCAGTTGCCTGTAGCTTAATCTCGCTAGTAATCTCGCTAGTGGTGTGGAATCTCGCTTATTATGATTTTTTTTTTTTTTTTGATGAAGTTGGTCTCTATGGTGAAACATGAATAAAATACAAATGTTAAACTTAATGGTTTGTAAAAAGGAACTTTAGGAAAGTCTAACACGAGAAATGTGTTATTTCAGGCCAAGAGGAGCTAGGGAAGGTGTATAATCCGATCAAGGCCTAGGACAAGTTGTGAGTGACAATCGATCTCTAAGTGTTTAAGTAAAGCATAGTTTCTTGATTGAATATATGTTTGAAACTTGACTATGTGAAACATTTTCATGAGTTCTATAAGTGTGACATGTGCTATGTGACGTAAGTATGTGATATATACTAATGAACTGTGAGTTCTGTAAAACGCCTGCGTGGCTGTATTATGAGTTGAGTATAGTATGAAATTTATAATTATGTGAGTAAACAAAAGCATGTGAATAGTGAAGTGAAGAATGAAATGTTTCAAATGCATGATTTATGTTATGTTATAGTTTTGTTTAAATGATTCCCAATGCTGAAGGACTCGGAGAAGGCATGTGGGTAAATTATGTATGAATATGACTCCCAATGCTAAAGGACTCGGAGAAGGCATGTGGGTGGCCGGAAATTTGTTAAGGGGCTAGTATAGAAGGACTTGGAGAAGGTACTTGGACGACCCTGGATATGTATATGTGGATTGACTATGTTGAGATTACTCCACACAGCTAAGATTGTTTCAATGTTGAGTAGCGTTGAGCCTCGCTCCGTCTCAACTAAGGAAAGGTTTTAGGAAATCTAGTTTATGTATGTCTTTTACTCGAATGCAAATGTATGTTCAAGCTATGAATTACATATGATATTGCTGTTATAGTTGGATTCTATGTTGTAGCTTACATTGTTTTAAAGAAGGACTCTTAGCTAGTCAATCATTAGGCGTTTTAGCTCATGATTTCCTTGTTTCTCTGTTTTCCAGGTAGCGAGCATGTCCGGGGTGCTTAGCCTATAGAAGATACTCGTCTGGGCCCGTCTTCAGAGTCTAGAAACTTGGAAATTGTAAATCTTGAACTTAAGTAAATGTTGTAATGTACATATTCTGAGAGTTAAGGGTGTTAAACGTAGTTGTTATAATTATCAAACACCATGTGATAGCTCGATTGTTATGTCCACTTAATCCTGGAGTTAATCATGTTGTTAAATTATTATATAACTGTTTATCAGGAGATGGTTAAAGTTCAGGAATGGCAGTGGATATCTTCTGAGGGTCGGTGTTTATTGTCTTCACACTCACTCCTGGTTTAGGAAGGTAGCTGGGCGGGGGTGTGACATCTACATTCTTTTAAAGAATTTTGAGCGGCTAACTCTATAAATTGGAGGATTTCCAAAAACCCTAGATATCAAGAAATCAGAGAAAAAACACACCAAAAGAGTCTCAAAGAGTGAGTTGGCTGCAAGGAAAAGAGAGAAGTTCGAGAGAGAGTCTTGGTGCTGTTCGAGTTCCTGACATGAAGACCAAATGACATCTTGGCAGTTCCTCCTCAATCAAGGGCTTCTTCTTATTAAAGTTTTCCTTTCTTTACACTCTTCCTAATTTTGATTTGTTTATGAACATGTTGTTTAAAGCTATGAGTGGCTAAACTCTTTAGTTTTAGGGTATTGATGAATTGTTTATGAAGTTATGTTGATATTATAGACTGTTCATGGTTTTGTTGTAATGATTATACTTTTCATTGTTGATAACTTGTAGAAATACAAGTTATTACAGCCTTTCTCTTAGAAAAGCATAGATTAAATAGAGAATCATGCGGTAGTTTGTGTTGAATTCTATTAATAATTCTTTCTATGCATTCTATTTTTGTAAATTGATGAAGATAATTATTTTATAGCTTTTTGAGCCTAAAACGCATGTTTTAATGCAAGAACGCGAGCGACCTGCAGATTCTTAACGCATGACTATGCGTTGGCAACCTGTGACGCATTGACATCCGTTCAATGCAGGATGATGCTTTAGAACATATGGATGCGTCGACATGAGTGAACGCATGAACCTAAATTCTCCATGGACGCATAACGACCAGAAACGCAAGGCAGTGAAAAATTAAATCAGAATCTTGAGAGATTGTCGGAAGATTGACATGCATGATCTGTGGCTAAAGTGGTGGATCTAAATTGAACCGAAAATTACGCAATTAGGCAAGATAGATGCACGACATCAATTTCCTCCAATCACGTAGATTTGCCACTGATTACGAACGTGGCCTCTATAAAAGGGCAGACTTGCAAGTTGAAAAGGGTTGTTGGTTCTCAGAAGAATTCCTAAGTGACAGCAGAGTTCTCTCCAGACGACAACCGGAGAGGAATAGCTCGAGAGAGAAGATTCTGCCTGACCACTTCACAGCAAAACTTCACGCTTCCATTCTGACGACTCAAGACATTGAAACACTTTCCTGCTTTCTATCTCTTATCCTAGTTGTGATTTTAGATTTGTGTCAAGACATTGAGCTGTCTAAAATTGTATTCTGTTCATTAATCTACAATTCTTCCATGTCTATCCATTTCTCTACACTTTCCGCTTATTACTTTGAATCCATAAGTAGCTAATCTTTCATGGGTCACGGGTTGCTTTAGCATCTAAATAAGACTCATAGTGTAACTATTGCATCTTGTCAATTATAATCTTAATCTGATGCTTATGTCCATCTAGCTAATCGATATAAGTAGCAATAATCAGACTGCTCGAGAGGGTAAGTGATTGTGGAACTCAATTGACAAGGCTAAGAAGTGTTACCTAGACATAGGAATAACCACGCATAGCGGCTGACAACCGGGAGAAGAGTCGCAAGTATGAATAGACTATCACTATGCGTTTCTGATTTTAGATGTTAACCAACCCAAACCTTGTTTTTACCCATTCATACAATTCAATTAGCTGACTTTGCTGTGTCACATATCTTACCATTTACCACATTTAATCTACTGTACATGTTATCGCTGTCTTTAGTTAGACGCATCCTTCTCAACTATTTTTAGTTACCATTCCAACTCTAATAATCTAATTAATTACATAATCAGCATAGTCCCTATGTTCAACCTCGGACTCACTGAGCAAACCTATTTCTTTTCTTATACTTGGGTTAAGAATCGGAAAACTTGACAAATCATAAACGCATAACATTAAGCATGTTTAACGCATAGTAGTAAGCTTAATAATAATAGATAGACACAGCAGCAAGTTTTTGATTTCAGATCTGTTGCACAACAAGTTTTTGGCGTCGTTGCCGGGGACTTTAGATCTGTCAACAACAGTTGTTATGGTGCTTAATTCTTGTAGATTGACCATCTTTGAGTGTTAGATTAGATGTATGGTTGAGAGATTGTATGTCTAACTAGATCTATAACAATGAATTATTGTTAATCTATCATGAAAATAGTTAGGTTAACAATGAAAGTTGCTAAAAACTACTCTTAATGCTATGTAATTTGTATTGGCTTCAAGAAATTAGTAATCAATTGAGTTGCATGAGAAAAGGTTGTTTTTTAGAGAAAATAACTTGGATTTATGTTTCTAGACTTAGCATATGAATTGCAATAAAATCCATAAACCCTATAATATTGCATAATGGATTAAACAAGGATTCATTAAGCTAGAACTCTGTTTGACCCTTGTGTTTCTTATTTACTTGCTTTCTTTTTTAGTCTTTCTAAAATCAAAACTTGAATTCGAAACCTCAAATAAAATTGATTCAATTCTAGAATAGCTAAGTAACTTAAACTTTCACAGTTGGATCCTCAGTGAAACGATATTCGGACTAAACTGTCTTATATTATAACTTGACCCCTACACTTGTGGTTAACATGAAAAGTGTGCATCAGATGTAGCCTTTTCAGCGAACCGGGTAAACAAAGTCATGGGTCAAATAAAAGGTAGTTCTTTGGGTATATGTCCTTTGCCTAGAGGTGCAACTAGACAAAAATGCCCCCCACTAAAATCCATGGCTATAATGTTAACAATTTGGAAGGTGGAGAGTTTCAAAACCATTTAAAAAATAACAAATACCCTCTAACTAAATGATTATCATGCTGCATAAGAAAACCTAAAAATGTCTAATTCATCAACCTTACAAGTAATTTAAGTATCACACTAAATAAGGTTTTTCTTGAAAGAAACTAATTTTGAAATCAAAAAGCAAATCAAAATAATTGGAATCCGAAAAAAATCAGACCATAAACTTGCCATTGGTTGAGAAAAGAAACCTAGAGTTCCAAGTACAAATCTGATCGGTAGAGAACAAACATGAAACTTAAGTCCACTAGAACTAGTTCGTTGCCGAAACTGAACTTCAACGAGTAACCACAAAAAAAAAAAAAAAGAAAAAAAAACAAATCATTTTTTAAAATGTACTAATGTGTTTTTACAATATTTTTATCGAAATATTCTATTCCCTATTTTTTTTGGATTCTAGAACTGAAACAAAATATTAATCTATTTCTTTATAAAAGAGAAGACTTTAACTTTTAAAACCAACCATTTAAATACATTTAAATAATTTCATAAATACATAAGGTTGGGGAGAATGATATATTCCCTGCAAACTCATTATTGAAATACATTGTATTTCCAAAAATTGAAGCATTAGAAGAGGCGTGGTCAAGCACTACACATAAATCATTATGGGGGATGTCAGATAAAACTACCATCAATCACGAAATATTCTTGTTTTCAACAATCCTAATTAGATTCGAATTATTGGAACCATCTTAGTACATTATCAACCGAGATATAGTTAGATTGTCAGAGGGAAAAAGCTTACCTCGGATAAATTCAAAAATTGTTAAAAAGATGAATGTGATGGAATATAGGCCTCAACAATACAATAATCAAGATAATATGAATTTTTGTCCCATCTACCATCAAACAGAAGTCTAATTCGTCGTAAAGGTCATAACAAAAGAGAATACTTTTTCTTATATGAACTAAAAGAGAATACTTACTTGATCGTAAATAACAACCACTTTTGTTGAGATCATGAATATATCTCAAAAACTTTAAAAAGACATTAATATAATAATATACCAATACTATAAAATGTGAAAATGAAATATGAAAAAGTATACAATCAATTTGATCAAAATATGTATGAAATAATGAAAAAAAGATTAAAATACAATTAAAATACGAAATATCATTGACTAAATATTTAAAATAGTTATTGATTAGCAAGACAAAATGAAATTTATAAAGATAAACTCAAATTAAAAAAATATAGGGAGAAAAATAAGGAAGAAATTGGTTTATTTTGAATTAATTGGTAAAGTAGTTATCAGAATCTATTTTGAAAAATTCAAATTAAAAAGGAGGGCAAAATTCATGGGATGACGCTCATTTTTAGTTCTAAAAATCGAATTTGTTAGATATAATCTAATTAACTTAGCTATCAATCAAATTTTTCAATTACAATGCATATATATCTCGATTCTTAATAAAACTCTCCACTTACACAAACAAGTATTGTAAAAAAGTGACCCATGTGCCTTACACACGTTTTCTCATTAATCTTAATATTCTCTTTGCTATATATCCTAGCAAAAACTTTTTTTTTTTTTCTATCTTATCCAATTTTCCTAAATACTTCTAGCCAGCCCAGCCCCGCTCAACTTAAAACGTTTAAGCAACAAGCCCAGCCAACTCGCAATAGAACTTATCCCATCGTCTCTTTCCCTCAGTCAAATTGCCCTTTCTTCCCTCTTCTGTTGCAGCGCTCAAAATATCGGAGAAATTCCTCTCCCGCTAAACTTTCTCTCTCCCGCTAAACCTTCTCTCTCTTCTCTATTTTGAATTTCCTCTCGGTTCTCTTTTATGTGAATTCATTTTCACGTCACTCTTGATGGGTATCTGATGTATAGATCAACATCTTATGTTGCGCTTTCAGAACTAATTCTTTTGGTACTACTTTCTGCTTCTTTTGCTGCATTTGACTGCATTCTGGGGTTTTCTTTTGAAGAATTAACCTTCCTGGACCATCCTATTCTCTGTTGTTCATTCTTATGGCGTACTATGAGGCTCCCTCCTTCTCTCTCGGCCTTGATTTGGATCTCGATTTGGAGCCCCAAATTCCTTTACCGGATTGCGCTACTCAGAAACCATCTTCCGACTGTTCGGTGGGTGTCAATGCTTCGTCGAAAGAGCACGATGGTGGGGTGGTGGGACCAGGGGCTACGAATTGCATTGAAGAAATTGGACATGATTCACCTAGAAAATTTAAGCGGCTCAAACGTGGGCCAGCTCGATGTTCTTCGGTGTCCAAGATAAGCGAATCATCACCTTTGTTTTCCGTAGTCGATGATGACATTGAAGAGTTTTCATCCCAAGAAGATTGTCCAAGAGGTAATATCTCTTTCACGTTTTTTGTTTTTTTAATGGGAAGTTATGTCCAGAGTATAGCAAAGCTTCCATTCAAGTGTTTAATGGTTTAGGACATGACAGTCATCATCCTTAGAAGCAGGGCATTGGCTATTGGTACTTGATCCATACTATTGGAATTTTGGGATCGTTGTATTTGCATCATGCCAGCTTATTGTGCATACAATATTTTCTTGCAGTTTAAAGAATTTTTGGTTCAATAGTATGTTTATATTGAACCGTTATCTATAATAATAATAATAATAACAATAATAACAATAATAATAATAATAATAATAGTAATGTGTTTATATTGAGCATCATAGTAGTCATATCATAAACCTAGGATTCAATATCTTAAATATCTTACAGGCTTGCCTTATAATCAAATGTAGTGGAGTAAGATGATTATTTTCTGAACTTAGTCACAAGTTAGCTCGAACATTCATGGATTCACGGATATTATATAGAGAGAGAGCTTAGAAGATAATGGGTATTGTTTTGTTTGCAAATTGTTTGAGAGTTGCTGCAGAAGGAGGTAAAGATATAAAAGCGTACTATAATATATGGTTCTATCTTCTTAAAGACCTGTCTTCATACTGTGTTCCTAACAAAGATGAAAGGTTGTAATTATTTCATGAGATTAGTTAAGTCATGCTTAAGTTGGCTTGGATTCCATGATACAAAAGAAGTATTATTTCCACATGATTTTACCAATTAAGCATCACTAATAGCTAACCACGTGTTTTTGGTATGTTCTCTGGGCTAGTTATTATGTTATTACATCCTTTTGATCTAAGAAAGTAATGAAGAGGTTTGTTATATATGGATGATTGTCAATTATCACCAGAGATTTCAAACTGAGCACTGTTTATAAATTATAACCACAACTCCTGGTTAACTATAGATGTATATTTATGATGATTGCAATGCAACATAGTTGATTAAATGGAAGACCCATAGAGTTGTCAAAATAACACATATCAGATCGGCTCTTTGATTATAAATAATAGACTTGTATGATTATAGATCTAACTTTTTACTCTTTATTTGAAGTGGCTAACTGATGGTTTTACTTTCTGAAATTAACACACTGCTCACATGTAGCTCAGTTTCAACAGACCATCATCCATCGTCACTCTTTCAATCTGTCTGCAGCAGTTCAAAGGCTCCTTTACGTGGGATCTTAACTGCTCCCACTTCCAGCCAGCTAAAGGCAAGGAAAGACAAACAGACTATAGACGCCCCTACTTCCATTGGTTTGGAAAAGCAAAATAAGTCACTGTTTTCTAATTTAACCATCAGTCCTCTTCGAAAATTTCAGTTACTTGAATCTGATTCAGATGAACCTTCTAGCTGTGACAATCAAAGCAGAAAAGGGCCTAAAGTTGCTTCATCTTTAAACAAGCAAAAGTCTACATTTGGTCTCTCTGCAACAGTGGATGTGAAAAAGAAAAGTTTGACAGCCAGTATTAGTCAAAAAAAGGATCTATGGAAAGATTTTTGTCAAACGAAAAGTTTTCATTTGCCTACACCAGCCTTTGATGAAGTCTGTAAAGAATTTTCACAGTTAAAGCAGGATAATAAAGCAGCTACTGAATTAGGAAGTAGTGCACAAATGAGCTGCATGGATAATCGTACCAGCAATAGTAGCAGCTCAAATGAAATGATGGATAAGCTCGGCTGTCCTGCTCATGACTATTTTTTTCATGATGATCCAAGGATTCAAAAATTAGTTCGCCATCGCTTGCCAAACTTTTTGCCATTGGGAGTTGATGGCAGCAGAGGATCCGTGATTGATTATATGTTAGTAACTCTTATTCCTATTATTTTCAATCATTCCTTCATTTAAACAAAATTGGCGACTTTTCTTTGTAATTTAACTTAAATTCTTATTGCTGCATTGGCAGGAGACAATTTAGCAATGGAGAGGCTTCAACTAGCCGACCTTCACAGGTTAACATGGAGAAAAGTTCAAAAAGATCAACAAGTATATCGAAAGGACCTAACAAAATCGCTTCCAAATGTTGGGCCAATGAGAAAGCTGTTTCACCATTAAGCAGTAAAAGAGCAGCACCCAAAAGGGCAGCAACTCAAAAAAATAAAATTGGTAACAGTTCTAGAAATGTAAAAAGTAAACAAGGGGCATCAAACTGTGAACTCTTAGATGATTCTGGAAACTGGATTGATCCGAAGAGCTCTTTTAACCTTCCTAGAGACACTGGGAAAAGAAGGGTCCATGCAGGTGGGCAATCAGCTGGTCACTGGTATACATCCCCAGAAGGGAAGAAGGTATGATACGATATTGTCATGCAGAGTGAGTCTCAAAAATTTCTCGAATGTTCATGACAATAAGCAAATAGGCTCAATATACTTTGTTTTGTGCATTCATTTAAGTCACACACTGTAGAGATAATTGCAGAAACAACCATTCAGCATTTTCTTTCTGTTACCCAGCTTTCTTGAATTTGTATTGATGGTTATGTTATGTCAATGGTGGTGGAGGTCTCCATTATTATTGTTGTGGTAATACTGGTATCAATTTCTGCAATAACCGATCGTATGTTTCTGCTGCAGAATTAATCTCAAATTGGAATTCCTTTAAATTTCTTTGATTGCTTTTCCAAAACATACTGAATGTTTGTCTTGTTATTTAGTATCTTCTTATTCTTTTTGTTATTGCATTTTCACTTATTGACTTTGCAACTTGAACAATGATTCTTATAGCCAGGTTACTTAGTGCTTCCTTTGCCTAGATTGATCTGGCCATTCTTAATAGGCTATTACCCCTTTCTAGGTATACGTCACTAAAAGTGGGGAGGAATTGACCGGCCGATCGGCATATAGATTTTACAAAAAGGTAAATCCAGATCCTATTCCTCTGGCTTTGACTTTGCTTATGCTCTTTTATGGTTTTATTACACATTCAACGCTTCTGTTGCTGCCTACAGGATGCTGGAGGCTTTAGGAAGTCAAAAAAGAAAGGAGCAACCAAGAAGAGGAAGAAATGATTGAAGGATACCGTGCATGGGAGGCACAATCACACAAACGACTCAAGTGATTGATAACGTCCGTGACTTTCCAAATGCTTAAAAAAGTGTTTTTATGCACCTTTAAAGTCATTCAAATAGACATTTTCACTGTTGCAATTACCCTGAGTTGTTTAGTAACATCGTTCATACCATACATGTCCAATCTTAGACCAACAGATTGTTTTCTTGATTCTTTCACATTATGCATCTGAATGTTTTGAGTGTAAATCTTACTTAACCAAACTGTTGAATTTAGGCTTTAATTTTGAATGATAGTCCAGCCAGACAATTTTCACCAGCCCATTATGCTCCTATGTACATACACTAGTTTTATGATCAACATCATAACTTCAACAATCTTCAACATTGTTTTATTATCTTTCTTGAATCTTCATTTGACAGGGTTGACTTCCTGCACTAGATGAAGAGGAAGAGGTAGAGAATAATTTTGGTACTGGTTCTGAATATTTAGATTGGTTTGTTTAGCCATTGGACAAATTGCATAATTATTAGTGGGAAAGCAGATTGTAAGTTCCTTTTATGCCTGAAAATGCGACTGTTTAATGTTATTCTCTTTCCTAATTTCTTATAATACTTGGGTTAACTCACAATTGAGAATAATTTCAATTTGATTTTAGTGGTTTTGACTGGATTTTACTTTCATCTCCAAAGTTTGATTTTTTGTGGTATCTATAGGGGCTTTTAATGGGCCTACTTAAGATGACTGACTTTAGTTGTCGGTCATGGGCACTTGTAGGCTCTTTTTATCATATTGGGCCCGGTACATATAGATTTATCTAGATACATCTAGGTTAGGCCCATCCTTGACACTTCTAAGGCCTTTTCATATGATCTAGTGGGTGTTCGACCGTCATTGTATCTTCCAGCACCGTCTGGACACGTTTCAGCATGTTCCAACGCTTGTTTAGAGGCTTTTGGAGTTGTGTAGGCCTTGAGCATGCAGTTTGGCCATGTCTAGATCCTTCAGGCGACATCTGGACATGTCTGGGACATGGGCGTGAGCGCTAGCATCGCCCAATCCCACGCTGATCCTTCCAAACATTGCTAGGCCACTGTTGGTCCTTCTGGGGTTGTCCCAACCCTTCTAGAATCTTCTGGGACATTCGAGGGGCATCTGGAGCTAAGTGGGCACACGGGGTGTGCATGGGGCGCGCGCCTTGGACGTGCGCAGGATGAGCACGTTGGGCATCCTCGTTGTGCGACTATATGGCAACACTATCTTGCTTGGCAAGCGTGCACACATTGCAGGCCTGAGGCTGGTTGCGCAACCGCCAGGGCATTTGCGAGCGCACATGGGCACTTGATGGGGCGCTGGGCGTTGGCCTTCGGTTGTGTCGCGCTCCTAAGGCATGAGTGTTGTCTTCCACTTACAATTTCAAAGGGACTCTTCCCTGTTGATGAGCTTGTTTGACAATTGAAATAGAACTGAGCCACGTCTAACAGTTCGTCTCAATTCTTTTGTCGAGCGTCATTGAAGTGGCGCAGATGCTCTTTGAGCAGACAATTAAATCTTTTTGTCTGGTCATCGGTTTAAGGATGTTAACTTGAGGATATGTTTAGGCTTGTTTCCAAGAAGGAAAATAGTTCGGTCCAAAGGTGGCATATTTTGAAAATCGATTGATGATAACCAAGATGGTCTCGTATTTGATCACCTTCAGGAGATGGGTGATGAAAACCATGGACACACTTTCCTATAGTTTAGATGGAACTTGCAATGGTTCAAGAAGTCCAGCAATTTTTGTTCTCTCAACCTTACCTTGTTGATAGATGAGACAAGTCTTTGTATACTACATGATATCGTCTCGCATATTGGGCCAGAAGTAGTCTTTCATCAACAGTGCATAAGTAAGTTCTTTACCACTCGGGATGGCCTGCCCACAAAGTATCATGACATTCATGTAATAGCTTCTTCCTTAGGTCTCTTGCTCTGGGAACGTATAATCGATTCCTTGTTGTCAACAACAAGTCCCCCTCAACTCAGAATTGTTTGGTCTTGCTGGCTTTAGCTAATGTTATGACAGCCCGAGCGGAATGGTCTTTTTAAAGAAATTCTTGATGATATTGCGCATCGAACCATCAACCTTGCTTGAGTGAATGTGCGCCAACATGCACAAGGCTTCATGCTCCCATTTTCGGCTAAGGGCATCGGCAACGTGGTTACTCCTCCCTGTCTTGTGCTCGAACTTGAAATTAAATTTGGCCAAGAATTCTTGCCATTGTGATTGCTTTGAAGTCAACTTTGGCTGGCTAAAGAAATGATAGATGACATGATTATCGATCTTAACTACAAAACATGACCGCAATAAGTATTGCCTTTAGACCCTTAGGCAATGGACTACGACAAGCACTTCTTTCTCATAGACGGTATATCTCCTTTCTCGCTATTAAGCTTTCGACATTCATAAGCTACAAGGTGACCTTCCTGGAGGAGGATGCCTCCGATGGGCACAATCTGAAGCATCTGTCTCAACTTCAAACAGTTTCGTCACATTGACCAATCCAAGGACAGGACCTTTTGTCATGGTTGCCTTCAACTCTTTAGAGGTCGACTGACATTCTACTAACCACTACCAAGTACTGTTCTTCAACAACTCAATCGAGGGGCTCTCTTAGAAAATCCTTCAACAAATCGACGACAATAATTTGCCAATCCCAAGAAGGAACGCAGTTCCGTCACGGGAGTGGGGACTCTCCACTCCTAGATGGTTTTAACTTACCACTGCCCATTTCATCTTTCCATATTCAATCACGTGTCCCAAGTGAAGGAATCAAATTCCATGCCGAAGCTCGTGAACACGTGTGCTTTTAATATACATTTTGAATTTACAGAAAATACAGATAAATTTAAACATATTTTAATTAAGCATGTTTTATTGTGAAGAAATTCAAGAAAAAAGAAAATACATTTGAAGAATTCTTCAATCTTCTCCAATTCTTTAGTGTTTCTTCATAGCAAATGATCACAAACATCGCATCTCTGGTCACCACCACGAGATCTTTCTCTATATTCAGTTGTGTGGGCTTGCTTGGATTAAATTTAGGAAAGGGAGAAGACTAACTTTTTTTCTTTGAAAGATAATTGCCAAAAAGGAAGAAGAAGAGAATTTGTAGAGATTAACTTTTTTTTCACCTCCCTCTTGGTCTTCCTCGTTGTGAATCATATATATAGGAACAGATGTATGTGTGGGAGTTATCAAATAACTTCCCACTAACTCAAGTGAAATAACTCCCTAACTCCCCTCTACGTCAAGTGAAATAACTTTCAAGGAAGTTGTTTCTAAATTTGAATTTCATTGTATTAATTAATATAATTAAATTCAAATCATGTATTATATTCCATATAATATATAACTTATAGTTTATTATATCACATATAATATAACCTATATTTTAAATTCTCTCATATAACTTATAGATTTAATACGAATCATATTCATATTAATTTTAACCTAGTTTATATATGAATCACATTCATATAATTAGTATTTGGATCACATTCAAATATTTATTCTCTTAAAAAAAACTTTATATTATAATGTATCACATATATTATATTAACTGTATTTTTATAATTAAATCTCTTTAATTAATTTGAACAATTCAAATTAATCTAAAATTAATTTGATTCTCATTATTCCTTATTAAGTTAACGAGGGAATCCTATGGAAGATTAAAGCTCTAATGATACGAGATTAATTAATTAAACTCTTTAATTAAATTAATATCCATTCATTAACTGTTGGTCACGCTAGTAAAAGACTGACATTTGAACTCTTTGCATTATAGATGTATTTATGTGTCTATTGGATATAACCAATCAACAGTGCGTTGACCCTTCACAAATTGCTCGTAACTACAATTAGGTCAAAATTATCGTTTTACCCCGTAGTTAAACTCCTTAAGTACCATTGATTCCTCTAATGAACAATTAGTTATAGTCCAATTATAATCGAACCCCTCTCGGGCCAAGAGAGGGTCTGGTGCCACATTATTCAAGCCTTAAAATCAGCTCTTAAGGGAGCAATTTCTCTACTTTCCTTAATAGTAGGGAAGGAGTGAATTCCTTTTTGTATAGTCATGTTTCCAGCTCCCCAATCAGATGAATCCTCAAAATGGTAGGTATATTGAGTGGGCAAATTGGCCACTCTCACCCATGCAAATCAAAGGACTGCCCTCATGGCAAGATTTCACAACTCACAGGTCGAGTCACCTATGGTCATCCTGATAAAATATAAGTCTCTTCTATTAACGGTGTTATAAAGAGAGAGTTAACATTTCGTGGTTCGATCTTATACAAACTCTTTGTATAGAATACTCCTGCTCACATGTCTCCACATGAATGATCAAGATCACATCATTTGTAGCACTTTACAGCACTTGTAACAACTACAAAACAGACCATATTCATAGTGTCATTAGGATAAGGTACCCAGTTTTAGTCATCTACTATAGACTATTTAGGTTATTACTTAAACATGATCTATTTGTATATCTTCATATACATGTTTAAGTTACAGATAATAACCTTGTATCTTAGTTTGTTGGTTTTGGGTTAATGCAACTAAATGTTGAATAAAATAACATTTGTTTTATTAAATAAATAATTTTGTTTATACAAATAAAACTTACAAACTATAAGACCACGAGATTTAAGGCATTAATCCCAACACCAAGAAGTCAATGCGCTTCTGGGCAAAAGCACATTTCTCTTTCTTCACATATAGTTGATTTTGCCGTAATTTATCAAAGACTAATCTAAGGTGAACTTTTTGCTCTTCTAAAGTAGGACCATATATGACAATTTTTCATTGAGGTAGACCACCACAAATTGATCAAGGTATTCATGAAATACTTGGTTCATTAGAGTACAAAACATGGCAAAGGCATTTGTAAGACTGAAGGACATTACAAGGAATTCAAAGGCTCTACATTTGGTCACACAGGTGGTCTTAGGCTTGTCCCCTTTGGCAATCCGAACTTGGTAATAATCTGATTGGAGATCAAGCTTTGTGAAGTATCGAGCTCCATTTAGCTGGTTAAACATATCAATTGTGATCGGTAAGAGTAATTTGTTGTAATATCCCATCTTTGTTTCTGCGAACTCATCAACAATCAGGTGACCATAAAGGTGGGTTCTTTCCAGCAAAGACCTTTCTTTAGCTAAAGAGTAGAAATCATCCTCACTCTGCTAGATTGTTTTATATCGGCTGAAACTATTGTGGGATTATTGCTTGTGACTATTAAGCACTTGACTAAGGGCATGGGGATGACTCTATATTCCAAGAGGAATTCCATTTCGAGCACAACGCCGAAGTCATCCATGCACACCACAACCAGATCAATATTCCCAGTCAACTCGACCAACTACAAGGGTACATTTTTGGATACTCCGACAATTGGTAAGGCCTCAGAATTGATTGCTTTCATCTTACCTGAATCTTTTTCAACTTTCAATTCTAAGTGACGAGCCTCTTGTTTGGAAATGAAGTTATGTGTTGTACCAGAGTCTACCATAGTGCTTTTAGCAGGTTTGGAGTTTATGACTGCGTCATCAAACATAAGCTCCTTTTTTATGGCATCCTTTTGGTAGGAGGCTTTCTTCTGTATCGTTGACAAGAACTTCAATGCCCCCATTTGAGGAGTTTCCCCATCCTCTTCTTTCTTCACTTCAGTTTTTGTCTCTGATTCATTATAACTTTGTACAGAGCCTTGTAAGGCCGTCAAGGCACTCGGATGGGAACATTCAGCTACTCGGTGGGGACCCTTGATTGATTCTAGTTCGACTGGTAAGGCCCCCGAGAGGGGCTGCACTCAAGGATTAAGGCTTCTTTTTAGTTCTGAAGTTCTTTTGAGGGTTGGGCTTAGTGGCCTTATACCCAAAACTCGGTGGTGTGACATTCTTCTTTTGCGAGGCTTGTTCACCACGGTAATCTTATGGTCTCTCTGCAGCAGCCAAGCAGAAGCAAGGTCTTGGACTTTCTGTTCGTATAACTTAGTCTTGGCCCATGGCTTTAAGCCCTCGACAAAACAAAACATTTTATCCTTCTAGACATATCCCGGATGTCCAACATATCGACTGAGAAATGTTTTATGTACTCTTGGATGGTTCTCGTGTGTTTGAGTCCCCGTAACTTCCTCCTTGCAATGAACTCTACATTCTAGAGGAAGAATTAAGTCCTTAGTTATTTCTCAAAATCTCCCCAAATATCGATGGTACACAATCCATCTTGAATATCGTTAACTTTGGACCTCCACCATAGTTTTGCATCATCAGAAAGATGCATAGAGACCAACATAACTTTGATCTCCTCTAAGACAATTTTGCTTGCTTTAAAGTACTGTTCCATATAAAAAAAAAATGAAGTTCTCAAGTTCCTTAGAATCACGGTTCCCACTGAAGGCTTTAGGTTTTGGAATCTTGAACTTATTGGGCATAACAAGCGTCTAATTCGGGGTCTGGTTTCCAACAGCACGCATCGTTAGGTTAACTTGAGTCTTCATCTCAACCATTCTAGCCTTGATGGCTTTTACCATTGCTCTAAGATCATTGGCCAAGTCATTGAACAGTTTCAACATGACCTTGTGGGAACTATCGAGCTCTTCGACACGTTCTTCCATGTGTGTGACAGAGCTTGTGTAGTGATGCGTGTTATAAAATAAAACAGTTTAAGTTCGAGTATGGTATCCACTAAGGATTAAATTGAATATATTCACTTAGCTATTTAAGAATTTGATTGATTTTATCTAAGGGATGGACCTTGAATTTGGATTTTGAAAACAAGAAAACAAGAGCAAGAGAAACTTGAAGGGATAAGAGTGTTTTAAGTTGTTAATATCATTAATTAATTCATTAAGTCATGCTTTAGGTTTTCATGGAAGTACGTGCAAACAATATGTTTAAGTCTAGAAACTAATATCCAGATTACTTTCTCTCAAAAACAACATTTTTTTATGCAACCTAATTGATTACTAATTTATTGAAACTAAGTTAAAAAGCATAGCATTAAGATTAGTGATGATCAACTTTTTCTAATAACCTAGCTATTTCATGAAAGATTAGTAGAGTTTCAATGTCATAGATCCAATTAGAGACAATCACTCAATCATACATCTAACCTAAGACTTATTGATGACCAATCAATAAAGAATAAGCATAATAGCATTGAAAAACATATCATTCAACCACATCCATGAAAAACACTAAACCATTAACATAAATCCATACTTAAATCATCCAACGCCCTAAAACAATGAGTTCAGCCACACATAGCCATCAAACACATATTTGCATATGAGTTTTCGAGTCGCTTCCCGATTGTTGAACTCCTTTGATCTCTGTGATTGTAGCAAACTCACGCCTTTTGGGTTCTCTTCTCCTCTCTAATTTCTTGTCTCCTTCGGGACTCTCTTGTGTATTTTCTTGTGTATTCCTTGTTGCCTAGGGTTGCTGAGAACCCTTCAATATATAGAAATGGCCACCCAAAATATTTTCCAAAATTGAAAAATCTTCAAAAAGGGAAAGCTGGCATCATTGAGCTCTTGGACAGTGCAACGACAGTGTCTGTCATAAAAGGGGCAGTGTTGCAATGCGTCTGTCATCTTTGCCTGGTTTCAAGCACAGCGCTGCGATGCTCTTGACAAGTGACGTGATGCTTTAGCAGACTTCCAAATATGTTGCTCTTGGGTCTAGAGCGCAGCGGGGCAGTGTAGCGACACTCTCGGCTGCGCTTCCCTATTTCTAGGGTTTTTCCACTTTTTCTTCCATTTTTCACTCGATTTTGGCTTGATTTGGTTCTATTGACTTCTAAACCTTATTTCTTCATTATCACCTGAAAATCACTGACAAACACATTAAATCTAATAAAAACATCCCAAAATCAAAGGCAAGGAAAGCACTTTTTAGGCGCTTTTCGCCACCCCAACGTCAATTTCATAATCGGTAGCACGTCTACTTAAGCATTCAACGCATCTATCTCTCTGGCTCTCATCCAAGCCTTCTAATCAGGTTTGAATAAATCTCACATCGTCGAGCACTTCCCTCAGATATAGCCACTACTTTTCAATCTCAGTAAGTCGCTCAGATTGTGACTTATTCAGTTGCTTCATAGCCGACATGATACCGGTATTTACCAATCGAGGAGCTAACTAAGCTCTGATACCACTTGTCGCAATCACTAGCTTTCAAATACGGGATAGGCGATTGTGCAACACTACTCTAACTCGGCGAGCAAGTCAATCGTACAAAAATCGTAGGTACAGACAATCTTGTTGTATGATGTAACCTCCACTCACATTTTGAGAGAAAATGGTTTTATAAAGCGGGAGAGAGGAAAAACTTTGAAAACATCATTAAAGAAAGCATTGAGGACTGACAGTTGCAAGAAAACTTGATTGTAAGTACACCAATACTTGGTCAGGGAGTCAACTAGTTGTTTCCCCTATAGTACATTCTAAGAAAAAACTAACCTAACAATGTTGCATATCAATAGGTGGCAAAACGTCACTCAGAGGAAAAACAACATAGACATGAAAACAACTTGCTAAGCTATTTATAAGACATAAATATAAGGTGGTTGAGGATGGTTTGGGCATGCGGCCATAGGTAAACACTCCCTAGACAAGCATGCCAAGACATTCTCCCTCACTTAAACAGTTGACGTCTTTGTCAACTGGTGGAGCTTGAACTCTTCGATCTTCGGCTTCCACACTTCCAAATCTTTAAGACATTGGGACCTTGGCACTTGCGTGTGCCTTGCTTAGGGTCTTTGTGGCCTTTCTTTTACGACTCATCCCTGGCCTTGCTAGATGAGTCTTGGACAACATTAGGGCGATTTGTTGGGTCATTTATTTGGGATGTGACATATAAGGGTGAGTGAAAAATAATAATCCATAAGTTGGCTTTTGAGAGACCTTTTTATTAATAATATTTTTTTAAAAAATTGATTATAACTGGTTAAGAAACATGATATGCGCCTGAAACTGATTGTAGTTTTTATTTTTAAAAAATTTAAAATATAATGATTTTATAGGATGTAATAAATAAAGCATTACATACTTTTGTTTCAATTATCATAGATTTTTAAAAGTTAGAAAACACAATCATTATTATTTGGGTAAATTGCACAAACCACTCGAAATATGGTGGTAGTAATAATTATATCCTTAAACTTTCAGTTTTTAAAAATTAAACCCCCACAATTATATAAATGTTAAAATTAGATCAAATTGAACCTTCATATTTACATAATTATATAAATGGTAACATTTTGTATAAATTTAAAAATTTATATTATTTGTGAGCCAAATTTCTACAATTATTGTAAACTTAAGAATCCAATTTTAACACTTAAGAACTTTAAGGTTGACTTTTGCAATTATATAAAGTTTGAAAGTCTAATTGCAAGTACCATTATACTTCGGAGTGGTTTTTGCAAGTTGCGCTTATTATTTTCATATTATCATCGTTTTCATAAATAAATTTTTCCATATTAAGTATAGGGCAAAGCAAAAAAATTTGTATATCGAATTTTATGAACATTTTAAGAAACAGATAGAAAGACAGAACTCTATAGCTCCTGAAATACCATTAATTCAAAGTAATTAAAAAGTATTTAGTTTCTGTTTAAACTTAAATATTATTTGAAATTTGCTTTAATATCTATAAACTTTGTGAAAAAAACGTTCTAATATAGTATAACTTAAGATTCATTAATTTATGCACATCTTTATTGTAAGCCCCGTACTTGTTATTGAAAGAAGGTAAATAAGAAGAAATTATGGGATAGGCGAGTAAAGAAAGTTGGCCGAGTTGTGTGAGAGCAAAAATGATTAAGTGTTGGCCATGTGATGGGTGACCATGTGTTGAGAGTATATCTAAGCTTGACAAGAGTTGGCGCTGATAAGCATGCGTTGAAGAGGGCAACTCAGCATGGAAATAGATGTGAAGGAAGGAGGGTGCAATATGCGTTAATAGAAGTATGCGTTGAAGGCTGCATTGCTATGCGTCGAGATGGCCTATGCGTTGAAGATTGGTATGTGTTGGTGCAGGCCAAGAGGGCCATGCGGTAGTTGACTATTTGACGTTGAGCAATCAGTGGCATAGTAAGTGAGACTATGCGATGCCGAAGTCATGCGCGGAAGGTTGCGTTGGCTAATTCAAGAAGGAAGATGATGGTAGAGCTAGTAAGTCGGTGATTTATATTGACATATAAATGAGTGCATCGAATAATTAAACCCTTTTGGACATATTTTCGAACTCAGATTGACTTCATTTAGTAGACGAACAACGAGGAGAAGTGGAAGAAGGTGTTTATATTGAATTCAAGTAGAAACCAGATCATTTTCATGGTGATTTTGAAGCTGGAACCAGAAGCTTGATTGTTGCTGATAAATCTGAACACCAATCGGTATTTGAAGGAGAGTGAACTGAGGAAGTTGAAGCTAGAACTGAAATTTTGAGAGGTTAGTAAGTTGATTCAATTCTTAGAAACTTCTATGCAGGATGTTTAAGCTAAATCCGAGCAAAAATGTGTTAATCTCTAGGAGGAAGTAATCGGAGTTGAACTGCTAAACACATCAAGGCAGCAGTAGTTAGTTGGGAATAATTCTCAAACGAAGACGAATCATGGTCTAAAATTTTGAGGTAAGCTGGGAAACTCACTACTTTACAAGATTGTAGAAGAAGGAAAGTCCTGATTTTTGCTGTAATATGGTTTTTAGCAAGATAAAGAAAGAGTTAGAAGGGAAGGAAGGAAACCGTGATATCAGATGTCACTAGACAGTGGTATCGCTAAGGAGCTGGAGAATGAGCAGCGGAACGAGTGTTGCTGATAACGCAAAGAGCTTTACGTCTCACAACTTTCGCTGAAGTATCGCTAGGTATCGCTCCTTAAGGTGATATCGCTAGTCTAATTCACTCCGGTTTCACTAGTGCAATACCCAGTAGTATGAATTTCACTGGTAGTCTCGCTAGTGACATAGAGTACTGCTAGTTATGAATATGCATACTTAATGATTATGAAAAAGGAGTCCAAAGGAAACTTAATGTGAGAAATGTGTTTTTACAGGCCAGGAAGAGCTCGGAAAAGCATATAATCCACTTGGGGCCTAAGACAAATCGTGAGTGACTTTCTAATTATCTAAGGATTATTTTTAACATTGTGCATGTGAAAACGTGTATAATATATGAACTCCTATATGCATGTTATCTAAATGCAAACCACGGCCGAAGGACCATGTGTGAAGGCCTATGGGGATATGATATATGATACACAGTGCTGAGGGACCATGAGTGAAGGCACTTGAGAAATTGATTGAGATGGATTCCAATGCCGAAGGACCTTGTGAAAAGGCATATGGAAAACTAGTACATGATGGCTCAGTGCTGAGGGACCATGAGTGAAGACACTTGAGCAGTGAATCAATATGGAACTCAGTGCTGAGGGACAATATGAGAAAGCACTTGAGAATTGAAACGCCAAGAGACGAAATGTGAAGGCGTGTGAATATATATGAATAATAACTATTGATTTATGAGGTTTATAGCGTTGAGCTTTGCTCCGCTGTTTATTAGAAAGATATTTATGTTATATTGTTAAATGGCATGAGTGAACCAGTAATCTGTACTAATAAGATATATAGTAGTTTTTATGATCAGCATTAACAGGATTAAATTGTAATAGACAACTTAGTCACTTAGGCTCATGCTTTCTTGTTTATTGTTGTTCGTTTCAGGTAGCGAGCGTGTCCGGGACGCCTAGCCTACAGAAGATCCTCGCTGGGCTTACTCGACTTTAGTTCTCTGGGATAGTTGTAAATACTTAGTCTAAGTACATGTTTTGTCATATATGATTCTTGTGGCATAGCTGAGTGTGGGTTTTGTACTGTATGCTGAACAAATACACATTTATGATAAATTATGAGCTAAGAAATCTTATGTAAAACTTATGTTTAACTTATAATGTTTCACTAGCATAAAGCTTTGTACAATTGATCTGGTATTGAATTGTATTTCAAGATGTAAGATGACGTGTATGTGTAGGTTGCACCTACTCCTAGGTTAGGAAAGGGAATTTGGGAGGGGTGTGACATTTATAATTTGTCCCCAATTTTATATATATATATATATATATATATATATATATATATATATATATATATATATATAACTCTACTTCACTAGTTCACTTTCAAAAGTTATTTGTTCAAAGATTTTGTACTTCTTTCTAAATTTTAATGATATGAAATTATTTTTTCAAAATATTAAGAACATAATTACACTTTTTTTCTCTTTTACACATGCATTTCACACCTTCATAAAAGGAAAAGTCAGACTGATCTATAACCGCCACCATTTAAATAGTCAAATCTTATTGGCATCAAATCAAATGCATCATTTAATCCCATCAAACACCTACTTGAAAAATTGTGTCCCACCAACACCAATGGCATCTATTTAACCTAAAATTCTAATTTTGAAATATGTAAATATATTTTGTTAATTAAAAATTAGAAATGTGACCTCAATTGTCTATTGAATGGACAACTACACTCGAAAAGATCTATCCCGCCGACGTAGTGTAACATACAAAGTTTTTAAAAGTATAAGGACCAAACTGACATCGAAAAATTTTCCTTTTATATCATCATTTTATATATATAGTAGATTATACTACTATAAGTTCTGTAGATCACTGTGTTTTCAAACTGTGAGGATTGAACTTTTCTTACAGATCAAATGCAAGGAGGTATCAAATATTTTTTAAAATATATATCTGATGCAAATGCGAAGAAAAAAGAAAATTCCATCAAATATGAGGAACATAGTTTGACCTTCCTCACATTTTCAAGGAGGTTTCACCATAAATCAGACGTCTCACAGTCTCGAACTCCACAATAAAATGATTAAATTTTGCCCATTCTTATTTTTTTTTAATGCATCCTCGTAGATTGAAAATTTGAAGAAGCATCAGATAAGTTTTTCTTAAACAAATATTTTACATATTCTCGCATTTTCAAAGTTTTTAATTATATATATAAATATATATTTCATAGGGATTGTAAACTACCCGATTGTAAAAATTTTCAATCATTCCATGTTGAAAATACGACAATCCGCAAAACAAATGCAATTGTATGAAAGTTGGATCCTTTCGTATTGAAAACACGAGAATCTCCAAAACAACAGCTAATAATTTCATATCTATATTATAATTATGGATGTTTTTAAAAATAAAAATAAAAATAGTTAAAGATAATTATAAATATAATAAAATTTTACTTTCTATCCGTAATAGACTGCAATAGACTCAGATAGACATCTATCATTTTATCTGATAAAATGATTGATGATAAAATAATAGATGTCTATCTAGGTCTATCGTAGATAGAAAGTGAATTTTGCTATATTTGTAAATATTTTGATATTTTTTCTATTTATAATATTTTTTCTTATACTTAAAAAAATAATAATTACAATATTGTTTTTTATAAGAAAATCTCCGGCTTTTGAGGGTACAAAAGACTACTGTAAAGAATTTATGAAAGTAAGCCAAGTCACTAAGCTCCATCTATAAACACTAATTTGGTTTATTTTTAAATATAGAAAAATAAATCAAAAAATATTTATAAATATAACAAAATTTCATTGTCTATTTGCGATAGACTAATATTTGTGTATATCTATGTCATGTAGAATATCCCAGTCTATCGCGGATAGACTGTAATATTTTGCTATTATTTGTCTATATTTTCAGCAGTTTTGTCATTTAAAATAATTTTCGTACTAATTTTGAACTTTAAAAACATGGAACCTCAAAATTTAACCTAATATCAAAATCTGAGATCATCTTAATTGTTAGAAGAAAAATATTCATTTATATAAACTTCAAAGGTCAAATTTTAGCCTCAAACTAATAATTGTATCCATTTAAATTCTGAATTTTTGTAAGTATACTAATTTACTCCCTTCATTACATTATGTTTGAAAAATCTTGTATGAAACTTATAATTTTATCAACATTCATAAATGAATAAATTTAGACTCTTATTCACAATTTCCTTTGAGGATCGTCCATGCATTTATTCTAGTTGTCTATTATGTAAAACCCGATATTTGAAGAAGTCTACATACGTTTAAGAGTTAATGCATGGATGATTTTCCAAAGATAATTGTAGAGAAGGATCTTGACTTATAAAAATTTAAGAGTTTAATCGACTCAAATTATAAGTTTCACATGATATTGGTCAAACAAAAATTTGGAGTAAATTGATACATGTACAAAAGTTTATGGTTTAAATAGATGTACTTATTAGTTTAAGATTTTAATTGGTATAACCCGTGTATAAATTTATATGTGCCTCTATATTACTCTTTCTGCTGAGAAGTTGATGTACTTGAGTTTTATTGTTGCGATGGAAGGAAGAAAAAAGTCCTCATAATTACTCTATACTTCAAATTTAATATTTTATTAGTCCTACCTATCAAAGTTCTTACACGCATTCACTTTTTTTTAAAAAAATAGTATAAGTGATATGGTACCCAAAAAAAAAAAAAAAAAAAGAAAGAAAAAAGCTCTAAGACCAAATTATATGAAAACCATAGAAATTTAAAACTAAAAATGCTTATGTATAATGACTATGAGAACCTATAATCAACTACTAAAACCTTCAAATTTATTTGAATAGACATGAATTAGATATGGATTAGACATGGATTGTCTTAAGATTGAAGAACAAAGTTCTTTAATCTAAAATTTGTACAATTTACAAGATAGAAAGATCAACCCTACCTACAACTCAACTCATGAATTTCAAAATCATGCCCTCTAGCTAAACTTGAATGAAGCATAAGACCAAAATTTGTGCATAGTAAACACTCCCCAATACAACATGACAACAAATTTAGATAGTCTTCCATTTTAAAACCCTAATGTCCCATAATCAATCATATAAAAATTACAAAAATACTCCTTAATATGTCATAAAAAAGAAAAAAAAAATAGAAAACTTAGGTTTCATGTTTAATGTCCTACAAAAAGTGACTTTCACACGCTAATGTCTTGATGGAGCTGAAACCATCACTTTTTCCTGTGTGATTCATGATAACCATGGAATGTATACATAGATGTCAGTTTTCACAAAATCAATATCTCAAAACAAAGAATAGAAAGGCAATAATTCAACAAGGGTTGCCTTCAAATGGTTGCAAAATTAAGAGACACCCCTCATTAGAATGATACAACACTCATGAAGGTTTTAAGTGAATGTGAGACGCCACAAAAAAAAAAAAAAAAAAAAAAAAAAAAAAAAAAAA
>QLSR01000219.1:86719-131297 GCA_031780015.1 Citrullus colocynthis | reverse complement strand
TACAAAAAAAAAAAAAAAAAAAATTGAAGATGATATATTGCCAATTAAATTTGGGTAATTGTTTTTGTTGAGTTTTATATCCTAAAACTCCTAGTTTGTAAATTTTGAAACTTATTCTCAGTAAAGTTGTTGTCGAGATTTATTCAGTAAAGTTGTTATTAAATATGTGAATTGCATTTATTAAATCCAATAAACTAAGAATTCCTGGCAATAGGTTGAATACTTAAACTTTATATGTAGACATAAAAGTGGATAAAGTTTAAGTAATAGTCAAAACGGTCTATAGTATAGAGATAAGGTTGGGTATCTTATCTTGGGGACACAATGGATGCGGCCCACTTTGTATTTGATACAAACGATATGATCCTATATCGTTCATGTAGAGACATGTTAGTGGGGGCATCCTATGTAATCAGTTTGCATAAGACCAGATCATGAAATAATTACTTTTACTTTATAACACCATTTACTGTTAAAACTGATTATTTCAACCTGATAACCTAGGTAACTCAATCTTAATCTTGAGCTAACTATGAACTCCTGTTTGTTTGAGATTATCCTTTAATCTGCATGGGTGAGAGTGGCCCGAGTTCAGTGACTCAATAAGCCTCCCATCTTAGGGATAAGACCAGACAGATAGCTAGAGACATAGTCATGCAAGATGGAATTCACTCCTACCTTATTTAAGGCTAGTAGAGAAATTGTTCCCTTAAGTATTGACTCTGGGTCTTGAACAAGGGGCCCCACCCCTCTCATTGGCTCGAGAAAGACTCAGTTTCTTGGTTGAACCACAAACCAATTGTTCATTAGAGGATCAGTGGAACTTAAGGAACAAGAGGTAATTAAAGGGGTAAAACGGTAATTTTGACCATGTTGTAAACGAACAACTTGTGAATGATCAACTTACTAATCATAGTTATATCAAGTGGATATAAATATATCTATAGTGAGGAGAGTGTAGCTACTTGGCTATAGTGGAGTGTCCCGGTAATTAACGAATATCAATTAACTTGGTTAAAGAGTTTAGCCAGTTAATTTCAAATCGTTCGAGTTCATGATCTATAGATCCATTAGGTCACATTGTTAGCTCATAGACTATACCTTAGAACAGTATGATAAAAGAATTTGAAAGTGGTCAAATTCGATACATAAGCAAATTTTACAGTTTGTTCGTTTGATTACGAATTAGACGAAATTGTAGAGTTGTGATTATTTAAATATGACTTAAATATCAATTAGATGAATAGATATTCATCGGGTCGAAAATTGACAGGACAAGTGGAGAAATTAATAATTTAATATAATTAATTAAAATTTTAATTAATATTATTTAATTAATTTTTGAACTTAATAGAAAATGAAAATTGGAATTTCATCCAATTTTTCATGGAAGTAGGAGGTGGAACTTTTGAATTTCACCTCACCTCCTCACTTTCCCCTTCCTTTTCAAGTTCTCTAATCACCAATTAAGTGTCAATCTCATAGCTAATGGGAAGAGTTGAGATTCTTCTTCATATAGAAGAAGAATTGGTGGAATTTGGTTGGACTCGAAGTAGAATTTTGCAAAAAATTCAAGAACACTCAGAACTCTCTAAAAACTGGTTCTTTTTTTTTTTTTTTTTTTTTTTTACCAAATTTACTTCAAATTCATCAAGGTTTGGATCCCACAATTTGTTCTAAAGCCATAGAATAATGAGGAAGACTCTTGTGATAGTCTACGAAGTGTTCGTGATCAAAATCTTGGAGAAGACTGCTTCAATTTTGAGCTACAACAAGTAAGCGTTATGCTTCTGTTTTTCAGTCCTTAGAAATTGCATGTTTAATCCTCAAAATTAATGGAATTAGAGTGCTTTTGATCATTGTTGCTTCTGTTATGCTCTCCCTTGCTCCATAAGTTTTAAATGGCAAAACTGCTGAAAATATTTCCAAATATAACAAAATGTAACTTTATATCAGTAATAGACAATGATATACAATGATAAACATTTATTAGTGTTTATTATTAATAGACAGTGATAGATGACATAATACTCTATCATTGTCTATCATTGATAGCTAGTAATATTTTGTTATATTTATAAATATTTTGGCTCATTTTGTTATATTTATAAATATTTTGGCTCATTTTGTTATATTTAAAAAAAAAAAAAAACTCATTAAATATTGAACCATTTACTTTAAGTTTTTGGGTCAAACTTGACGAATAGCAAACTTTAAAGTTTTATTTGTAAAAATAGCAAAAAATTTGTAAAATAGAAAAATGGCAAAATTGATTTTTTTAATTATTAATTAGTAATTATGGAAATACATGAATACCTTGAATCCTAACAATAAACTTGTTTCTCTTATACCCAAACATTAAAAAAGAATATAAAAAAATAATTATGTTGTATTTAAAAATCGAGTAGATCTACGTTTTCCCTAAAATGTAAAGCTGTGGACCCAAATACACTATATTTATACCAAAAGATGACTCATCTATGCCTATTGACTCGAAGAAAACCAAAAATCAAGATAAGATATATCAAAATAATTTGAATAAAATAAAATAAGATAAATTAAAATAGGAAAAGATTTTGATCTTGCTTAGGATTAGGAAAATATCATATCCTAATCTTAGTAGATCTGAGATAAATCATAGATCAAATCTACATAGTAGCTTCATCAAAGTGAAGTGATTTGAATCTTGACGGAAGCGTGTGATTGCATTCTTTGATTTCTTGAAACAATTAAAAATACAAAAACTAGAAGAAATGGTTAACTATCGTATCTTTCCCAATCAACAAATGCAGCAAAACCATATATCCCTTGAACTGGTAATCTTCTCCTTGAAGTCTTCCCTTTTCACAAGATCTTCCTTACTAAGACTCTAGCAAGGATCCAACTTGTGGAAGCCACTCTTGAGATAGAATAGGGAAAAAGAATTTTTAAAGAACCATTCTCTTTCTTTTTAGAGAACCATTCTTTAAAAATTGGGAAATTTTTTTTGGAGAGAAACATATTGAATGTATGCTCTGGCCTTTTCATTTGACCTCATCCATTTCTTATATGCATCACGAACATTCGTGATGCATTCTGAGCAGAAACCTGAGGACACTCCTCAATGATTGCAAACTTTAGGTCATCCACGCTAAGTACAATGTTAATCGTATTTTTCCATGAAATGTAGTTATCACCATTCATTTTGTCGGCACTAAGCAAAGTTATAAAGGCGCTTGACATTTTGAGGATGTTGAAACATACAAATTATTTCTTTTTAGTAAAATGCATCTCATATAACCCAATCAATGTTTAGAAAAATTTTAATATACCCAAATTTTAACATCTAATTTTGCAATAATGCTTCATTAATTTAGGATAAAAGCTACCAAAGGGTAGTTAGTCACCCTTTCTTTGAATTGAGACACTCTTAACCAATTATTACACCAGAATAACTCTTATTCCTATAATAATTAGTCACCATCATTCAATCAAGAAATCATTAAAATTCTTAACAATTTTTTGAAAGTGGAAGCCTTTATTTTAGATCCTAGAGTTTTGCCCCAATAAGCCAACTGAAGGGAAACCGATTGGGCAAAAACTAAAGCGGCCCTGTCCTTAACAGGAGTTTAAAATAAATTTCATGCAAACACGATCCGAAAAGGGACACAAATCAAGGTGCCATGAGGCCGAGCATGAAAATTATCTAGCAAATCAATGAAGGAGACTGTAGGATGTGTTGCCCCTCATTGAGATCGGGTCATGCGACGGATGCAAGCTAGACTTTGAAGCACAAAATCCAAGATTTCATAAAAGAAGGAAAAATCAACGTGGTGGATGAGGAGGAAGCCTTTATTTACTCCAACGAGAAAATGGGAGTTTTTTTTTAAGAGCTTGCTCCCTAGTCACGCTCCGGTCTCAACATGCTGGGCCGAGGAAGTGCTCGATTTCCAACATCCCCTACCATCACTAAAATTAATGCTATTAAGACTTTCTGGCTTTGTGAGGAAGATCCCTCCCACTGGATCATCATGACTCCTACGTTCCGACTTCCAAAGGCGATCCTAAGGGAAGAAGAATGAAAGGGATAAGGCTGCAAGAAGAACCTAGAGAGGAAGCTCCACCGAAAGAAGAAAAGGAAATAAGACTCGAGTTTCTGGAAATCTTTCAAGAGGGAGTTCCATAACGAAAACGAAGAGAGGAAAATTCAGAAAAAGAGAAAAAAAAAAAGAAGAAGATTGAATGGATTATCCCGAACCTGCTTATGCAAACACTATCCGAAGAGGAACACAAATCGAGGTGTCACGAGGCCAAGCATAAATCTCATTGTGTGAACTTTTAGGGAGAAATGTGAGAAGAAAATGACATATCATATATATATTTTCCCTCCCACTTAGTGTTTTAAACCTAGAGCTTATTACTTAAGTAAATTCGACTAATTAATATATCTAAGTCCTTTGTTAATTTGCACAATATAACTCTTATATTGAATAGTTTATGTAACATCCCAAGTTTGTATGGAAATATTATATGAAATTACATGGTGAATTCTTAAATTTAATTGTTCACAAGGCCCGACCTAACTCGATTTTAACACCCAAAAGGAGATAACCCAAACCAAGAGCACCACAATGCTCAAGACCATCAAAATGTGCAAAAGATCTAGAAGCTTTCAAAAAATTCTACAAGATTCTAGAAAGTTCTAGAAAGTTCTAGAACATCCATGAATCCCCAAGATATCTCTAGAAAGTTCTAGAAGGTTTGTGAATATCCTAGACACCTATAGAATGTTTTAGAAGATGTATGAATATTGTAGATGTTTCTAGAGAATTCTATAGAAGTCTAGGAAGAGTTAGCATAATCTAGAAAGTTCTAGGTAATGCTAGAGTTGTATGGAGAAATCTAGAAATGTATAGAGAAGTATGGACTTGTATAGAAAGATATAGAATAATCTAGAGGGAAGATCCTAGCCATTGGATCAAATCAATCCTCACCATTCATTAAGGAGGTGGATGGATATAAATACCCCATGGGGGCTCATTTGTAACACAAGTTTGGAAAGAACCACCCAAATCTCTCCCATAAGCCCTCATAAAAGATCTCCCAACTTTCTTCCATAAACTTTCTATTGAGGTCTTCTTACATCATTCCAAGCCAAGGATAAGAAAAATATATAAAAGCACCTAAGAGGTAAGTAGCTTATTTCACCCTCTCTTTAAGTGTTTTACGGTAGTGTGCCTTTGTTATGTTGCATTATAATGTTATTATTGTTGTGTTGCATTACATGTTTAAAATAAATTTCTCTATACGGGACCCATGCATCATGTATGCTCATGATTATCTTGGGATCAAGTTTTATTTGGGTATATGTTATGCTTCCAAGGTTAGCAGGGTATGTATGGTTGCACCCCTCTAGTCCAATCTTACGTTTATGTTAAAGGTTGATGTGTGGATGCAACTCTGACTCTACTGACCGTATGACCCATTAATCATTAGATGAGTTAGTTTCGCTTAAAGTCCACATCTTCCTATTAGGGTGGAATGTTAAAGGTTGATGTTGGATGGGACTCTGGCTCTACTAACTATATGACCTGCTAATCATCAGATGAGTTAGTTTCACTTAAAGTCCACATCTTCCTATTAGGGCGAAATGTTAAAGGTTGATATTGGATGCAACTCTAGCTCTATTGACTGCATGACCCACTTATCATCAGATGAGTTAGTTTTGCTTAAGTCCACATCTTCCTATCAGGGCGGAGGAACTCATGTTGGAAGCATAACCGATTACCTCATGTTATGACATGTTTATGTTTTGGGTCCCAATCATATGTTTTCATGACATATTGCATGTGATTGTGCATATAGGCACTACCTTAGGTGGGAGCTACTTACTGAGTATATTATATACTCATCCTACTCGCCGTTTTGGTCATATATGCATTTTGTTCCACTACGCAAATGTTTTATGGATCCTGGTATTTTGTAAAAGAAACTTTTTGTAAAGTTTTTTACTTAACTAATAAAAGTTTTGATGTTTACTTTAAAATATTTTTGACCAAAACTCATCTCATGGTAGAAAAGTTTAGGTATACATGTCGTAGCAGTCTGACCTTGTTATGTAAGGGTCAGGTCGTTACAGTTTAACAACTTTGATTATCATTTATTAAACACTTTAATAAAATCAAATCAACTGTTGCATGCTTATAAAATATTTCACTAATTCACCTTCGAAGTCAGTTTCCAGGTAGGGGTGTTTCGTTTCCGTCAGCTTAAATACCCAGCCTTAGACAAAACCTTCTTTAAACAAAGGTCCCTCATGGCCAAATATTTTATAAATTTAATCTCTTATAACATTCATTTTAATCCTATTAAATAAATATAAAAGATTAATCTATTTCTAATCATATTAGAAATATTAAACATAAGTCTAGGTAAACCAACTTTAAACCATTTAAAATTGGTTCATAACATATGTTTGCACGTAACTCTTATAGATTTTAATCTATTTCATTAAATATATAACCCTTATATTTTAATGAATAATTAAAATCTATGACATGCATTCTAATGACTTTAGCCAAATATAAAATTATATTTTACTAAGGTAATGTCATGCTCAATGCAAAATCATTTTCATTAAACAATATAACATTTTATATTAATAATGAAAAATAAGCATATCATATCAGACAATAACATTTATATCATGGTATGATGCATGGACATGCTTATTAATACATACAACTATATAATATAACACTTATATTAAATAGAATGCATATTCATGCTAATAATATCATACATCCAAATAATACAACACTTATATTAAATATGATGCATGATAATGTTTATCCTAAAGTGGGATTTTAAACTATATGACATGTGCAATATATCTCAAAATTAATTTAATCATGCATCTCATGCAAATTAAATAAAATAGCAAAAATAGACCAATTTTGAGCACCTCTAAAAATTAATTAAATCAATGTAATCAAATTATATCAATTTAATTAATTAAAAATACATAAAATTACATAAAATACAAAAAAAGGGGAAAAATTGCTCCAGGCCCAACTCAAACATACAACCTTGCAAAATCTGGGCACACATTGCTACCAACAGAGTGTCCACTAACATTGGTAAGCATTGCTACGCTCTGGTTTTTAAAGTCGAAGCGCAACGATGCTCGAGTTAAGCGCTGCTACGCTTGCGCTCTGTGTCGCAGCGCAATGACCGTTGTGCTTTACGCTGAAGCATATAGAGCTTTTTCTGCTCTATTTATGGTTCGTTTCCTCACCAACTCTTTTCAATTTTTACAAGAAGGTTAGTTTAGGTTTTCGGGATTTGAGTTTGTATAAGACAGACTGCAAAATGTTTAATTTCTCTTTATAATGCCATTAATTGAAGAAATTAACATTTCATAGGATGACCATAGGTGACTCAACCTTAATCCTGAGGGTTATGAACTCCTATTTATGAGGACAATCCTTTGAGCTATATGGGTGAGAGTGGCTAGTTCACCGAGTCAATAAGCCTACCATTTTAAGGATTTGTCTAAGTAGGGAACTGGAAACATATTCTCACAAGATTAAATCTCGTCTTTAGGGTAAGTAAACAAATTGCTCATTTAAGGGTTGATTACAGGTCTTGAACAATGAGGCCTCACCCTTTCACTGGCTCGAAAACGGTTAGTTTATAGTTGGACTATAAACTGTTTGTTCATTAGAGGAATAAGTGGTACTTAAGGAGTTAGATATAATTACAAGGGTAAAACGATAATTTGACCTAGTCGTAGTTACAGGCAATTTGTGAAGGGTCGACTTACTGTTAATTGGTTATATCCGTGGACACAGAAATATATCTACAGTGCGAAGAGTTCAACTATAGGTCTTTAGTGGAGTGACCTGTAGTTAATAGATATTTATTAATTTAATTAAAGAGTTTAATTAATTAATCTCATATCATTGGAGCTTTTAATCAGTAAGTCCAAAGGTCTTTCTGCTAGCTCAATAAGGATAAAACAAGGAATAAATGATTTTGGAATAATTTGAATTGTTTAAATTATTTGTTGGGAAATTTATATTAATGTGATTAATATATAGTATAATGTATATTGATACATTATAAAATATAGTTAGTTATAAATATGATTTATAAATAGTACTATATATTTTTGTCAAAAAAAAAAAAAAGTAATACTATATATGAGAGTAATATTTTGAATAAGATTCAAATATTATTTATGAATGAGATTCATGTAAAAACTATAGGTTAAAATTAATATGAATAAAATTCATATGAAAACTATAGTTTATAAGAGAAATTTGCGTTTTAATGTGATTAAAATGTATATTACATGATTGATGTTATTTAATTAATTATTTAATTATATTATTTTAATATAATTTACTTCCCATGATATGGGAGTTATTTTTCACGTAAATGGGGAGTTATGGTAACTCCCTTCCCTCTCTCATTCTTTTATCTATAATTCAAAATACAGATGGGGTGTGATTTTGAAGTAGACACAGAACGTGAAAAAAAGCAAGAAAATCTCTCTAAAAAAAAAAAAACTTTCTATGTATTTGGCAAGGGAGTTGATTTGTAAGGATGAAGAGAGTTGGAGAGAGAGAGAGAATTCTTGGGAGTTTATAGTACCATTCTGTAAGGTAACTTCTCACTCAGGATTCTGGTCGAGTTATCTATAGTCATCCTATGAAATGTTAATTTCTATAATTAATGGCGTTACAAAGAGAAATTAAATATTTCGTAGTCCGGTCTTATACAAACTCTTTGCATATGATACCCCCACTCACATGTCTCCACATGAATTATTAGGATCAAATTGTTTGTAAGAGTTTACAACTCCTTGTAACAATTACAAAGTGAGTCGTAGTCGTAGTGTTACCAGAATAAGACACCCAACCTTATTCCTATACTGCAGACCTTTTTGGTCATTACTTAAACATGATCCAACCTTGTATGTCAACCACATACATGTTTAAGTTTACATAAAATAACCATGGAATTTTAGTTTATTGAATTGAGTTTAATGCATAAGATAGATAAAATAACTTCTTATTTTATTCAATAAATAAAAATGTATTTACAAAACTACAAGACCCAAGAGATTTAGGACATACTAGTCCCAATAGAATATCCATAGAGGAGTTCGTGATTGTTGAGAACATCAACTTGTGGAAAGAAAGAAACTTCTTTAAGAGTAAGTTTTCATTCTTCTTTTCCTTTTCCATAAAACCATGCTATAACTTTTTAATATTTATTCTGTGTTTATTGTTCTCGGTGTTTTAAGTTTTCCAAAACGAAATTTATTGAGACAAGGTGATCAAACACTTTCACAAGGAATTCAATTCCTTTAATTGGTGTCATAGCCATATCGTGCTTCTAATTTTTAGTTTGGAAATGAAAAATTAGAGAAAAGGTAGATGTTCTTTTTTGCATTATGAATGTGGGGATTGCAAGCAGATGTTTTTTTATTTTTGGCACCTTAGATTTACTATTTTGATGCGATCAAAATATGTAAAGTCCCGTTGTTTTGGGCATTAAAATTCTATACTATCGAGTCTGTAAGTTTGTGTCGTTCGAGGAGTAAGTGTTGCTGAGGAAGTAGATTAAAAACGGACAAAAAACGAAGGAAATTTGAAGCAGAGGAAGCATTATATACTTCAGCATAGAGGCCACAACATCGCGACGCTCACCCTGAGCATTATTGCATTACGGCTCCTCAAGCCATAACGTTGCGACGCTCTCCTTCAGCATAGCGACGCTCTGACGATTGTATATGCATTATAGTTGGTGCCAGATCGTGGGTACGAGCCTGTTTGTGGGTTTTGCAACTGTTTTTCTTTTTCTTTTTTTCCTTTTTTTTTTTTTTTTGCTTATTTTTTTTATTTCTTTTAATTAGTTAAATTGATATAATTTGTTATATTAATTTAATTAATTCTTAGAGGTGCCAAAATTTGGTCTATTTTTCTGTTTATTTAACTTATGCATATGATGTATGGTTAAATAATATATGTTGCATAATGTATGCATGCCATATAGATTAAAATCCCACCTTAGGATAAACATGTTTTCATGCATCATATTTAATATAAATGTTATATTATACCAATGCACGATTTTATTAGCATGGTCGTGCATTCTATTTAATATAATTGTTATATTATATAGTTGCATGATTTTAAACTAGCATGTTCATGCATCATATTCTAATATAATTGTTATGTTGTATGATGAGATTGAAGGTATTGAATCCTTAGCGAAAGTGAGTGATCACCTTGTGCTGATAATTTTTCTTTTGAAAAACACTAAAAAACATAGAACCAAAAAAAAAAAAAGGATAAACTCTACATAATTTTACAACATACTTTAATAATAGAGAGGAAGAGAGAAGAAATTCAACATTTGAAGACTTTCTTCCTCTTGAATAAAACAAGTCTAATTCAGCAGTGTGAAACCCAAAATTCTGACCTAGTACTTGTATGCTTAAGAGAGAAGAAACCAGGGGAATGTAAGGGAAAGATTGACCACAAGCCTGTAGAGTTTGAAAAGTTTGAGGTAAAATTTCTAGGCTTGTGGAGTTAGTCATAATTTTGATTGTTTTAAGGAGACCCATGCGCTTGACAAAAGATGAAAGAGGAAATATATTGTGTAAACTTGAGTTTTAAGAAGAGAATAAGTCATAGATGAGTTTGGGAGAAAACCATGATAGGTCATTTTTCAAGTGTTGGACGACAAGGCGGCTTGTGTGTGAAAACTTTCGGTATGCCTAGGAAGCAAACCATAAACACATAGGCTAGAGAGGAGGAGAATTTCTAAGTGTTAAAGAGGGAAGAGTTGGAAGCATGCTTGAAGGTTAGTTTGGTAGCATAGAACCAAGGATGAAACACATGTCTCGGCTACAAGTAAGAGGCTATGAACACATAGGATCTTGCTAAAATGCATGAGGGGAAGTCAAGAGAAAATTTGACTAAATGTTGGAGTGTTGAAGGGAACATCTAAGTCCTGGGAAGAAGGATGAACGCATGGTTCATGCTTGAGAGAGAAAAGTCTTAGTAGGAGTAGGCATAGACGCATAGTCCATGTTTCAGGGGAGACTTAGCTTAGCATTAGACAACTTTGGTTAGTTGAAAAGCAAACCCTAACGGTAAGGGAGAAACTATTAGGTCAATTTGGGAGTGATAGATGCATACCATAAGCCTTGATTGAGAAGTGACTAAGTATTAGATGATTCATGTTGGAAGTAAGTTAAGTGTGTCTTAGGTTGAATGTGTGGAAAGCATACCTCATATCTTGGAAGGAAATAGCTAAGTCTTGGGGGATTCATGAGGAAACAAGAGGTAGAATGCATAAGAGAGGAAAGTTGAATGCATAGGCTTGGGAAGAGCACTATCAATGTATAGAGAAGTTAAAAAGGAGTCCATGAAGTTGTGTGAGGAGGCTTGGACTCATGACTCAAGAAATTAGCAAGTTGGACCCATACTTGAAGAATTACAAGAAAACACCGAAGTTGAAACGCATGGTTGAAGAGAGGAAATAAGTAAAAAACACATGGTGTGTGTGTGAGCCAAGGAAAATGCATAATGGAAATTTTAGTAAGGTTGGACGCGTGGTTGAGGCTCAGGGGTAGCTAGAGAATGCGTCCTAGGGTTAAGAGGAAGTAGGAGGTGTCGAGTTTTGTGTTAAACATGTCACAAGTAAGAGGTGTCATCTTGCATGCAAAGGTAGGACATGATGATGACATGTGCTAGGCTTAAGTGTCAAGCATGGAGGAAACGAATGGATGACAAGGCTTGCTATTCAACTCCTAAAAATAGAGCTTGAGTTCTTGAGAAAAGGAAATCACCTTGAGTTTAAGATGAAGGAAAAGTAGAAAAAGGGAGAGAAACTTTGTTGACAAGGAAAAGGAACTTCGTCGGCAAGGTAGAGGAAGTCACCATGCATTTGTCAAGCCATTTGAGGGACAAAGATAGGTTGCCTTGCGTCTAAGAGGGGGGACCATGTGGCCATGAGGTGACCTGGGCATCCAAGGGAAACTATCATGTCGTCCAAAGAGCTGTCCTGTGTCCAAAGGTGTGTTGTTTTGTGATTAGGAGACTGCTTTGTGTCCAAGGGGACCCTACATCCATGAAGTGCAACCTTGACATCCAGTTGTAGCTATGCGTTTCAGTAGTTAGCCAGACGTCCATCTGAAGTTTTTCAAACATCTGTTGAGCTGTTTTTTTGTCACAAGGCTGTCAGTGGGCAAGTTTCAGGAGTAAAACCTTGGTTGAGTGATTGGGAAGTAAAGAGCGAGCTAAGGGAGAAGGAACATAGCAAAGCAAGGATACAAGGGATTTGAGTATTAAGTTCTCAAGAAAAAGGTGAGTGACTAACCTTTATGCTTTTCATGCTAAGGTTAGGGTTGGACGCATGAATTATGAATATATGTTAGTATGCTTTACCTTTATGATAAATACTTGGAAAGCATGTTTAGTATAGCCTTAAGGATTATTTAATGCTCGAGTAAGATTATTTAAGGGTTATGATTGAATGTATGTCAGGTCATGCTTGTACCCTTATGATGTAAGTGATGAACTCAATGCTGAAGGACTATGAAAACGCATTGATGTACATATACAATGAGCATAGATGTGTTAGTAATTGATAGAGGAAATTAAGTACGCACAGGATAGTTAGAGGATTTGAGGATCTAGTTTTTGAGCCTGCGTCGGGGATGAAACCCACGAGATGGTCAGGGGGTTACCAAAACCTAGTTCTTAATCCTATGAGAAGCACCTCTCACCTCTCGTAGGATGGTTAGAGGATCGTGAGGCTAGCTTTTGAGCCTCGGAGGTAAGTCTATGTGCACATAGAGGACAGTTTGAACTTAGTTGAGCCGTGCGTACTAGCTGTGTGGTTAGGGGTAATGATGTGATGAAGAGGCTAGGGTTAAAATAGGTAAAAGATAAAGGTACAATATGAAGGAATTACGTAATTGTTGAGCCTTGTGTTGCCAATAAAGGTAAGATTAAGACTTAAAAGGCAAATCTAGCTATTGAGCCATGTGCATCAGTAGGGAGCGAGATTGTCAGCAAAGGTATGATATGTTGCCACAAGGGTAAGATGAGGCAAAAGGATTGTTATCGAGGCGGAGAAGAAGTACAAGATGGGATCGAGGAATCGAGGCTAAGGACTCATTTTTATCTGTAACGTTATGCTTGTATTGCTTTATGTTATCTATGTTGTAAGGGTTAGAAGCTACCCTTGTTACTCACCGAGCTTTGTAGCTCATTCTTTTTTTTATATTTTTCTTTTTAGGTAGCAGAGGAGTTCTCTTGCCGTGCGAAGTTGAAGTCTGCCTTAGGATAGCTTATTGGGTCCAGAGTTGGAATTATGAGTTGCTATGAGTTGTAAATTGTGTAAACTCTAAGTTTTTTTATTAATAAAAGTTTGACTATTTAATTTGAGCATGTTAAGTATGTAAGTAGAAAAGAAGTTTAGGTTGACAGTAGATGTCGTACAAGGGTCAATGTTTGCTGTCCTTACGCCTCTTTTTCGGTTTAGAAAGGTATCTCGAGATGGGGTGTGACAGTCTAAACTCACAAACACGCAATACCTTCTTGGAGCTCAATGTACAGAGAATGCTCTTGGGACACCACCAAGATGATATTCCTTACTATTTTCTAGGGAAGAAGAATCAAGAAGGAATGGTGGGTTCTTCTAGAATTTTGGTGAGTGAATTAGATTGAGAGAGTGATTTTTCCTCAACAGATTTTCCTAAAGAAAACTTTTGCCTATCTTATTACTCAGAAAAATCTTCTGAGTATATCTGCAGTGAGAGAGAATGCGGGGTAGGAGTTATTTCCAACTCTCCACCAACACGTATAGAATAATTCCCAAGTGAGTTATTCTTTTAATTTAATTTAATTATATTAATTTTATTTAAAATATATATTAAATATTATTTAATATATAATTAAATAAAGAAATTAAATATCATATATTTAATTTGATTTGAATCATATCCAAATAATGCTCTCACATAACTATAGTTTTAATGTGAATCATATACATATTAAATTTAACCTATAGTTTTTATATGATTCTCATTCATATAGTTAATATTTAAATCTCATTTAAATATTTATCTCTCTTATAACATAAAGTATAAATTTTGAATCTTATTCAAAATAACTTTATATTATAATGTATTTATATACATATATTAATTATATCATATACAATTAATTTTCTTATTAATTTGAACACTTCAAATTAATCCAAAAAATAACTGATTCTTTTTAAACCCTTAATAAGCTAGCAAGGGGATCTTATGAACCTATATATTAGAAGCTCTAATGATATAAGATTAAATAATTAAACTTTTTAATTAAATTAATCAATATTCATTAACTGTAGGCCACTCTACTAAAAACCTACAGTTGCACTTTTCACACTAGATATATTTTTGTGTCCACCAATATAACCAATCAACAGGAAGTTGACCCTTCACAATTGGTCAAAACCACAACTAGATCAATTACCCCTGTAGTTATATTTAACTTCTTAAATACCACTAATCCCTCAAATGAACAAATAGTTTATAGTCCAACTACAAACTAACTCTTCTCGAGCCAGTGAGAGGGTGAGGCCTTATTGTTCAAGGCCCAAAATTAGCCCTTAAGAGAGCAATTTAACTACTTACCTTAAAGACGATAAGAAGTGAATTCCATCTTGTGAAGATATGTCCCTAACTCCTTACTTAGACAAATCCCCAAAATGGTAGGCTTATTGAGTCAACAATTTGGCCACTCTCACCCATACAAATGAAAGGATTGTCGTCATAGATAGAAGTTCATTACCCACTTAGGATTTAAGGTTAAGTCACCTATGAAGTGTTAATTTCTTCAATTAACATTGTTATAAAGAGAAATTAAACATTTCGCAGTCCGGTCTTCTACAAACTTTTTGCATAGGATATTCCTACTCACATGTCTCCACATGAACGATTAGGATCAAATCATTTGTAACACTTTACAACTCTTGTAACAATTACAAAGTGGGTCCTATCCGTAGTGTCACAAGGATAAGGCACCCAAACTTATCCCTATACAACAGACCTTTTTGATTATTACTAAAACATGATTCAACCTTGTATGTCAACCATATACATGTTTAGTTTACATAAATAACCTTGGAACTTAGTTTATTGGATCTGAGTTAGCAAAGAGAATCGAATAACATAATTTTTTATTTTATTGAATAAATAATTTGTATTTACAAATATTACAAAGTACGAGAATCCTAGATATTTAGGACACCGGTCCCACCAATCTCCCACTTGTTCTAAAGCTAGTGGGGTGTACAATACAAGTAAAGTACACAAATACAGTAAACTAGGACATAACTCTATATCCAGTAACATCCCCCACTTGCCCTAGACTAGATGATACATGTCTCACCTAGACTCTCCAGGTGACCCTTAAAAAACTTTAGCCATGAGAGCCTTTGATAATGGATCAGCAACATTGTACTCCGAAGCGATCTTCGTGATAATCACGTCTCCTTGTTGCACAATCTCTTTTATCAAATAATACTTTCACTTTATGTGCTTCCGTGCTTATGGCTTCTAAGCTCCTTGAAATTTGCCACAACACCACCATTATCACAATAAATAGTGATGGGCATTGACATGTTTGAAACAACTTCCAGGTTTGTCAAAAACTTCCTAAGCCAAACAACTTCTTTAGCAGCTTCACAAGCAGCTACATACTCTACTTCTATGGTAGAGTCAACAATGCAATTTTGCTTTGTGCTACACTAGACTACAACCCTTATGTTAAGAGTGAACATTGATCCTTATGTGGATTTTCTAAATCCCTATCAGTTTGAAAATTAGAGTCGGTGTATTCTATAAGGAGCAAATCCTTAGCTCCATACACAAACATATAATCCCCCGTTCTCCGAAGATACTTGAGGATGGTCTTAATTGCGGTCCAGTGACCAAATCCTGGATTGGACTAATATCTACTAACAATCACAACTGCAAAGCAAATGTCAAGCATTGTACATAGCATAACATATATTAGGCTGCTGAAAACACCAAAATAGTGATTTTTTTGCCTGTGATTTAAAGGTGTTTTTATTGGATTTAATGCGTTTGCTAGTGGTTTTCAGGTGATAATGAAGAAAATAAGGTTTAGAAGTTAAAAGAACCAAACCGAGCCAGAACTGGGTGGAAAAAATAGAAGAAAAGATTGAAAAACCTTAAATATAGGGAGCGTAACTACACTGCCCTCTACGCTCCAAACCCGAGAGCTTACAATTTGGGACAGTAGGGGAGCGCAACTATGCTCTCTAAGAGCACAAATGTGACATCCCAAATTTTCAAGTAATTTATTTTTTGAAAAAAAAATTAATTATCTTGAATTATTTAGTTAGTTGTTTGAATTTTGAAGCTTTAATTGGATTATGTTGAAAAAATAATTCAATTTAAAGTAATCATGGTAAAAGATTTGGATTTGATTAAATTAGTAGAAAATTGAATTTATTTGGGGGAGATTTAAAATTTGGATTTAAAATGAAGATTTGGAATTTGGTGAGATTTAAGAACTTGGTTATTTTAAGAAAATATGAGGATAAGTTGGAATTGAATTTAAGTTCGGGAATTGATTTGTTAGGAGATATTTTGGTTAAATAAATTATTAAGTGGTGGCTGGAAAAAATTTTATTTGATGGGTTGAAGTTTGTGTTTTGTTTTGGGGAAAGGAAAAGGAAAAGGAAAAGAGAAATTTAAATATATATATTTAGGGTTTTGGAAAAGAAAAAGGAAAGGGAAAGAGAATTTAAAAAAGTATATATACTTAAGCCAATCTTGGATGTCAATGGGTTGCAAGCTGCTGCCCAACTGCTCTCTCTCCGTTCAGTTTCATTGGCATTATCCCTTTTCATGGGTTACACTGGGATTTCAAAACTTGGTTAGGCCAGGACTGTTTTGGTAAGTATTGTTGATTTTCTTGTAATTTCGTGAATACCAATTGGTGTTGGTTTTAATTATTGTCACCCATTGGGTTTGGTTTTAGATTCAAGCTTCCAAGGGTTTTGGAAACAAAAACAAGCTGGCCAAGCGGGTTAAAGGGTCCATTTTGGTTGGACCCATTGTTTAAAGCATGGAAGATGACTGTGACAATTGCACTTTGGGTAAGAGATTTGGTCCACTTGTTGATTTCTCTTGTGTACCTATTTTGTTGGTGTAGTATGTGATACCCTTGTGTTGGTTCTTAGATCCGTTTTCGAAGGGACTTTAGAGAAGGTCGAGGTTGCAGTAGCTAGTGGTTGAGAATATGGAATTGGGTGTTTTGGTTTGCGTTGGCTTTGGTCGCTTTTAGGCATATTCTAAGGTAAGGGACTTACTACTGAGTCTATGCAAATGCTCATGGCTACTGGTTGACTGATTATTGCATTGATTGGTTATGATTATGGTGTCTACTGGTATGATGGTTAATTATCTTATTACTATGGACTGGAAACTCTGGTTGATTATGATAGTGATGGTTAATTATGTTACTGCTGTGTCACGGTGCTTGTTATCCTATTTATCATGCCCTATACCTCTATTGACGTGAACCTTTGGGTACACTGACTATGATTATGATTATGATTACGACTCGATGTCCATCGGGATCACCACCTAGGTTTATGTTTATGACTATGACCTTCGGGATCACTGCGTGGCTCTGGGTTTGCTACTTAAGCCTATGCCTATGCTTATGTTAGGTGCATAGGTGCACATGATAAAAGAATAACAACCTCACCTAATAGGCCCAGTAATGGGTCATTTATTGAGTATTTTGTACTCATTCTTTTCATGTCATGTTTTTCAAGTAAGCGAAAGGACACTTTGGTGAATAATGGGAGAAAACCTTGACCGTACTATGGAGACTAGTTAAATGCTTCCACGCAAGAGATTTCATGTTTTCATCCTTAAGAATTTTGGTTATGTCAATTGAATTCATAATTTTATTTATTTATTTATTTGTTTGTTTCTTTCTTTTAAAATTTCTCATAGTTAGATGTTTTATGTGAGATTGCTATTTTATTAAAATTGTACTAGGGGTACCCTGATCAAAGATTTTTAGTTATTTGAATTTTGCAAAAGATATTTGTTTTAAATCAAAAAGTTATTTTGATTTTTTATAACATTATGAAAATGAGTCGTTTTAGATATATGCATGCATATAGTGACGACCTAGTTCAAGTCCTAGGAAGTCGAGTCGTTATAGCAATGCTCCGGTAAAAATTCTCAGATGCTGCACAAAAATTCTTAGGGTGTAGCTATGCTGCCTTTCCGAAAATAAAAAATCTATAGTTTTGGAAAGTTCTTCTTTAGCAAGCATTTGATTTTCTATAAATTGAGAGACCTTGAATCGACTTCTACATCAAGAATTTGAGAATTGGAGACTGAGAGTAAAAGTTTAGTGCAATAAATGGAGATTCCATGATGTTGGAAGGTTCGAGGATCGTTGGAAGGCCAAATCCATCCTAGAGACGAGCTTGGAAGCCAGATAATTTTTCTTCCGTTTCTTTATTCTTGGTTTATTTGCTATATTTTATTGTTCAAATATTGGTTTCTATGGAAGCGATGTTAGGTTAAATTTCTCATAGTTTAGGGGTAGATGAATTCTTAGGTTTAAATTGTTGAACATTTTGCTTCTTGAATGTTAATTTGCATTTATGCCTTCTAGCATGACCGTTCTTAATACTTTTAAATGTTTGATCAACATTTGAGTTATTCTATGATTTAAATCTTGCTTGAAAAAGTATGTTTAAGTTATATCATGCATGCTAGACTATCGTTTGAAAACACAGAAAGAGTTGGTTGATGAAGGTTTTTAATGATTTGCTTAATCACCTAGTTTCAAGAAATTAGTAATTAGGGTTTAAGTAAAAGAAATATTGCTTTTGAAAGATTCAATCTGGATAAAAGACTTTTAGATCTAAGTGTAGTGTTAATTACTTTAAGAGTCAAGCAATTGTGTTTAATAGTACTTTTGATGAAATCTATTCCCTGAAACAACTCTTAGTTGATAATTTCCATATCGTGATCACTTTTATTTGGTTTCTTAGATTAGTTTAGCTTAAATGACATTACAAGTCAGTCCCCTAAATAAAATTAGAACAATCTCTGAATAGCTAAAAGAATAATTAAACCAATTCCCTGAGGACGATACTCGACCTTTCAAGCCGTTTTAACTATATTATAACTTGACTTGTACACTTGCGGAATTCACACATCAAGTTTTTGGCATCATTGCCGAGGAATTGGCTTTTGATTATTTCCTTTTACTATTTAAGAGATTGAACTAATCTTAATTTATGGTGTACATTAGTTTGTTTTTCCTTTTATTTTCTTCTTCTTCTTCTTCTTTTAGGAGTCTTTCTTTGGTTGATAAATTATGGTGATTGTATTTATGGACTTCAATAATTTTATGTGGCTTTGTGGGGAATTTCAACGTACCCTAGGTCCAATACCACCACCACCATTTAATCCTAAACCCTTATCCTTTTAGTTACCCTATCCATGAGTATGTGAGTTATCCCTTCGATGAGTATGAGTGTTATGATCCAACACCGATTGAGGAAAAACCTTCCCTAGAAGATGTGCTAAAAGAATGTATCTTAGAAAGTAAGGTGAGGATGGTCATATTGGAAGAGAGAGAGAGACATCACCTAGGGTAGAAGCTCAAATGGTAGAGAATGAGGCCACCCAAAACTGCATATGCAATCAATTTTTAGTCTGATACTTGATGCCATTAAGGCCTTGAGTGAGCATAATTTTTCTAATGCCACTAAGGTAGGGAACCTAGAGTCGTGTACCATGATGGTGAGGATGAGTTAGAGGTAGGTGAGTTAATTCAAGATGAGGGTTGTAGATTTGGGAGTGAAGTTGAGCTTAAATTTAATAAGGAGAACCAAGAGATTAAGGTTGAGTTTGAAGAGCCTAGTATCTCATCTCTAGAAAGTCTTCTTATTAGGGATCCTTCTCTTTCTCATGAGCCTTGCTAGTAGAATCAACCAAAGAGTCGAGTTGTGAGAATGAGGAAGAAATTGTGCTTAATGTTGAGGATGATATTCAAGATATAAAGTTTAGGGTTGGAAAGCCAAATTCTTTATCCCTAGAAGACCCTCATATTATTGAAAATTCTTTCCTTACTTATCCTGAGCCTTGTAAATATTTTTCTAACTTCTCTTATTTTGAGTCTTTTTTGTAAGTACCGATTTGTAAAACCAAGTGTTAGGGAGAGCAATGCGATTGAGGTTATGCGTTGCTAGTGGAGAAGTAGCTAAGAAGTAGAGTAAAATTTTAATTAAGTGGTGGCCAAGACCATGCGTTGGTGAAAGTAGCGGGAAGCTGAATTATTTGAGGAACCATGCCTTGTTGATTGAATCAAGAAGGGTTGTGAGATGAGGTAGTCGGCACATCGAAGGAAAAGTGATCATTGGCGGGGGAAAGAAATATGATTGAACCATGCGTTGAAGTCACCATGCGTCGAAGACAGCCATGCGTTGAGGTTACTATACGTCGAAGATAGCCATGCGCTGAAGTCACATTGCGTCCAAGACAGAATGGTCTTGACGCGATGAAGTTAGTGATGTGAGTGACTATGTTGTATGCGTCAGAAGTAAGAGGCGCCGAGAACACCATGCATTGGGAATGGTTAGTTGCTGAAGACGCTGGAGGAGAACATAGACATGAGTGCCTTGTGTCGAAGGAAAGACCAGCGCCAACCTACTGTGAGGGGTAAGTCGGCATTACCATCTTGGTACTTGTGAGGGATAAGTCGGCAGTATATATATAGGTGAATTTAATTATTTTCAGACATTTTGAGAACTTAGGTCAGTTCCATCTTTCAGAGAAACCACCAGAGAAGGAAGAGGAAGGTGTTCTTATAGTTTTTGGGCGAGATTCTACCTGTTTTGGTGCTCAAATCCGAGCTAGAACAGAGGACTGATCATAGACGCACAGACTGAACAGTGGTTGTTGTTTGGAGTAGAACGACACAAGGAAGCCGAGTTTGGGGCTGAAATTTTGAGGTTAGTAAGTTAACATAATTCCTAACAAGTCTTATGAAGGATGGTTAAGCTGAAACCGAAGTTTATCACATGAATCTTTAGGTAAAAGCAGTAACTACAGAACGAAAAAGAGTTAAGCCCTGAAATTTTGAGGTAAGTTGTGGAACTTAATTCTTTACAAGTTCGTAGAAGAGAAGAAGTCTTAATATGGGCTGGAAATGTGTTTTTAGCAGAGATTAAGTAGAGACATCAAACTGTAACAGTTAGCTTTGTTAAGGAGAAACTAAGGCTCAAGTGTTGATATAACAGCAAGTGAGCTGCACGTAAGGCTTGTTCTTGGAAATCAAGGTATAGCAGAAGGGTAAGGGATAACTTGTAGTTATAGAATTTAGAGTTAAGGCTTGAGAATAAACTAATGAAAGCTTAACTGCATGATGTGCTATAAACATTGAGCATATGATAAGTTGTTGTTTATGTTTTTGTGAATGGAAAAGAAGTATAACAAGGGAAAATCTTTGTTTCAGGCCAAGAAGAGATAGGAAAGGCTTATAATCCATTCAAGGCCTACAAAGAGTTGTGAGTGACATTTCTTTTACTTTAAAATGATTTTGTTGAACATAATAGTTCGGTTTTCCAATGAAATGTGAATTTCTGATTAAATGCTTTATGAGACAAACGTTATGTTCTTAGAGCTATTGAAAAGCATGTTGAGGAGATGTTATTGACCTAATAATTGCCCTGTATTCCTATGAACGATTTGTATACGAACAGTTTGTATGAAATGTTGTTTCTAAAAAGGAAAATATTTTAGAGGAGGCTCAATGCTAATAAGCATGTGAACTTCCCCGGGACCCAGTACTCAAGGACATGAGAAGGTACATGGGCAACCCGCCATATTCCTATGTGCACATAGAGGTTATATGCTGGTGCGTTGAGTCTTGCTCCGCATCGAGCCTTATATGCTTTCGACGTTAGGGTGTTGAGTTTTGCTCCACTTCAACTAAGGGAAAAATATTGTATCGAAACTGCTTCCTTATGATTGTTTAAAAATCATGTATGATTTGATAAGGGCAATTAAATTTGTTTTAACTAAGGTTTTGAAGTGATTACATATTTTATATTTGATGTTGAACATAGTTTTACTACTGATGATTTCCAAACTAAAATGGCTTTGTTAAAATTGTTACTCACTGGTCCTTTAGCTCATGTTTTCAATGTTTTCTTTTCCCCCAGGTAGCAAGGACGTTTCTGGTGCTTTGCCTACTCCCACTCGCCCTGCTTAAGCTTCGAGACTCTGAATAATTTGACTTGTTGAGGTGTTGGTTGAATGTTAAACCTTTATGCTTATTAGGTGGCATGTAGATATGTCTGTAAAATTACCAGTGGTTGAACTATGGGTTGTGTAAGGACATGTAAAAGAATTGAGAAAATTTTGTTTTGGCTTGTTTATACTCTTCCATGTGTGATGTTTAATATGTTTTGGAATCTGGAGATTACATGGTGAATAGTTCAGAATGTGTGTGAGGGAACGGATGGTATGCATCACAAGAGGGGTGATGTATACTATCCTCACATCTCCTTTCAGGTTGTGCAGGTAACTTGGGAGGGGGTGTGACATTTTTACTTTCCGTCTATTAAAAATAACAAAAATATTTCTTTGCTTTCAGGAATCCACGAAAAGAGAGTAAGCCTACAAGATGTTGTAGGTTACATTGATTCAAGCAAGAAGGGCCCTACAAAATGGGAGAATTTTTATGTGCCTTGATAAAGAATCTTCTTTGTCATCTAGCTTGGAAAACGTTAAATTCAACGCTTCTTGGGAGGCAACCCAAGGTTTACTTACTTTATTGTTATTTCAATTATTTCCTTTCTTGTAATTTTCTTCCTTAAGTAGGTTGGCTTCCATGACATTCCTAATTTTGTCTAGTCTCTCTTGCAAAATTCCTAATATGTTTTCAATTATTATATTCATGTTAAGAAAATTTGGAAAAATTTGAAATTTTTCGATTTGAGCTTTAAAAGATGATAGGAATGTCTTATGGTTGTGTGCTTTTGATGTTGATTGACTATGATGAGACTTGAATATGCATAATGGATGACTTATTGTGGAAATAGGATAGCATTATCTTGAGTTTTGATCTATTTAAGTCCCTCCCAAAGTCTCCCATATTCTTGAGCATATACCACTTTAACTTAGAAACATTAACTTAGAAAAGGAATAAATTGAGTGTATTTGGTTGTCACTCCGAAAGGCTCCACTGGTTAGAGAGTTGAAATGCATGATGGTTTTGTAATGTTAGACTAAGGAAGAAGAAAATATTATTTATGCCTTTGAAAAAGTGCACACAGAAATGTATGAGCTTTGCATGCCTATCTTTTGCACCATTTAAATTATATTAAATTTGTAACGAGTACGCATAGATGGGGGTAAAAAGAGCTGCCTTTACTGTGATCAGTAAGAACACCTAGAAATTGACTAGGTGCGAGTCCCTATAGTAAATGTGTGAAAGCTAATGCCTCTAGGTAAAAGAATGCAAGTTTAAGCCGACAATGAACAAAATCTTGAAATATTAAGGCACCTTAGTGGACATATTACTTGCTTGAAATGTATGAATTTTTTAAAATTGGTGCATGAGCTAGAGTAGGGGGAAAACTAGAGAAGCTCTCTTAAGTCCTAAGTTGAGTTCTTATTTTTTAATTAAAGGAGGCTTGCACACACACACATGGGGAATGACAAGATTTGACCTTGAATTATCTTAACGATATAAATATGAGTGAACGTTTTTACTTAAGCTCTTAAGATGTTATTCTCTAAGACATGAATCAATAGCACACTTATTTTGAATTTCCCTATGTTTTTTTTTTCTGTATTTGCTTGGGACTAGCAAATCTCTAAGTTTGGAGTGGTGAAAAACACCTAAAAAGTGCTTTTTTGCCTTTGATTTAACGGTATTTCTATTGGATTTAATATGTTTGCTAGTGGTTCTCAAGTGATAATGAAGAAAATAAGGTTTAGAAGTTAAAAGAACCAAATCAAGCCAAAACCGGGTGGAAAAAATAGAAGAAGAGATTGAAAAACCCTTAAAACAGGGAAATGCAGCACGGAGCGTAGCTAAGTTGCCCTCTATGCTACAGACCTGAGAGCTTACAATTTAGGACAACAAGGAAGTGCAACTACACTTTCTGAGAGCGTAGTGACGCTTCGAAAAAATTTTCCAGAATGCAGCGAGGCTCCGACAAAAATTCCTAGGCCTACACTCTCTTAGAGCGCAACTACACTACCTTTGCAAAAATAAAAAATCTGCAATTTTGGAAAGTTCTTCTTGAGCAAGCATATGATTTTCTATAAATTGGGAGGTGTTGTGCTTATTTTATTTATCAAGCTTACTATTATGCGCTTGTTGTTGACATGCTGAAGTCCAAAAATTTGTTGTGCTTATTTTATTTATTAAGCTTACTATTATGCGTTCAACAATGCATTCAACATGCTTAATACTATGCGTTACTGATCTGTCAAGTTTTCCTATCCTTCACCCAAGTACAAGCAGGCATGTTATCATCATTATATCACAAGATACTTAATTCAAATCATCATTTCTAAAAACAATCATACTTTCAACTTAAACAAATTACATAAATACATTCCAGAGTAGTTGTACATAAAATCAGTTTGTTCTCAACAATTTCCCTTAGTTGAGGCGGAGCAAGACTCAACTCTCTCAACGTCGAAAACATCCTTAGTTGGGGTGGAGCAAAACTCAACACACCCAACGTCGAAATCATTCTTGGCTCGATGCGGAGCAAAACTCGACGCACCAGCAATATCAACCTTTATGTGCATATAGGAATATGGCGGGTCGCCCATGTACCTTCTCATGTCCCTTAGTACTGGGTCCCGGGGAAACTCACATGCCTTCTCATGTCCCTCAGCATTGAGCCTCCTCTAAAACATTTTAGAAGCCAACATTTCAGATAACTAGTTCATATGAAATCTTTCATGAAGAAATAAGATATTCCTCGATAAACTACATTTCACAACATGTTTTTCAACAACTTATAGAAAACAATAAGACATGCCTTATGAACTAAATATGTTCAAGCACCATGCTTTTCAAATAATCATTTTTCATCAAATCATAGTTCATAATGAAATTAGAATAACATTTCAAAATAAACATTTTCAAGAAAGAATCACTCACAGAACACTTTAAGGATAGTTTCTCCTCTATCCCGCTATTTCCCCTTTCCCGAGCTTCTTGGACGTAGCGTTCTAATCCTAGAATGCAAGGCTTTATATTCCTCTGGCAGCTCAGTTGGTTGCAACCCTGCCCTTAGACGCAAGGTTGATAGCTAACGCGATGTAAGCACCTAATTGGTAAGCACGTTCAAAAGCTTTAAGCGAAGTATTATTAATAATCTCATATTGTAAATTTAAAAAAAAAAAAAAAAGAAAGAAGAGGAAAACTAAAAAGGAGGACAAAAAAAAAAAAGAAAAAAAAGAAAATTGGACAAAAGAAAAAGGAATTTAAAAAGAAGAAAAGAGAAGAAAAAGGAAAAGAAGAAGAAAGGATAAGGATGGATGCGTCGGTTATAGCCCTTCATTGGACAGAAAAGTTGTCGACTTCTTTCTCCTCATTTTCAAACTCAATTCTATGCTATTTTTCAGCTGCACGTCGTGGAGAGGTTGAAGAAGAGGTCTAGGGTAATTTTGTGCAGGGTTTTGGAAGATTTCATGGTAAAACTGAAGCTGAAACAGAAGCTTCATCTGTTGTCGCGCAGCTCGAACTAGGTCTGGTGTTTGGTGAATATCGAGCTGAAGAGATTGAACTTGCAATATCTGACGAACCAGGATGAGTTAATCCACAAAATTTTGAGGTAAGCTAGAAAACATGTTTCTCTACAAGTTTGTAGAAGGAAAGAAGTTCTAAATCTGGCTGGAAATATGACTTTGAATTGACAGAAGTGAGAACAAACAGGAAAGGAGGAAACTCTGCTGTCGGGTGCCGTTTGGAAGCAGGTAACGCTGAGAATTGGAGAGTGAGTAGCGACACTGGTGTCGCTGGTCATGTAAAGGAGGATTTTAGCTCACAAATCTCGCTGGCTCTCGCTCAGTATCGCTCATCAGGTAGTCTCGCTGGTATCGCTTATGCGGGTATCGCTAGTGCCGTGACCTGTTGTGTAATTTCGTTAATAAACTAGCTAGTAAGGTGAAATCTCGTTGGTAATCTCGCTAATGGCATAGAATCTCGCTTGTTATGTGTATTTTAGGAAAGAAAAGGAGTCTCGGTGGTGAATCATGATTAGAGTTTAAGTATGCACGTTTAATGATTATGTAAAGGAAGTTTAAGGAAAACGTAACGTGAGGAATGTGTATTTAGAGGCCAAGAAGAGTTCGAAAGGCATATAATCCGCTCAGGGTCTAACGACAAGTTGTGAGTGATACTTTTCTTCCTTTGAAAACGAAATTTATTGAAAATGTTTAATTTGGTTTTTCTTATGAAATATGGCTTTGAGGTGAACTGTTTTCTTGAAAAGCATGATGTTTGATGATATTGTTCATAAGGCACGTTTTATACGTTTTCTATAAGACGTTGAATGGCATGTTGTAAAATGTTGTTTATCGTGATATACCTGATTTTCATGAAAGATTTTCATGTAAACTATTTACGTATAATATTGGTTCCTAAAATGTTTTAGAGGAGGCTCAATGCTGAAGGACATGAGAAGGCATGTGAGTTTCCCGGGACCCAGTACTGAAGGACTCGTTGAAGGTACTTGGGCAACCTGCTATATTCCTATGTGCACATAGAGGTTATATGCTGCTGCATTGAGTTTTGCTCCGTATCGGGCCTTACTTGTTTTCGACGTCGGGTGTGTTGAGTCTTGCTCTGCCCTGACTAAGGGAAAGTTTTGAGAACGAACTGTTTTTCGTCGATCATTTTGGCATGAACATATGTGATTTGTTTACGTTGTTGAAATTATAATTTTACAGAAATGATTATTTGAATCACGTTTACGTTTATGGTTTTATTATGATTTTAACATGCCTATTTTCGAACAAAAGATAGTTTTACAAAATTAGTCACTCACGGGGCTTTTAGCTCACGTTTTCCATGTTTCCTTTTCCTCCCAGGTAGCAAAGACGTTCCTGGTGCATTGCCTACTCCAACTCGTTCTGCTTAAGCTTTGAGTTTCCAAAAACAGTTTATTTTCTCGTTGTTGTACGTGTAAATAACTTAACACTGGTGGCATGTAGATTTAGTTGTTTATAAGTGGGTTATGAGAGAGTATGTTATAAAAGTATACTGGGTACAGGAAGAATTATTAGATTATGATCATGCGTTATTATGGCTGAATTCTATGAATGTATACGTATGGAAATGTTTGTGCAGGAAGTTACGTAAGATAGGGCAATATGCGTCACAAGAAAGGTGATGTATATTGTCTTCACATCTCCTTTCAGGTTAAGTAGGTAATCAGGGAGGGGGTGTGACACGCGAGGTGCATCCCAACTCTTCCTTACTTCTCCTTTTTGGATGCGTCGACCGCACAAGGTCCTACTTGGACGCATCGTTCACCTTGAAACTTAAACGGAAGGCTGACCCTTTTTGACGCAAGACCATTCTTTAACACAAGATATAGCTAAGTTGTCAAGAATATATTCTTCCTTGGCCGTAGACTTTTATTATGGACATAAGGATTCCTCCTTTCTCTCAAGAATTCTTACTTCAGCATCATCAGTCACTCCTTTTCTCTCAAGGTCCTATTTATAGCTTTGGAGTAGAGGGCTGATCATACTACTTCTCCTTTCTTTCTGCCACTTGTTTCCACATGTCACGTTGCAACTTAACCAACCATGTATTTATCCAAGCATCACCTTGCATGCAATACTTAACATGCCTTCTAACACCTTCCGCTTATAAGGTGTCAACTTTATATGAAGCCACCTAGCCTTTATAAGCTTATCTCATATGCTCAACATATTCTAATATACAAACTATTCATTCAATCATATTGTCCCTATGCGTCCACTGAATTTCCTTTAGGGTTTTAGCTTCATTATTTACTTTCTTTACTCCTGGCCATAATACCTTTGAACTTGTTTCTCCACCGTACATTACTAGGCGTCAATGTCTCAAACACATACTACTATGCGTTTGTACCTTACCGCATGGTACCATACGTCCAACTTCCTACCCTCTAAACTCTTGAATTTCAACCTATGCGTTTACTCGAAATCAAAGTTATATTTCCATTTACCATGGAATTGAGCTCCTCAACGCAAGCTTTAACGTCCCTTGGTTACCTTAAACACTATAGTGTCTATCATACCTCTATGTACACATAGATACATATCCTGGGTTTTCTCGGCGTCTATCTTCCTTATGCTTAGCCATTTTCTCCACGGTAAATCCTAGCATACGTCCATCTCTAGCTTCCTTCCTTTAGGCTTACTTTTCAACCTTTTAAATTATCCAATTCTTCAGCAAAATCTTCTTTGATGGAAGTCATGCGTTTACCTTAAATTATAATAGCATCTTTTCTTGATTCCACCTTGTGCGTTTTATCCTTCTTTCCGAGAATTAGATTTCCTTCCAGAGCACTACTACTAAACTTTAATCCTCTTGCTCATACGTCTTACTTAAGCCAAGGTTACTTCCGATGCGTTCACCTTTTTCTCCCGAGCTCTTGGGTTTCCTTACAATACTTCAACACTTACCCATTTTTTTTTTCCACAATGGTTACCTTTGTCATGCATTTCTTTAGTCTTGACCATGCGTCCACACATGGTCTCTTACTTACAAAATATGTGTCCTACTCAACTCTTAAGCACAAATCTTTCTTTCCTTTAAGTTCAACGCATGCTTATTCCTATTTTGGCAACATTTCTCGGCCAACTCCACAAACTTGTGATCCAATTCCACCTCTCTTGTCTTCTTTTTTTTATAAGCTCTTAAACGCATAGGTTCAAGAAGTAGGGTGTTACAGTTCTAGGGTAATGAATCCTTGTTTATTTCATCATGCAATATTATAGAATTCATGGATTTTATTGTAATTCACATGCATAAGTCTAGAAACTTAACTCCAAGTTATTTTCTCTAAAAAACAACTCTTTCTCATGCAACTCGATTGATTACTAATCTCTTGAAACCAATACAAATTACATGGCATTAAGAATAGTCTTTAACAACTTTTATTGTCAACCTAACTACTCTCGTGATAGATTAACAACAATTTATTGTTATAGATCAAGTTAAACATACAATCTGTCAATCATACATCTAACCTAATATGTGAAGGTGGCCAATCGTCAAGAATTAAACACAATAACAATGAAAAGCATAATCATTCCAACAAAACCATGAAAGTCTACAATATCAACATGAATTTATAAACAATTCATAAAAACCATAAAACTAAAGAGTTTAGCCACTCATAGCTTGAAGCAACATGTTCAAACAATATAAACAAAGAAATAGTGTAAAGAAATGGAAACTCTACTGAAAAGGGGATCTTGATTGAGGTAGCATCGTCACAATCTCCTTGGCTCTCACGTCGGAACTCGAATGGCACCACGACTCTCTTGAACTCTTTTCCTCTTCCTTGCAACTAACTCACTCTTTGAACTCTTTTATGAACTCTCACTCAATTCTCTCCTTCTTGTAACTCCTTTGGTTTGTAATTTTGTGCTTTGATTTATGATTAGGGCTGCTGGAAACCCCCAAATTTATAGAGTTGGTCGTCCAAGAAAACTTTCCAAAAATACAATTTTTACAAAAAATGAAACGGGCGCTGCAGCGCTACCAGATATGGAAAGACAGTGCCGGGGTTGTGGCTGTGATGCGCAGACCTGCTCTCGGGTTTTAGTGCCACGATGCTATCCCAATTTTGGCAACTTTGTTATTTTCTTCTCTCTTTCATCGTATTCTTGCTCGATTTTGATCTTTTGGTCTTTTCTTCTAATTTTTCTTATTTTAACTTGAAAACCACAAGCAAACAAGTGAAATTTAATATAAATTTCCTTAATCTGAGAGAATAGAAAGCACTTTTCAAGTGCTTATCACCACCCCAAACTTAAAGATTTTCCAGTCTCGAGGAAAGAATAGAATCAAATAATAGCAAGTTTAGATGAAGAAGTGTGCAATTGACTCATGTCTCAGAGAATAGCATTTAAAGCTTAAGTAGAAACATGCAAGCATATCTATATTATTATAATCATTCAAGGCAAAATCTTGCTATCTCCTATGTGTGTGTGTGCAAGGCTCCTTTAATTTAAAATGCTAGAACTCAAATTGGGACTTAAGAGAGTTTCCTTAGTTTTTCCCCTACTCTAGCTCATGTACCAATCTTCAAGAATTCATACATTTCAAGTGAGTAATATGTCCACTAAGGTGCCTTTCAATCATATATTTTTTTCAAGGGCCCTAAAGTTGCATTCTTTAACCTAGGGGCACTAGCTTTCACACATTAATTGTAGAGACTCATACCTAGTCAATTCCTGGGCGTCCTTATTGATCACAACAAATGCAGTTCTTTTTACCCCCATCCAAACCTCCTCCTTGCAAGTTTAACATTTAAAAAGATAGGCAAATAAAGCTCATATATTTTTGCGTGCACTTCTTCCTTTTTTTTTTTCCAAAGGCATGTATATTCTTTTCTTTTTCCTTAGTCTAAGATTACAAACTATCATGCATTTCCACTCTCTAACCGGTGGGGCCTTCCGGAGTGACAACCAAATACACCCAACTTAATCCTTTTTTTGGTTAAAGATTCTGAATTAAAGTGGCTACGTGCTCAAGAATATGAGAGATTTTAAGAGGGACTTAAATGAATTTAACTCAAGATAGTGCTATTCTATTTCCACAATAAGTCATCTATCATGCAAATTCGAATCTCATCATGGGCAATCAACATCAAGGCACACGACCATAAACAACATTCCCATTAACTTTGAAAGCTCCAAAGTTTTCAAAAATTTTCAAAAGTAACATGTATATGTTCATTAAAACTTTTACTAACATGCATAGCAGGATAAGAAAACACACAAAAGTACGAGTGACACCTCCCACTCCAAACTTAGAATCATGCATGTCCCCAATGCATAAGAGCATCTAACAAAGAAAGAACAAGTCTGGGAGCAAGCGAGAAGCCACCAAACAGGCTTGGTGTAAGGAGTACTTTGTGTGATAAACCAAGATCCTTAGAGATAAAGCATATGAGTGACTCAAACATTTATTGAAAAGAAAATAAAAAGAAAAGTAAAGAAAGCAATAAAATTGGGTTGCCTCCCAATAAGCGTTTGGTTTAACATCTTTTAGCTAGACGGGGATCGCGAGTCACGACGGATCCCAAGGTGGTTTCTTCATTCTATGCGTTGGATCGCCTTGAATGTTTAGTATTCGCCCACATTGACACTCACAAACATATTCATTAGCATTTAGTGAGTTAGTCAACAAATCATTATCAAGTTGGACATCATCTTTTCTAATGTAGTCAAGAATCATTAAGGAGTAATTCTTAGTTTTTACCAGACTCACCACATCATTTTTAACATGCTTCTCCATGATTTGTTCATAATTCATTATAGGTTTGGGAGGCATGCAAGAAGAACTAGGAGAATTATCACAACTAGAAACATGCTTCATAGGATTTTCTACTTTAACATTAAGCATGCCATTAGTCTTACCATTCAAAGGAGGCTTCTCATGCATAGAGTTCTTACTAGAAGAAAGAGGCGATGTTACCTTTGTGCTTGGCTTGTGATGCTCATACCTTTCTACATCCGGATGCTTATGGATTTTATAAATGTCAAATGTTACCTCCTTATTGTTAAGGCAGAATGTGAGCTTTCCATCTTGCACATTGATGAGGGCCCTTCCGATGGCCAAGAATGGTCTTCCAAGGATTATGGGGACTTCGACATCTTCCTCCATGTCTAATATCACAAAGTCCGTCAGGAAGATAAACTTATCTACCTTGACCAAGACGTCCTCCATAATGCCGTATGGATGAACAAAGGATCGATCGGCCAAAAGCAAGGATATAGTAGTTGGTTGCACCTCTCCACTATTGAGCTTCCTAAATATGGATAAAGGCATTAAGTTAATAGAAGTTCCAAGATCACAAAGTGCTTTAGTAACTTTATTATTGCCTAAATGACAAGGGATAGAGAAACTCCACTGGATCCTTTAGTTTTGGAGGCAATGTCCTTTGTAGTGCCGCACTACATTCTTTGGTTAGTGCAACCATTTCGTAATCTCCATACCTTTTCTTCTTAGACCACACATCCTTCATGAACTTGCCATATTTAGGCATTTGTTTTGATGCATCTGCAAAAGGAAGGTTAATTTCCAACTTTTTGAATATGTCTAAGAACTTAGAAAATTGAGCATCAATCTTTTTCTTTTGAAATTTTTGAGGAAAAGGTAAAGTATTACGGATAAAAGAAGTAGAGTTAGAAGAACTCCCTATGTTTGCCTTTGATTTCTCCTTTACCTTAGATGCACTCTGTTGCATATCTTTATTAAGCTTATTATGTGTTCAACATGTTTAATACTATGCGTTACTAATCTGTCAAATTTTCCTATTCTTCACCCAAGTATAAGCAAAGAATGAGGTTTTCTCGGTGAGTCTGAGGTTGAACACAGGGACTATGCAGATTCTATAATTAGTTGAATTATTTGAGTCATGCATCTAAAGAAGGTGGTAAAAAGTGATGCGTTTAACTAACTAGAAAGCAGTAAACCTAAGCTAAAGTGGTTTGATGGAGAGGTATGCGACACAGCAAAAGCAGCTAATTGAATTATATGAATGGTAAAAACAGGGTTGCGGTTGGTTATCATCTAAATTTGGAAATGCATAGTGAGATCTATTTCATACCAACGACTCTTCTCCCGGTTGTCAGCCGTTATGCGTTACATGTCTATAACGCATAGGAGAGTGTTAAGTGCCAAAGTTATTCCTATGTCTAGGTAACACTTTTTAGCCTTGTCAACTGAGTTCACAATCACTTACTCTCTCGAGCAGTTTGATTATTACTACTTATATCTATTAGCTAGATGGACATAAGCATTTGATTAAAAATACAATTGACAAGATGAAATAGTCTTCTACAGTTCTTGTTTAGATGATAACGCAACCCGTGACCTTTAAGAGAGTTACTCACTCATGGATGATAAACAGCAAATGGAAAGTGAAGAGAAATGAAGAGCCATGGAAGATGTATAGATTGACGAACGGAATAACTGTTTTAGAAAATATAATGTCTTGCTAATAGACTAAAACATAAGTAAGAAAAGAGATAGAAAGCATGGAATAGCTTCTCAATGTCTTGAGCTCGCTGGGATGGTAGCGTGAATTCTGTTGTGAAGTGGTTAGGCGGAGGGAAGACTCTTCTCTTCCGAGCTATTTATCTCTAGTTGTCGTCTGGAGAGAACTCTACTATCACTTAGGAATTCTTCCGAGTGGTCCAACAACCTTTTCGTCTTCAGGTTTGCCCTTTTCTAGATGTTGCGTTACAATCGCTGACAAATCTGCATGATTGGAGGCTGAATTTCTACCTTGTGTCCATCTTGCCTAATCGCGTGATTTCTGGTTTAATTTCGATCCACCACTCTCGCCGCATACCAAGCACATCAATCTCTCGACAATCTCTCAAGATTCTTATCTGATGCTCCGCTACCTTGTTGATATGCGTCCACGGATAACTTGGGTTCTATGTTCAAGTTTGTCAACGCATCCATGGGTTGCTAACGCATCAACCTGCGTTAAGAAGTTGTCAACGCATCGATGGGTTGCTTGCGTTCTTGGGTCAAAGCATGCGTTTTAGGCTCAAAAAGCTTCAAAAAAGTTACATTCATCAATTTATAAGAGTAGAACGCATAGGAAGATTTATCAATAGAATTTAACTCAAACTACCGCATGATTCTCTATTTAAACTCTATTTTTCTAAGAGAAAGATAATAATAACTTGTATTTCTACAAGTTATCACACCCGCAAACTTAGAAAAATGCTTGTTCTCAAGCATAACTTCTAAGAAACTTCAATTAGCCCTAAAATTTTCTCAACGCATTTACTAGTCTCTCAGAATGCTATACTCAATCAACTACCCGTTAGTTACATTACTTTTCTACCTCTATATTCTTTTCTTAGAAACGAGTCTAATTTGTATGTGGCAAGCTTTCTTTTCAATCTTCTTCACTCATTATTCACAAAATTTTTGTTTCTTCTTTTGACACTAAGTCTGAAAAGATGAAGGTATACTTTTTTCTTTCATTTGTTTTATTGTTTCTATATTAGGTAGCTATGCGTCGAGTAGGGTTACCCACCTTCGTTTTGACATACCAACTATGGGGTGCATGGAGGCGGCCAACTACAAGCAAGTGCCATTCTCAACTAAACTCTTATCTAAGTTCGGTTTCCTCACTAGACATTGGAGTTTGTTATTATTATTTTATCTATGCGTTGCTGATTACGATTACCCACCTTCGTTTTGACACACCAACTATGGGGTGCATGGAGGCGGCCAACTACGAGCAGGTTGTCGTTTTCAGCTAAGCTCTTAACAAAATAAATATATTGGTCTTGTCAGTGGAGTTTTGCGTTAAAAAAAATATTTATTATTATTATATACATATTTATTTATTTATCCATTTTTTATTTTATTTTTTTTATGAAATAAATAGGTTCCTCATATTTTATCTTTGACAGTTCAAACCTCTCCCACCCCCAAACTTGAGAGTAGCAAGGTCCTCATTGCTAAATTGTAAACAAAGATTATGTTGAAAAATTTCATAAAAGAGGTTTGAATTGGCAGCTTGCATGCATGCAAAGTAGGTTTGCGTTTCTAAGGAATAGTATGGAGAAGCATGGAAAGTTATCTAACTTAGAGTATACAAGAAATGTAAGCATGATTATCATCATGAGGACTAACTTTTCAACGTAGAGATAAAACTTGAGAATAATTAGATGTACTTAGAATGAAATTAAAATAAGGGGAAACGCAAAGAGGGAAATAGACATTCGATGTAGTGAAGAAATTTCCATTCTATTAATTTTTTATCCCACAAACGCATACAGTTGGAGATGAAGACAATTGCAACGAAAGCTATAAAGGAGATACAACTCTAACTACACCCCTAAATTTTAACTATCTGGCGTGTCTTCATCAGGTTTGCGTTTCTGCTCAGGTGCAGGGCGTTGTGGCATTGGGAATACAAGCGGATGTTGTAGGCGTTCATGAATGTTTAGGGGCGGGACTTCTAGTCGAATCAAAAACAGTTGATGAATATAATTCAATGTAAAGTGAAACTGCTCCGTCTGTCGATGTGCTAGCATGTTCATTGAATGCATCATTGGACGCAAGATTGATTGTTGTAGGTATGCTTGCACTGTCTCCCAGTCGAGGTCGAGTTGGACTTTTTGAGGTTGAGGCTACAGTTGTGGGTGAGGATGGTTTGGCTAAGGGCGAGAGGTTGATGGAGTTTCGTCAAACGCATGGGATGATGGACGCATAGTAGTCTTGCCAAAATCCCCATAGTGTGAGTCATTAACTCTTTGATGAGAAGTTGAAGAAGAAGAGGCAGTTTGGATTGAGGGGAAAGCTTGTGGTTGGGGTTGCGTTTCTGGAGGAGGTGGAGGAGGCGTTGGCTCTCTGGCAGTCAATGGGAGTGGGGGTTGAGGAAGGGGAAGTTCTAATGGTGGCATCAGGCCTTGCCACAATCTTGCATTTTAGTTTGGATGACTTCCCCTTTTCTTTCCTCTTTGACGGCTTTGTAAGTGATTCAGCTGGGGGTGCTGGCTGATGGGATCCTTTGGTGGCCTTGGTGGGCTCTGGTTGATGTTGTGATCCTCTCATCAACTGACGCAGAGTTTTGTTGGCGATAACACTATTCACCTCCATCATCTGATCTGCGTCTAACACTTCCTTATCACTTCCGATGACAGCATTAGCACATAAGCTTACAATGAGCCAAGGAAAAAATAGCTGCCCCCTTGGCTTACCGAAGACGCCTCTGATCTAAGCTGCTATTATGCGTTCGACGTCCAGACGGATGCCCCGCATAATGCAATATGCTGCCATCACTCGATCCCTTGATACTGTTTTCTCATGCTTTGTTGGGATGAGCCGCTTCTTAACAAAGTACACCCACAAGTTGGCCTCAGGCAGGAAGCTGCTAGCAGACAAGGTTCGGATGCCTGTGGGTGATATGTCCCATTTTGACCTTGGCTTGGCCATGACCTGTAGAGCGTCTTGCATGTATTCAAGCATTGTCGATTCAATGAGTCTGTTGCCCTCTGCGTCTGGGTTGTCCCTCAACTGAAATATGGCATTGATTTCCCTTGCATTGAATGGGACTTCACTTCCCTCAACTACTACCACATCATCCTTTTCATCAATGCTTTCGTTGTAGAAACTCCGGACAAACGCAAGTTGAATCTAAGATGGGCCGACACAGAAGTTCCACCAGCCGTGGTGATCAATGATGTCCGTGATGTATGGTGGTAGTGGGGCTTCCTCTGGGAAAAAGGCGACCTCCATCAATAGATCTGGGAACAGCTTGTGTCTCCTTTTTCCCTCCATTTTCTTTAGTAACGCATCCGCCACTTTTTCTTTCCCTTTGTGTTTCTCTCGATGAATGCTTGGGAGTTTGGTGACTTACTCCCCCTTCTGTTTTTCTTTCTTCTTCTTTCTCAAGGTTCTAACACTTGCTCCTCTTCCGCATCCTCCTTGACGCGTTCCTTCCTCGTAGGCGAGTGGTGCCTACTTTTCTTCTTCTTTTTCTTCTTGCCCTCTCTCTCTTCTTGGGCATTTATTCGTGCAACCAACTCCTCATCTTCTTTTATTTGCAGTTCTCTCTCAAGCTCCTCAGCTGCCTTTTCTATTCTTTCCTCTTCCTTCATGTCCTTCTCAAACGCTACTGCGGCTTTGTCTATTTGAGGATCAGGAAGTCTATGCGTTTTTGCTGCTTCTTCAGGTCGCACTACCCTGCGCACCTTTTTGCTGGATAATGCGTCCTTAGCAATTTTCTCTGCTTCTTTTCTCAGGGTTTTGAGCTATTTTCTTAACTTAGCCCTCTTTTTCGTCATCTTCTCTACCAATCTATCGAAAGACGTAGCAGCAATTGGTGACTCAGGACCGCCTCCTCGCTCTACGTTTTTCAGCTCTTTATCCTTGGTAACTTCTTCCGACCCTTGTGATACCTTCCTTTTCTTTCTTATTAGGGGTACTACATCTTCTTCCTCAGGCTTCTTTCTTTTAGCCTCTTTGGCCATCACATACTGCTTGATTGGTCCATCATTGGAGTCCATGGTCTTCTCCTCAAGACTAATGAACGCAGGGACTGATCCTTGCGTTTCAGCAGGCTTGCTTGCGTTCTCCATGCTGCAAGCTCCACTCTCCCCCTTATTTCTTCTTTCTTCTTCCTCACCCTCCCAAGTCTTCTTTAGCTAACTCTGGATGTCTTTTATCTGCGAGGGTGACTCCCGTCTTGCGTCTGATACGCATGCTTCAAACGAGTCTCACGAGCCACTCAAAATGTATGCAACCCATTCGTCCAGGGAACGTGCAGAGTTCACTTCCCCTTCCTCCACCATCACTTCCTCTTTTACCCCTCCTCCTACTTCATCGGTCCCCCTTGTGCTTAGTTGTATCGAAGAAGGCAAAGGTTAGTTGACCTCCCCGTCATCCTCCGTCTCCTTTGCGTCTCTTTCCTCTTGGGTAATCCTTTCGAGGATATCGCCGAAGACATTTCGCTCGTCTTTGCGGCGAACTTCACTGCTTCCATACAGTGTGCTAGCTTCATCGTGAACCTACATTTCAGGAACAGGTCGCTCAGCTTTTGAGTTCTTTGCGCTTATCCTCTGGTTTCCTTCAGCGAAGTTCTCAGCTGAGAATTCTGTGAAGTTCTTCATTGATGGTTTAGAAATGCAGGATTTAACTCCCTTGGCAGGGCTTGGGGAAGGTGATGGGAAGATTTGGCTTAATGGCTGGACTGGAGCACTTCCAAGCAATCGTCGGAGTCAGATGTTACCTCGACGACTGGAGGGCGGTTAGGTGGAGTAACGGTGGCTGGTTGGACAAATGGGTGAAAGACAGGGGAAATTGGTTCGGTGGCAGAGGGCATACCGGTGAGGCAAAAGGCAGCACAGGTCTGGTGCAAATGGGTTGAAAAGAAACAGGAGAAAATGGAGCTCGAGGGTTAGGTACCTCTTGAGAGGGTTTCGATGCACTCGGAGATGAAGATAATAATGGAGTAGAGTACTGAGTGCTGTAAGACAAAATAGGTGAAGAATCTCCGGCGAAATCTCCTTGGTTTTATGAGTCGGAAGGACTAGACATAACCCAATGTTTAGAGCTTTTGGGAGATTTAATCGCCGGTGAGTTTAAAAAGTGGGGAAATAGAACGAATTATCAAATCGAGTTGCGTCTTAATAGACGTGAATGACGCAATCGGCATTAAATGCTGATACTTATTACTCGATATCCCATTGATCTAGGAAAATTTCCTTCAGCCTCACATCCAGTGTGCGTGATAGGTGGCTGACTGACGTAAATCAAGCACTCAAGTGCTACTGGGAAAGTGCATAGACTCAAAAGACGTATGCGTTCCCAGATTGCTCTTTCTAAAACGCAATGAATTCTATTGATAAACGATGACTGGTCAATACAGCGTTCTCAGTTCAATTATGCGTTGGATGTAGACATAAATGGCAGAGTACGCGGTGAACTCAAATAATTTGCATGGAAGCTCGATGCATAATTTCATGCTTATTTAATTTACACTACTCCTAAAACTGAATTCAAAGAAAGAAAAATAAATACTAAAAACAAGTACGAATAAAAGAAAGAAAGCAAGAGTAAAAGAGAGCATCCCTAGAAAAATAGGCGTTCAACAACGCAGGGACCTTCCAATGCAAGCTCAGTTATGCTTGCGTAGATCAATGGAGACTTTATCACGTTCAAGTTCTCCAATGTGGTAAGGCTTTACCCTTTGCCCATTGACCTTGAAGGGGCGGGTTCTGTCTTCATTTGTTATCTCGATAGCACCATGCGGAAACACCTCCTTGATTATAAAAGGCCCAGACCAGCGAGATTTCAGCTTACTTGGAAACAAAGCAACCCAGAGTTAAATAATAGGACCTTTTGGCCAACGTAAAGTGTTTTCTTACTGATATTGCTGTCGTGCCATTTCTTGGTTCTTTCTTTGTATGGCTTTGCATTTTCATACTTTGATAATCTCCACTCCGTCAGTTCATTTAGTCGAAGCTTTCTTGCTTCACTTGCCGCGTCCTGGTCTAAGTTGAGCTTTTTCATTGCCCACAAAGCCTTGCGTTTTAATTCTAACGGGACATGGCATGCCTTTCCAAACACCAACGCATAGGGTGACATGTCGATGGGCGTCTTCAACGCAGTTCTATAAGTGCAGAGAGCTTCATCTAGTCTCTCCGTCCAATCTTTTCTTGAAGTACTTACGACTTTTTCGAGGATAGATTTGATCTCCCGATTTGTTATTTTGGCTTGGTCGTGGTCTGCGGATGATAAGTTGTTGCAACCTTGTGGGAAACATTAAATTTTTGTTAGTAAATTAGCGACGATGAGATTTATGAAATGTGTACCTTCATCACTAATTATAGCCCTTGGTGTCCCGAATCGTGAAAAGATTTGTTTCTTTAAGAATTTGAACACCGTGTTTGTGTCATTCTTCGCATAAGCTATGGCTTCTACCCATTTAGACACGTAGTAGACCGCCATAAGTATATAGTGATTACCGCAAGAGGAAGGGAAGGGCCCTATAAAGTCGATTCCCCAGACATCAAACAATTCAATTTCAAGAATTGAGTTCAAAGGCATCTCACTTTTGTTGGAAATATTACCCATCCTTTAACAACGATCGCAAGCTACTACATACGCCCTTGTGTCCTTAAATAATGTTGGCCAGAAGTAGCCACTTTGCAGCTGTTCTCTGACCCCCGAAATGTCCTCCATAATGGGCTTCATGACAGCTTGTCAAAATGCTATGCGTTTCATACTCTGGGACGCATCGACGCAGGATATGGTTTGGGCCAAGTCTGTATAGATACGGCTAATCCCAGCAATAAAATTTACTCTCGTGTCGGAGCCTCTTCCTTTGTTGAGCGTTGAATTATTCAGGCCATTGGTTATAGACCAAGTAGTTCACTATGTTTGCATACGAAGGTTCCCTACACTCTGCATTCATAATTTGCTCGTCTGGAATTCTTTCCTCAATATCTCTCCAACTCTCCTGGGCTTCTTTGTTTTCCAACCGAGATAAGTGGTTCCCAACCTGGTTCTTGGTCCCTTTTCTGTCCTTGATCTCATTGTCAAATTCCTGAAGTAGCAAGATTCATCGAATGAGTCTTGGCTTGGTGTAACACCCCTATCCTAGATATATATATATATATATATACATCTATATTTATACCTAGGAGTGAGTGTTAAAGCTATTCTGTCTTCTACTCTTAACTGTTATGAACACATTTATACATCAAAACCTGCTTAAAAGTGACTTAGCTTTACAATAGTTATGCAAGGATCTACTGATAATATAGCATCATGAGAAATACTTAAGAGACCATGTGTAGAAACTACAAGTGTGCCTAATGATTCTCACTATGCTACTCAAAATAAAAGCAATATCTACATAGGGATGGGATTTACAAGTTCCCAAGTACAAAATCCTAAATAAGCTCAGACGAGTCTTGATGGTAGGCTAAGCACCCCGAACACGCTCGCTACCTGGAAAGAAAACATCAAGAAATAAGAATTTTATGAGCTATATTGCTCGTGAGTGACTATCTAAAATATAACTTAATAAGGCATAACTACAAACACAAGTGTAAACTGCTTAGTCTTGCATTGTAAACTTGCAACCATAATAATTACACAACTAAGTTTCTTTTCATTAAACCTTAGTTGAGGCGGAGCGAACTCAACGCGCCCAACGTTAATAAACCTTGACTGTGTGGAGTAATCTCAACACATCAGCGTCATATGCCTTTTAATAAGCTCATATGTCTGACTGAACTCGGGCTGCCCATATACCTTCTCATGTCCTTTGGTATTAGGGTCCCAGGTCATACTCGATCACCTTCTCTATGTCTTTTGGTGAGAGCTTCATTGAAATACTAGGGCTGCCCATATGCCTTCTCATGTCCTTCAGCATTGGGTCCCGACTCAATCTTTCCAGGGTTCTGATATGCGCGTCACATTAATCATAAATTAATATAAATAATGATACCTCAGAGTTTTCAGAGCATTCAGCTAACACTAACTTAGGAGCATTAACTAGTACATTTCAAGCTCCAGCTTAAATATAAGACATACACTTGTTTCATGCATAAGAGTATACTTCAGTCATGCCTCATGGATATTACTAAGTATATAGAAAATAATAATCAACTGACTTATCACAAACTATAATGTCACTCACAACTTATTCCAAGCTCCGAGGGGGTTGTACGCTTCCTCTAGCTCCTCTTGGCCTGTAAACACACCTTTTTCGTGTTAGATATTACTAATATTCCTCTTTACATTTACTACATGTACTTAAACATCTCAACATGTATTTCATCGCCAACCCCTCTCTTGTTAGCAACTTTCATATGAGCGATATTCGCAAACATCAACGATATTAATAATGAGACTGACTAATAACCATGCGGTACTAACGAGACTAGGCTTAGCGAGACTAATGAGATCACCTCAAGGAGAGACACCTAGCGATACTTTAGCGAGAATTGTGAGATGCAAAGCCCCTTTGCGTTACTAGCGACACCCGTTTTGCTGCTCATTCTCCTGCTCTTTAGCGATACTTCACCTTAATGATCCCAGACGACCACTGTTTTCTTCTTTTCCTTCTGATTTGTTCTTCAACCTGCTAAACATTGAATTCCAGCCAAATTCAGAACTTCCTCCCTTCTACAAACTTGTACAAAAGTGAGCTTTCTAACTTACCTCAAAATTTCAAACCATAACTCTTCTTCGTTTGAGAGCTATCCTCAAATATCTCCAGCTGCTTTGAATCATCTAACAGTTCAACTCTGATTACTTCCTCTTAGAATTTAACAAATTTCCGTTCAAATTCAACTTAAACATTCTATGTGGAAATTGCTAAGAATTGAGTTAACTTACCAACCTTAAACTTTCAACCCTAGCTTCAACTTCCTCAATTCACTCTTCTTCCAATACCAAATGATGTCCAGATTTATCATCAACAGTCAAGCTCCTAGTTCCAACTTCAATTTCTCCATGAAAATGGTTCGAATTCTACTTAAATTCGATATAACCACCTTCTTCCACCTCTCCTCGTTGTTTGTCTGTGATATGCGATCAATTCTGAGTTCGAAATATGTCTAAAGTGTGTATTTATTCGATGTACTTACTTACATATAGATATAGACCACCGACTCACCAGCACCACCATCACCTTCCTACTTAAGTTGGCCAATGCAACCTTCCGCGCATGGGTTCAGCAACACAATCTCAACTTTTTGTGTTTAAATTGCCCAACGCCCCATGGCCGGATAGCTGACTAATGCATGGTCTTCTCGGCCACTCTTCTATGCTCGAACCTTCAACATATAGTCGCGTTCAACGCATAGTGACCTTCAACGCCTAGTGGCCTTCGATGCATAGTAGCCTTTGCATCCGCATTCATGCCGGGCTCCTTTCTTCTACGCGTAATGTCACAATCTAACTTGAGATAGTAGATTGTGACCCCACTTGTGCAGACAGCGTAGTGGCGACACTAGGGTGTCGACACATCTGGCAATGACAGAGGGCCGAGTGAAGTGCTGTGATGCGACCAAGGAGGACGGTGCATCATTCAACACACAAGGATAAGTGAGCAAGCATGTCAAGCTGAACAACAAGCAAGAAGACGAGTGTTGGTGCCATTGGCAGTGTCAACGACAAGTCCGGTGGGGGCCACGTGGTGCCCCGGGCCATGACGTAAGAAGTAGAGGTTTCGTCGCGAGTTTGGACGAGCGGCTCTAGATGGTGAGTGACCACTCGCCACTTTGCATATGTATGGGTGCCAAAGAGGAAATTGTTCAGAATGTACTATAAGGGGGAGGCATGGTGTTAGCTCTCTACCACCCCTGGGCCCTGTAGCCTAAGTGAGCTACCCTGTGGCACATGGGTGTGTCATGGCGTGGGCGAGCGTTACAAGATGAGTGTCTTGGGCGTCTTCTATTGGGAATGGGATCTCGATGGACAGTGTCGGACGGCACGGGTGTGCTGGCATTGCGCCCCTTCCCATGGGCTGGAGGTTCGACATAGTACCCGGTATGCCATCTTGGCTCGGCATTGACCTGGCATGGACACGGAAAGCTCTATTCTTAGGGATATCCGGATGGATGGATGTCCGGAAGATCTCAAGTTGGAAAAATACCCATGGGGTGATCATGTGGGTTCTCGATAAGCTGACCCGAGTAGGAGAGAGAAAGCTGATGTTGTCTCGATTCTCGGGATGACATCCAAAAGCGTCGGTGGACTCGATAGCCCCGTTGACACGGTATTTGCCTGAGTTGTCCCGATAAGTAGTCTAATGTCCCGAAAAGCCCTGGTGGAGCATCATAAGCCCGTTTGGCTCGATGAAGGGTCTAAGCTTGTCCCGGCAAGGTTCCGAACCGATACAGAATTGCGGGGTTGGGTTGTTGAGAATCATGGTGAAGAAAGAAGGGAAGTCGCACGTACAAGTGACGGGTAGACCAAATGAAGTCAGTTCTACATGAGTTCAGTTTGGTTGAGGACGAAAGGGTTTCGCTTAAGGTCTGACGAAGCTTAAAAAGAATGGGCAAAATGTAGATTGGGACTTGTGTTTCCCTTAAGGCTGACCATGATCAAGCATGGATCATGGTGTCGCACGGTTGAACAAGTATGACCGTGACACGTAGCTACCAATGGTCTTCTTGTCAAGCCTCAGACACACCTCAACGCATAGTTCCACCAACGCGTGGTCAATACTTAGCCACTTTTGCTGCCAACTTTCTCTATTCAAGTCTGTCTCATAGTCTCTTCTTAACTTGCCATTCCCAACGCCAGGTAGGGGCTTACACTTGGCATCCTTTTTAGCCATCAGATACTTGATCACAGAGTGATTAGTATAGATAGTTACATTTGATCCCACCAAATAAGCTCTAAATTTGTCAACCACAAAGACTACGGCCAACATCTCTTTCTTAGTAGTTGTGTAGTTCTCTTGAGCATCATTTAAGGTCTTACTAGCATAGAAGATTGGATGCATTATGTCACACCCCCTCCCAAGTTCACCTACTTAACCTGAAAGGGGACGTGAGGATAGTATACATCACCCCTTTTGTGACGCATACTATCCATCCCTTTACACACATCCTGAACTATTCACAATAACTTTCACATTCTAAGACATTTAAATATCACATATAGGAAAGTATAAACAGGTCAAACCACTTATTCAACTCATTCATATGTTCCATTACAATCCATGGTTCAATTTTTTTTTTTTTTTTTTTTTT